>JAJJWW010004983.1:0-43469 GCA_023531295.1 Papaver armeniacum
ATAAATCTAAAGACATTGAAGATGAAAAACGTTGAACATAGTTATGTGTACTTTCACAATAATGGCTATTCCAAACCTTAGTCATCCTTCTTAAAAACACAAGAATAAAATTCTTATAAGCAGTTTCCTGGACATCAAGACAAACTGTAATGCACATATAAGATAATTTGTCCTTACAGGTAGAATCAATCTTCTTCGCACAGATTTACACCAATAATAGCTACCGAAGGTGTATAAAAGATTTTCAAAGAAGTGCATACAAAGACAATAATGACCATGCACCATAGTTCTCATAAGATGATTGTGAACATTCAAGAATCTCATAGCAATGCGTACTACCGTCCATTCTTGAACTTCCTTCTTTGTGTTTCACCAAAACATTCTTGCAAAAGCTACAAATGAGCTTAGAAGAGTATTACTCTAAGAATCCAAGTGCCCAATTCCAAGAGAAGTGGAACAAGTGCGACAAACCGAGCAAAACACTCAAAACAAGAGACAGGACAAATACCAATCTTAACTCATCCAAATTCAAAGAATTCTCATCTCTATTTGAAGATAATTCAAAGAGAAGAGAATTCAAAAAAAAAATGAGGTCATTCCAAGTTCGTATGAAGAAGTTACTGCCAAAACAAGTTTTGAATATCGACGTTAAGTATGCATACCGGTTTGCAAACGATTTTCATGACCTGTGAGTATGCAAACGAGTATGCGTACTTAAACCCTGATTTTGATTTTAAATGATGTTATGCATACATGGTAGGTGTACCATGAAGTCCAAACATCCCGAACTACTATTTTTAAACCTAAACGCTTAAGAACCTTAAACACAGATCGCTAGGTAGAAATGAACAATAAGCAAGGTACATGGATCATTATAAGTACTCTAAGCAAATAAAAATACAAATCTCGCTCAAGTTTATAGACATACCTTTTTAGAAGAATTCAGTCGAATTCTACAGCCTTATTGAACATAATCTGGGTGCCCCAATTCTCGTGCTTCCCTCACCTTACATAAGGGAATTCCGTGAGTATGCACTCTACAACACAATCAAGTTGTGTTGGGGTGAACAATGTCTTGCCTCACTACAAGTGAACTTTGGATTATCACAGAAAGATATCTCTTTAGAACCTTTCACATCCAATTCCATTTTTCCAAAACTTGTTAAGTTCCAACATCATGGATACCGCCTTCTCCATTGTCATGGAATTTTCTCGGGAAGATCATTCCTTTTCACACTAAAAGCATCATTGGATTTCTTTGGTACCCATTTCTGAGTGCGTTTAGGAACAACCAGAACCTTCTTCCCATTACTCTCTTCAAGATTTCTCGGAAGAATTGGATTGACTATTCTTTTTGCAAGTTAGCCTTTCTCCAACCGGAGCATCGGATCTTGTCTTCGTCTTTACGAAGTTATCCTTCGATAACCATTACGATTGTAAAAGGATTCATTATGATGTTTATAGGCAAATCTAGATTTATCACAACACTGATTCATTTTTCCTAAAGGTCGACAGTTACAACTCAGAGGCGTTAAGGGGATAAGTCTTAACATATGATCTTGGTTTCACAACTTTGATGCCCAAACTAACATCATGAATGTTTCATCATTATACTAAAAACGACATCTCCTTTCCAGTGACCTTATTTCCGTAATAGTGGCAAACATAAGGAATGTTCTTCTACCCGATCCGTGTGTGCTAACTTTGGAGGTTGATATACTTTGCTCTTTTGAACCTTAACTACCGGCAAAGGTATTTCACTTTTGCTATCAGTGGAAACCTTTTGTTGAGAATAATCACTAGCCTTGATAAATTTTACCTCTTTGCTAATACTTGGAGCATCTATTCCCTTATAGCCAAATCCTCATGTATCACGATGATTTTGCTTGCGCCCTAGCATAATGGTTAATTTGTTCTAACTAGTATTGAAAATTTTCAAGTCCTCCTCTAACATATCGATTTTATCAAGAAACGGCTAAATCAGCCTCAAGGCGTTTTCTTGAGCGAGACAAGCGCTTTCTCTCGCCAAAACTTGTTTGCTGGAGTTAATCCTCATTTATTCCAAGTTTCTCTTCCAAAACAAAACTTTTGATAAAGATTATCACATTCAAGTGACTTCATAGGTAGGTTTTCCTCGGTAATCCTTTCGAGGATCGATTCGTTAGAGCGATTCGAAACATAAACACTGCGTAACATCTCTCAATTTCTTGTTTTCTCGACAGAGAGGAGTCGAAGAGGAGTGACATGAGAAGTTGTCATCTTCTTCTTTTTCAACCAATTCAAAACCTTCACATACTTAGAGACTTCCTGATCAACATCTCTATCAATATCTGAATCACCTTCATCAAAGTTCATCCAACTGTTCTTCTAGGCGTGTTTCCTGAGACTTTAACAGCTTTTACATTAAGAGAATGTTTAAATATCAATTTAGATGTGGCGGTTCTCGGATGAATCCGTGCTTTGAAAATCATCACGGTAATTTCTGACCGCACGTTATCGGGAGATAGACTCATCCATAACAATCGATTGCTACAAACAGGACTTATGAGGTCATTAAGCGTGTTTGCCCGCTCGATACCAATTGAAAACCAAAGGGGTACAACAACCTCACCCAATATTTCATTTCAATATATATGGACTTACTCCAATATACTTTTAAGAGAATCAACTAGACAATCGGACTCAATCTTAATAAAAAGTATATCAAAGAGTTATATCTCAATTTCGATTCAATACTTACTCAAGTAAATAGAAATCATGAGTCTAACTGAATACAAGAGAAATTAACTCAGCGGTACCAAAGACCAATGTTCAAGTATCAATCAATTTCAATCAACAACCAAGGGTCGGATTTCCCCCAATTGATTGATTCAACGCACAACATGTGATATTTCAATTATATAATAAAATATAATGCGAAAAAGAAATAACGCATAATTTAAGATTCCTTGACGCAAATGCAGAAAAACCTCGGGACCTAGTCGCATTGAACACACACTCGTATTAGCCGCCGCGACACCGGCCTACTACAAACTAACTTGTTCCGGACTATAGTTGAACCCCAATCAATCTCACACTGATCCAAGGTACAATTGCGCTCCTTACATCACTGATCCCAGCAGGATACTACGCACTTGATTTCCTTAATTGATCTTCCCCACAACTAAGAGTTGCTACGACCCAAAGTCGAAGACTTTAATAAACGTCTCAGATTGAGGAAAAGTCTACAAGAATAGATAAATATGTCTCCCACAAAAATACCTATAAGTTTTGTTCCGTCTTTTGATAAATCAAGGTGAACAGGAACCAATTCGATAACCCGCACTTATATTCCGGAGAACGACTTAGAATTATCAATCACCCCTCACAATAATCTTAATCGACTAGCGAAACAAGATATTATGGAATCACAAGCGATGAGACGAAGGTGTTTGTGATTAATTTTCTATCTTGCCTATCGGAGAAATTAATCTCAAGCCAATCTACGATTATACTCAAACGATAGAAACAACAAGATCAGATCACGCAACTACAGAGAAAATAGTTGGGTCGGCAAGCCACAATCCCAATGAAGTCTTCAAGTCGTGAACCTCTGTGGTCTCTGTAGAAACCTAAGGTTAAAGGAGAATCGACTTCAGCTTATACAACTAGTATCACACATGAGGTGTGGGGATTAGGTTTCCCAAGTTGCTAGAGTTCTCCGTTACATAGTCTTCCAAATTAGGTTTGCAATCTAAGTTACCTTAGTAACAAAACATTCAATATTCACCATTAGATTAAAACTCGATTAGATTCAAGCTAATATCTTTCAAACCGTTAGATCGAACTTAGCTTGTTATACAAAAATGAAATGCACGTTCATTTAGGTTTGTGTAACTGCATCTAAACGTGTACACTCGTTGTTTCAACAATAGTTAACCAAATGGTTAGCCATAGGAGAACTTTTCATATCAACCATATTCATCTTCACCATAACTAGTTCAAATGACTCAAAAGAACTAGTTAGAGAGTTGTTCAATTGCTTAGATCTCATAGAAGTATACAAGACACAATCGAAGCAAAAACGATTTTGATTCACTCGAATCAATTCATGAACTTTATAGCCATGGTTTGCAAATATGCATTCCTTAGTTTATATAAGTTTAAGTTCATGAATAAACCGTTTTTAGAAAATAACCCACTCAAGTATGCATACTTGTATCGCATACTTAAGTACCGGATTAAGTTTGTTTTCAGTTCACAAACTCCAATAAATTCACGGGACGTGAACTGAGCGGACTTTAGTTACGGCTATCACGAAGCAGCAAAGTACGCATACTTTGGTTCAAGGATTTTGGACTTACACACGTATGAGTTCACATACAATGGTTATATCCATTCAAGGTTATATATATTCTAAACTCTCATTTCAATCATTGAAACATTCTTAGAGGATGTTAAATAGAGGTTACTCACGCACTATTCTTCTTCAAAGCGATTTTCAAGATATTAAAATAATCAACATGACTTTCGTCACTTGTAAAGATGAACTTGGCCAAAGCGAAAGCTCACAACACATATTTTGAGAAATAGATAAGCGAGATAAACTCGGCTCGAAATAACAAATGTGTATAATCGAAGTCTATATAGCAATACGACTTTTGTCTCAAGATAAGAGATAGAGTAGATAGACTTTTTGAGTGATAGATAAGTTCAAGTCTCCACATACCTTTAGTGGATGAAGTTCCACCCGCCTTGAGTAGTTCTTCTCGTCTTTATATGATGATCGTCGTGGAGTCTAGAGCTCAACTACACTTTCTATCCTAGTCCGAGACTTAGCTATAAGTAGACTAGAAATCAAGACTTATAGTTTTGGAAACTAAACTTGACAAACAATCTTGAGATAGCAACGCTTGCGAGTTCGACCGAGCAGTTCTTTAACAGAACTCAAGACCAGTATCAACAGTCTCAAGCGCAAGATCAAGAAGGCGAGAAAAGCAGCCGGCTCAGGTAACTTCTGTCCTTCTCCTGTTAATTCTTTTGAAGATTTACATAAGGATTCTGGTTTATGTCAAGGAAGTAAAAAGTAAAAGATCAATACCCCTGATGAGCTTCATGTTCATCATATTACAACTTGACAATTTCCTTGTGTGTATCCTCTTTAAGACCATGATACACATAAATCTCAAGAAGATGCTTCCTTCTTGACAAATGGTTTGTGTTGTACTTTTTATTTTGATTGTGTTTTTCCTTTCTAAGTCTTGCTCCGGGCAGTTTTTGGTGCCTTGTCCGTCTGATGCTTTGTTTAAAATTTTAGCTTCTTCTTCCTCAATGATAGTTGATTTCCAACTTTGTGCTACACTTGTTGTTAGACAAAGTTTCCTATCATTTGTTCTGTCATAACATGTTCCTGAACGTTAGCTCATGTGGTTCCCTGGTTTTTGATTTTTGATTTTTGGGTCATAACCATGAATCTTGTGTACCCGACCCATTACCAAACGATTACTAGTAACCCTAGGGTTTTCTTGTGGAAATCTTTTAATATATATATCAAGGATTTCCTTTGATGTATATACTTTCTAGGGTAACGTCAAGCTCTCGTTTTTTTTTTTGGTGTGCGCAATGGAAGGATGCAATGAGGAAGACAAGTTTGATGATGCCAAAGTTTTTGAACTTCACGAAGAACTCATATCCATTGTTTGCTTTAAAGCAATTGATCATGAGAAAGATCTTCCAGTTCAATTGTCTCTTCAATTAGTTGGAAATCTTCTTCAAGATTTTGAGGTCGTGTGTGAACAACTTGAAATTGCATCAAAGAACCTTGATTTTCTGAAAAACGAACTAAAGAAAGCGTCTGATGAACTCGCACTTGTCCGTTCTTTGGTTGCTGATCATGTCTAAGTTTTCTTTATTGTTTTAATTTTGTCTAGGAAACTTCTTATGATAATTTATTCTTGTGTTTTAAGAAGGATAACTAGGGTTTGAAATAGCCATTATTGTGAGTACACATAGTTATTGCCAACGTTTTTCATCTTGCAATGTTTTTAGATTTATTTATTTAAATTCTAAAGTTGATTTGGAAGATTATTTTTGCAGTATTAATATTTATGGTTTTATATATTGCAAATTGTTATAGGACATGTTGTTTACGTCCGTGAACCTTGACTGTCCCATACTTGTTAAAAAGTTATCTCTATTATATGCTCAGATGAAAGTATTTATAAAAGATAGAAAGAACTTTTGACTACAAAAGTTAATCCTTTTATGTCATTATGAAAATATTGATGGAAGAAAAGATGAACTTTTGTTTACAAAGATTAAGTCTATTATATGTCATTGTGCAAATAGTGATGAAAAATAGAATGAATCTTTGACTATCCTGCAGTATTGGACTTTCCCTGATCCACATCTTTGTGTATATACTGTGTTGCTCCGTAAGTTCTCTTATGTTGAGCACGACCAATTGAATTGATCATTTTCCTTGTGGTTAATTCAATTGAGATTTTTTTAATACAAATTCATATTCTTATGTGATTTGTTAATGTCCAAAGAAATCCTTATTTTCTTGTAAAAGTAAGGTCGCTCTTGTTGTTCTTTCGGGAATGACATTTTATGGGGGATAGTTCTTAATCGAACTTCTGCTTAATTTCCAAATATTTGTGGGGAGTGCGGATGTGGAATATTGTAGGGGTTATCTAGTATCTTTATAAACTCCTTGATGAATGCATTTAGTTTCGACTATTTGATGGCATCTAAACAAGTTGATATGTTGTTCTCTTTGTTCATGAAGTATCTCTATGGAAATTTCATGAGGATCCCACTTAATTTTCGTGCCTTTGCCAATTTTTGTTGACAAAAGGGGGATAATTAATGTGTAGTTCACAGTACAAATACATATGGTTTACGGATCATTATGTAAGGGGGAGTGGTTTTCATTGTGAGATGAAGTATTGACTAAGGGGGAGTAATACACATCACCATAGTATTGTTGTCAAAGTTGTGATACAATTGAACTTTGATGTTGTGTAATAATACTATGAAACTATGTAACAATGATTGAGAGCAACTGTTTTCTCATTGTTATTGCTTTGGATCTTCAACAACTATGATCTTTGAGTTGAACACATTTAGAATCATTGGAGTACTTGAAAGTGACAAAGATTTCGAGTAATGTTGAAGAACCAAGGAGATCAAGCATTTGGATGAGAAGCTACAAAGTTTATTTATTTTGTAATCCATATTTATTGATAGTTTTTATAACTAAAATTGACAAAGGGGGAGATTGTTAGAGCACCGGCTCGGTCGAACCTCAAGTAAAGCGTTGCTATCTCAAGCTTGTTTGTCTATGTTAGTAGATCAAAACTATAAGTCTTGATTTCTAGTCTACTTATAGTAATGTCTCGGAATATGATAGATTGTGTAGTTGAACATTAGACTTCACGGCGTTCATCAATTGAAACGAAGAACTACTAAGGGGAGCTTGTGGAACTTCATAAACAAAAGGTATGTTGAGACTAAAACTCATCTATCACTTGGAAAGTCTATTTATACTCTATTTCCTATATTGAGACAAAACTCGTATTATTATATAGTTGTCGATTATACACATTTGAGATTTCGAGCTGAGATTAACTCACTTACATATTTATCGGAATATGTGTTGGAAAGCTTTCACTTCAACCAAGTTCATCTTATATTCTTGACGAAAGTCAAAAGTTGATCATGTGAAAATCGCCGAGTAACATCTTACATGGTTTGTGTGATACAATCATTTGGTGTAGACTTGGAATATTTCGTTATGATTATTCCAATTACTTAAAAATTGCTTTGACGCTAATAGTGTGTGAAAACGTCTATTATCATCCTCTAAGAAAGTTTCAATGATTGAAATAAAAGTTTAGAATTATTGGATTATAAACATAGTGTGCATTCTTGCATGTATGTGATCCATGACTGGAGCTAAAGTATGCATACCTGTATGCGTACTTGTAGTTGTGAAATTCCGTGTACCAAGTAAACATACCGGTATGCGTACTTGCGTGTATAGGTATGGGAATTTACTATTTGGGTTTTGGAAGTGTACTAAGGTATGCGTACAAATTCGCATACAACGCGAACCCATACTCGGGCCGATTTACTTAAGTATGCGTACACGTTTGCATACTTGAGTGATTAAAGTTCTAAAATCAGTTTGTTCATGAATTAATACATTTATATATTAAGGAATGCATTCTTTGCAAACTATGGCTATAATGTTCATGAATTGCCGATTTTGCTTCAATTGTGTTCTTGTATACTTCTATGAGAATATAGCAATTGAACAACTCTTTAACTAGTTTCATTTGAGTCATTTGAACTAGTTATGGTTAAGATGAATAAGGTTGATAAAAGAGTGTTTATATAGCTAACCTTGGTTAACTACGGTTGAGCCAACATGGTGTACACGTTTAGTTACGGTTACATAAACCTAAATGAAGGTACATTTCATTTGTGTATAACAAGCTAAGTTCGATCTAACGGTTGAAAGATATTAGCTTGAATCTAATCAGGTTTTCATCTAACGGTGAATATTGAATGCTTTGTTACCAAGGTAACTTAGATTGCAAACCCTGATTTGAAAACTATATAAAGGAGAATTCTAGCAACCTGGAAACCTAATCCCCACAACTCCAGTGTGATACTAGTTGTATAAGCTAGAGTCGATTCTCCTTTAACCTTAGGTGTTTCACGAAACCCTGTAGGTTAACGACTTGAAGACTTCACTGGGATTGTGAAGCCAGACCCAACTATTTTCTTTGTAGTTGCGTGATCTGATCTTGCATCTTCTATCGTATTGAGTACTATCTTCTTTAAGATTGGATCGAGATTTATTCTCCGATATGCAAGATAAAAAGTAGTCACAAACATCTTCGTCTCACCGTTTATGATTCCACAATATCTTGTTTCGCTACCATACGATTAAGATTATTGTGAGGTGATTGATATTTCAAGGCTATTCTTCGGGAATATAAGTCCGGTATATCAATTAGTTCCTGTTCACCTTGATTTATCAAAAGATGGAAGAAAACTCGTAGGTATTTCTGTGGGAGATAGATTTATCTATTCCTATAGACTTTTCTGTAAGACAGATTTGTTTATCAAGTCTTCGACTTTGGGTCGTAGCAACTCTTGGTTGTGGGTAAAGATCAGCTAAGGGAATCAAGTGCGTAGTATCCTGCTGGGATCGAGAGACGTAAGGAGCGCAAGCGTACCTTGAATCGGTGTGAGATTGATTAGGGATCAACTACTGATCCAGTCTGAAGTTCATTGGTAGTAGACTAGTGTTTGTAGCGGCTTAATACAGTGTGATGTTCAAATCTGGACTAGGTCCCGGGGGTTTTCTGCATTTGCGGTTTCCTCGTTAACAAAACTTCTGGTGTATGTGTTATTTCTTTTCCGCATTATATTTGTTATATAATTGAAATATCGCAGGTTGTGCATTAAGATCAATCAATTAGATTATCCAACCTTTGGTTGTTGATACAAATTGATTGACACTTGAACATTGGTCTTTGGTACCGTTCAAGTAGTTTCACATAATAATCAAGCTCGCGGATTTCTATCTGTTTGATTTGCTGATTACATTGTGAAACAGAGAAATAAATTCCTTGATATACTCTTAAAAGTATATTTAGGTTTGTCTATTCAGATTGCCAAATGAATTATTGGGTGTGGTTGTTGTACCCCCGCTTTTTCACACTAGAAAATTCTATATTACACTTGAATATATGTGCAACGGCTGCTCATGAATGGTTGGAAGTTGGAATGAAGTCCAACATATCGTCCGAAGAGATACCCAAAATAACCCTTGTTGTTCTCATTTATTTACTCAAACTTTCCTGATTTTTGAGCGTGAGAACTTTATTAGTTTCGGGTAGTTTTGGAAGATAGAAAACAAAGATTTTAATTAGGTAAACCGTAGGATTAACCAAATTTAGATTAATCTGGGAGGGGAGGGATTAGGGAAGGTCACGATCGCTAGTTTGAAAAAACAACGTATCCTGGCAAACTCTTCTATTTTGTAAGCATAGATAAGTTCATCACCTAAAAACGGTACTCGGATAAGATAATACCCTAATAAAGGAAGATTTAGAAGAAGAAGAAATAGAGTTTTCTGAAGGAGAAGCAGAAGAAGAAATAAAGTTTTCTGAAGAAGAAGATGCAGAAGAAGAAGAAGATTTAACTCTTATTGAAGTTGCAGTTTGGGCAAGGAGTACGGAGTTTTCTGATTTCTGGTTGGAAGGTGATTGTCAGTGTATATTGGAATTTGCAATAGAAAAAGGAAATACAGTCAACTGGAGATTAAACTATCATCACTGAAGCTTTGAGGATTTTAAGGACATGTGACAAATTTTTGGGGTTACTTTATGTTAACATAAGCAAACATATGGTGGCGCATGTGGCCAAAGGATCACAAAACCATGGTTATATGTAGTAAGCAACAGGAAGGTTATGCCAACTTTTATTTTGCTTAGATTCTACTTTTATTAAGAAACATCGATAGGAATAGCTTAGATTCTACTTATTGTAACTCTTTAAATATTATTATTCATCACAAAATAAGAGATCAAATCATTGGAAGGGCTTCACATTTTAGGCGATTATGCAGAAATATGAGCAACCAACTATCTGGAAACCTCGATGTAGTTCTTATTTTGCATTAAAATATGTCAAATTCATTAAAAAAATGGAAATAACCCTAGCAGCCTCAAATAGATCCCTATGAACAACTATCAGACTTAATAGTAATAGCTTTGGACACCTTGAGAGAGAGGGAAAACAACAAAAAATAACCTAATCCTATTCCAATATGGAAACTCCTACATGATTATTTTCGTCCGCAACTCCCAAATATCTATACCACTATCAATGGTAAGGTTTTCAGTCATCCATGCAATATGTATAGCTTCACTCGTGTGTCTAACATCATGGTCAAGCAAATCAATTTGTAGTTCGTCATCACGAAGCCCGGAAATATAAAGATACACCATTTGTTCATCGCTCCCTTTAATACCAGCCCTATAACATAACTTTTCGAAAAACCTTAGTATATTCTTGGTGATACTCATACCATTTTGTTGCTTCAAGTTGAGTAGCTTTATATATGCATCTCTTCTATACGTATCCGGCACAAACTTATAGTGCATCATGTGGTGCATCCTCGACCAAGTAGTAATTTCTTGCAATCCTTCGCACTCGGAAAATTTGAAGATTGTTCCACCATAATAGTGCAAATGGCTTAAAGCTAGAAATTGCTAGTTCAACTGTGATGGATCTTTTTACATCCTTTTGATCAAATATGTTTTCTATTTATTCCACCCAATCCAAGAACATATCAGGATTAGAACAATCCCCGATAAATTTCGGCAAATCACCAAGTGTAATTGTTGTGTCTATATATTCTATAAACCCATAAGGATCATCATACTCATCCGTGCTTAACAAACTCTAAATTTTTCCAAGCACTTGATGACAAATTTTTAAACCTGAACCTAAAAGAAAGCGATGTCTCCACCACAAAAAAAAAAAAAATAAAACGAATTGTTTCTTCAAATTTTTCTTTACAACAACTTATTTTAGACCCAAAAAAATATGAGATTATCCATAAAGGACTACCATATATATATAAGTTATAAAGGAATTCTAACAGTAAGGGACTCGAATGAATGGAATATAAACGCTTAAAAATGAGAGATCCGATACCAAGTGAAACAAAATTTAAGGCGTTTTTTCAATAAGATCCAAAAGAGAAATAACTTAATTATATGGATGTACTAGGGAAAGTTGATGCCAAATTTTAAGGTGGTTTCTGAATGAGATTCACAAAGAAAGAATGATTTATTTATATGAGTACGCTAGGGTTAAAAACAAGAAATTTTATACAATACAAGGAATAGAAAATATATAAAGTTATTACTTGCACAACAAGAACAACTAACAAAAGGGAACTTCCATAATAAACTATAGAGGTCAGTTGAGGAATAAAATTTGTTTCCAAAAAAAAAAAAAACCTATAGAGGTCGTGCCTGGACATCTCTAATGTAGTATAACGGGAACCACTCTTTCTTTTAGCACTTTTCAATATTCACGACTCTTTGTCTTCTAGCTAGTCGGTTAACACAACTATCCTAGTCTTACAAGAATTTGCAAAACTTCAACTATCAAAATTTCGGTTTAAGTGAATCATCAGACCCCTATTAGACTGGGATGTTCGCAGACCACATTACCAACAAGATAGTATTACAGGTATTGGTGGAGCTGGAAGAGCAGCAACAACAGCAAATTTCCACAACCAGAATGGATTTAGAGCCGATGGAATGAAGCTTTTAGACCCCATCCTGACACCTTCAAACCATCTTGGAGGCGTTAAATGCATATACATGTTTGTGTGTGTGCTCTATTTTTGATGTGCATGCGGGCAATATTTTGTACGTAGATTATACTTCCGATCTAGCTTAGCATTGTGCGGGGCAGACTGCCATTTTTGTACGTAGATGTTACTCGTGAAGCCTATGTGTAGGGAAAACTATTTTAATACTCTGTTATGTGTAATGGCCATATATGGTCTTTGTTAGGCTCAGTTAATCATTTTACTTTCTTGTTTGGACATGATGCTACTTTAGTTTCAGAAATTTGTTTATTACATTCCAGATTTACTTGTTACATAGAATTTCTTTTCTTCTGTCCAATGTCTAACTTGACTGAGCTTTGGAACTGATCACACAATTTACCAATACTTGAATTTTCACCAATACATTTTTTTGTTTCATGTTTCCTTCAGGACAATCTTTAGCCCAATGTGAGAGATTATGACACTTTGAACACCCCTTTACGTGATGTTGTCTAGGTGGTGGAAACCTCGTTGCTTCATCCATCCATTAAAATTCACCACAAATGAAGTTTTGACACCTCAAAAATCTTTTTTGTGGATTAGCTTGAGTATTTCCTTCCCAAACTCTTCTAAATCACATTTTCTACATTTTGAGTATATAAATGGGCAATCTATTCTTTGAATGTGTTGATTGAAAACATATTTGACAAGTGATTTCATTGGAAGCCTCATCTTCAATGCTTACCCGAAAAATCACGCAGTTTAAATTTGTAATACACCTCATCAGTAAATACCGTAATTTGCATTACCCCTTTAATGGTGCAGACAATGCAGAACTTACCTCACTGTCGAGACTTGAAGATCCACCTCCCATACTCGATCACTAATGTCTGTTAGTGTTCTTCCTTGCTTGTGATAAATCAACTAACTAAATGATGTGGAGGTTTGGTGAAATAAGAGAATGCATTTCAACTGGATTTAAATAGAGGTTCAAGCAGAGATAACAGGGAGGGAGGTGTCCGTTGAACGGTCAAAAATTTTTAAGGGAGGTGTCCGTTGAACGGTCAAAAAAATTTGGGGGCTAAGAATGCACCACGTGTCAAGGGGTAAGTATGTCTTTTGACAATTTTAATTATTTTTTCTGACACGCACGTGAACTGCACGTGCTGTACTAAAATCGCTTTCGATTCACGGCACATCCAAGTTAAAGGGGTTTTGCCTATTGTGAATCTCTAGGGGTAATGCAAATTAGCTATCTTTATTCAGGGGGAAACGCAAAATCCCCCTATATTAAAATCTATTTCACGGCGGAATTAACCCATTTGAAGCAATGTTAAATTCGGACAACACATAAAAGCTTTCTGGAGATATATGCCAGCGCCAATGTCTTCGGCTGATGGAAAGAATCCACATGCCCCAAGAAAAGTGTCTGCTTCTTTCTGCCCAATCAATTGTATATTTGTAGAACCGTTTTTTGGGACTACTCAAAAATGGTGGGGACTTCTTTGTGATAGAAATGTCTACCTTATACTTATAAGGGGTGTCCTAAAGTGTGGAAATGACTAACCTACCCTTCATATATATATATAATCACCTCCTCCCATCACCACCACCTATATATATATAACCACCTCCTCCCATCACCACATCCACACCACCACCACCACCACCGACCACCACCACCACCGACCACCTCAAATCACCACCACCGCCATCTCTATATATAGCTTAATTTAAATCATTAACAAAACAAAATCAAAATCAAAATTATAACAAACCCATTACTTTTCATTCGTTTTCCATTGGAAAAATGAGAAGTAATCATCAAAATGAGTTGAAAATGTAAGTTCTGAGAGAAGTTAAGCTAGGAATTATGTGAAAAATTTTGTTTAACTAGTCAGAACTCAACTTTAATGGAGGTTTTTGTTTTCAGAAAAAATTCTATTACGCCGAAAAAAGGTCCAAGCCGAACTCATAGTTAGGTTACTTCGCAAAAGTTCGGTTTACATCGAAAAAGTTTGATTACATTGCATTTTTTTCTCCTAACCGAACTTTTCTCTGAAAAACCTGCATATTGAGTTCGGTTACGTCGCAATTTTTTTCCTAGACGAACTCCTAGTTCGGTTACGTCGCAATTTTCTTCTCCTAACCGAACTTCTCTCTGAAAGAAAAACTCCATTAAAGCTGAGTACGACTAACTGTGTTTTCAGAAATATTAGCCGAACTACACTTGCAGATGAGTTCGGCTACATGTTCTTCAGATTTCGTAGCCGAACTTTTTTAACCAATCCAAAATTAATTTGTAAATTGTTCATTTTTAGGAATGTTTTCAAGCACCGTTAACTAAATTTGAAATTTCCATGAGTACCCAAAACATCATACTCTTGTTGTGGCTCTTAAAGAAAAAGATCTTAACTTTTTTTCTTCCAAAACCCTCATTTTCATTATCACCTTCATCTTCATCTACTCCCTCTCA
This sequence comes from Papaver armeniacum, assembly GCA_023531295.1. Lineage (NCBI taxonomy): Eukaryota > Viridiplantae > Streptophyta > Magnoliopsida > Ranunculales > Papaveraceae > Papaver > Papaver armeniacum. Next base: position 14,826 of record JAJJWW010004983.1, read on the forward strand.
ATAATTCTTCTTTGAGGTGGTGGTGGTGGTGGTCGGTGGTGATGGGAGTAGATGAGAGGGAGTTATATATAGAGGTGGCGGTTAAACAAAATCACCACCACCACCACCGACCACCTCAAATCACCACCACCGCCATCTACTCACTCTCACTAATCCCTCAATAAGCCAATTTAATCCCACTAATCATTAATTAACTCACTAATTATTACACTAATTTAATTACCAAGGGCAAGTTTGGTATTAAAAAAACTTAGATAAGGGTGACTCATTATTACTTCTAATATCTACCCAAAAAATAGAGAGTAGTCCCCACCATTTTTGAGTAGTCCCAAAAAAAAAAAGGTTCTATTTGTATGCAATGTAAAGTGTTGGTTTTTTCGTGGATCAAAGTTCATCAACTAGAATTTAATTGTTGGATCAATGTCCATCCATAAGCCCGTACCTCCATCAGGCCCATTAATATGGACCCTTTTATGGATGTAAGAAAACTCCCATTAGGCCCATGCTTTCACCCGTAAACCCACGCTAAAAAAGAAATTCATAAACGCGCATTGTGTAACGTATACCGAGCCTGGCGAGATTGGGGTATACTCAAACTAATTGGGGTATACCCAATAAGACAAAATCTGGTCATTATGAAGTAAAACCAAGCCACCCCTTAACTTTGTATTTTCTAAATGGCTAATATGCCCTTGGTTAATTAACACTAAAATTCCGATTAGGTTAATTAATTGAGTTTAGATTAAAATTTTGAAATTGCGATTCAAAGAGATTAACCTTTTGATCCGTCATATGAGTTCGATTCGATCTAAAAATTTTGGTTTTGAAAATGCATAAAGTTTCAGCAAGGTCTGGTTTGAATAATCTTCAGGACCAAACATACGCAGGAAGGTTCAACTTTGAATAAGCCGCCGAGCTCTACTCCGCCGTGATTTCAACTTTGAATAAGTTTTCGACCATATATCCATAGGAATGGTCCTAGGATGAAGAACACGCCGACTATCTTGGACAGCAATCTTAAGGTAGGCATGTAAATATTTCCTACCCTTCCGGCTTATATTAATCTCGGCATGCAAAAAAATACAACCTTGCCTGGTGACATAATATGGAAGATGTAATTTACTTTATTCATTCAATTTTGGTTACTACATTGATTGAAACATAAACCTAATCCTTGTCGATGAAAAACGAATGCACTTAGCATGTGCATCAAGCCTTTGAACCCCTAGGCGACCATATTGGACGAGTTATAGTCTCGTGAGGGTTTACATAGAGGTCTACCCACAAAACCTATACTAAAACTTCTAAAGCCATCAATCTTCCTCCTCCGAAGACGACACACCCTCCATCATCTCGGGGCATACTCCGGGATTTTGGATTCCATGAATTGATAGCTTGCATCGAATGCGAATGCTTCCTTTTTCCTCCAAGTAGCGCTTTGGCGACTTCATGCTACAAAAACAAAACACAAACTTACATTTGTTAGTGGTGTTTAATTTGGAAGATCAAACAACATGGATCACGTAAAATAAACCACAAAAATACTTTACAAATTGTTCAATTGACAAGTTAAAGTGGGGAGCGTTGAAAATTGGTTTTGGATAGCTAAATAGGCAAGTATCGCATTTTCAATAACTATGTGCCTATCGTGCACTTTGTTGAACACCTCTTGAGTTAGGATTCCCACACTCTTGGCTAAAAGTGTTGTGAACCCTAGCCCAAAAGGTTGTGGGAATCCACCTTACGGAGGACCGCCTTCGAACTCTAGTCTCCGCATACCAAGCTTTGTGATTGCCAAATCTTCATTAGAATCAAATGAAGCCATTTCTTGTGTGTAGAGAGCTATTGGGTGAGTTAGATGGAGTGTGTGATGATATGAGCTTTGGAGAGTATATGCAAATAGTTGTGTGTTGTTTTGTGGAGATAAGTAGTGCATTTATAGGATGGTGCCCAAATTTGGCGTTATAGTGTCCAAGTACAAGTGAATCAATGCAATTGTACTTGCAAAAATTTGAATTTTGAACACGCAGGCAGGTCGTAAATTTGATACAATGCCGGGGTCCCAAAACGGCTCGGAAATGTATGGGTTCATTAGCATGCCGGCCAAAATACCGCTGGCATTTTCTGTTTTGTTTCCCTCCGACCTTACATGATTTTAGGCATCAAGAATGGTTTTTTCAATATATGGCATAGGTCTCTATTTTAGTACCCTTCCCGGCTACACTAACGCCCGGCTTAGTAGGAATCATATTACCTTGCCTACTCGGTAACTACACGGTTTTTTTTGTTGACAGGACGATCTCATCATTCACAACCTTGCCGCCCCGGTAATTTCAATTTTTGTTGACAGGTCGGGCAATGTGTCATTTCACAACCTTGCCTTACCGGGTAATTAGCAATTTTTGTTGACAGTGAGCAATTTGTCATTTCACAACCTTGCTGGCCACCGGGACCCGCCAGTGGTAGCTTAAAAAAAGCATGCTTGGGCAAATGTATTGACACGTTATATAGCTAAACAAACCATTCATTCATCCAACATTTTTGTCCAAAATACGAAACATGTCCCATAAACCGTCCAAAAATATTTGTCCACACCATTAACATAAACATTTGTCCACCACAACATAAAAAAAATGAACTAGAAAGAATTCACATTTGAACACTACCTTCACCACCACGACCACCGCTGCTACCTTCACCAACGACCACCGCCACTGCCTTCACCACCCAGAGCACTACGAGAAACCTTTGTCTTGGCTTGTGAATTGAGCTTGAATTGAACAATAGATGGGCATCCTCATTGTCAACATTGCAAGCGTCAATGTGCTTGCTTTGGCACAGGTTCTCCTCATCTTTCGCATAACATAAAACCCTGACAAAGGTCTTCAACCGATCCTTCTATATTCAATTAAATAATAAACAATTAATAGAATGATTCGGTAATGCAATCAATCTTAAAATAGTAAGAGCAACTCTAAAATACTTACAAATATCTTAAGCATTGTTGTTGGGTCTTTCGATTCCATCTTCTTCTTACGAGCCAGTTCTTCAGTAGTCATTGGCCTAATCACAGTAGGACGAGCCCAACCCAAGTACCACGCCATGTATTTCTCAGTAGCTTCATGACCGGTGGTCACCTCGTCCAAAAGACTCACATCGATGTTACGGCCCCGTCTATTGTCCCAATGTTCTTGAGTGGGCTGGATCGTAAGAGACGTTAATAGTTTTTTGGGAGGTGGTGCAGTTATCCCGGTTCACGGTAAAGAACGGTTCTTCATCGAAATGAGGTTCTTCTTGGACGTAACCCAATTGTCGCATTACCCGATGTGGATCGTACATTGAAAATCCTTCAAACACACAGTCGTAGAGGGTCCATAGTATAATGCAACAACTTCATTTCTCCTTGGGATTAAACCTTGATTTCTATCCTCCCGATACGGATCAAATATCACCTCTTCCGCAGTCAAATTGTCGATGGCGGCTCGGAGTTTCATAAGATTTTGCGGCATTTCCTTATCCTGAGTACCCTTAAAATCGTACCTTGAGCTCTTGGCAAATGTAACGGAACAACATTATCCACTTTGACGTAAGAGTTGTCTTGAACAAAGAAGGAAAGCGTTCATATATCCAAACCTATGCAAAAAGAAAAAAAGTTTAGTAAGAACCCCGATCTTTTGAGATTTGCAAATATAAATGTTTTAAACAATAAAATTACTCGGGAAGAGACATGTGTTTCCGTTAACTTGCTTAGTGAGTGCCCTAGAAGATTTTGTCAACTCATTATTCAAGAAGGCAACCACCGCAGCATTCCCAAGAATACCCACGCATCTCATGTAAGGGATCCAATAGTTGCAAGTAATCGGCCTCGACTTGGTTTCCGAGGCTGTCGGGAAGATACATCCGCCTGTGGTGTATAGCAAATAAGCGCCACGGGGAAGCATTGATTCGCACCAAGTGCACCATTCCTTCGCTATCAAGGATTTCCGAGTCTTCCATAGTTTGTCCCTCAACTTCTTCACATTAAACTTCTTAATTAGTCGACCATCCTTCTTGTCAAGAACATCATCCGTCTCCAACCCGACTCCAACCGAACAATTTCTTGCTCAATTCGTAAATCTTCTCGAAAGAAATGGCATTATCGAATCCCTCGGATCGCTTTTCCATCAACCTCGAGGCCTAGAATTTGTTGAGCATCATCGGAGTTATCGCCATCTCATAGAATGGGAATAGCAGTAGTCGGTCTCTCCGTAGAACCGCCTGCGTGCGAGATGGTAACTTTATCATGATTAATATTCGAACTCTCCACCGCATGCAACAACCCGGAGTTCCTCACAATCACTTTCACCTCCTCACATTCCAAGTCAAGATTCCAAGTATGCATCACTTGAACACGAAGCTTGGCGCCTCATGAGACCGGATGGCATGCTTGTGATCCTAAATACCAAAAAAAGAAAATGAAAAGAAATACAAACACTTGATGCAAATTTAATTAAGATAGTTACACACTTGAATAAATAACAAAGACGGATTAAGATTACTTACGATAGTATTATGGACCGTACATGCCCATGAGTGTTTGTATCAAAAGAACATTACCACCATCCGGGGTCCCTTTGAGGCTCACCTTCTTTCGGTGCAACCATCAAGTGTTTGGGAGGCATGTGAGAATCACCTAGGTTTAGTGATCACCCTCTTCTTCGTTAGGTTGAAGTTGAAGCCGAAGCTTCGGTGGCTTGAACAACGGCTAGAGTTTGTTCTCCTTCTCCATCTCCATCTCCTTCTTCTTCTTGTTCCTCTTCCTCTTCAACAATTTCATCTTCGATGATATTCTTACCTTTATCTCCATTACCATCATCATCATCACCATCATCATTACCTCCTCCAGCCTCATGCATGTCTTGATCACCACCATCATCATCATCATCATGGTTACCTCCTCCAAAGAGCCGGATTGGTTTCATCAACATCATCATCATCACCTCTTCTACCGAGATGGAATTGATTGGTCTTCATCCTGGAGTCTCGTCCCCTAATCATGGGTTCGAGATAATGGTTCTAAGACCTTGTCTTTCCGGGCACAACATACACCCTCGATGTTTTGAAGACAATAGTTTATCACCAACACGCAGGAGGGTTTGAAGGAGGACTAAGAGATGCTTTAGAGTTGCTTTATTTGCCATTCGTAACCGAACAAGAAAAATTCAGAAAAAAACATTACATGCCCAAGCAGTTAGATATATTCAACATATCCGGCGGAACAATAGCGTGGGTTGACCAAAAGATGAGTGCCGGCTAAACAACGCCCGGCATTGTATCATCAAAATAGCCTTCCGTGCGCACAAAAAAAACAAGAAATTTTAACTATACAAAGTCGGCAAGGTCCATTACACATACATTTCCTACTGACAAAACTCCTCAGCATGTTTTTATATAACTACCCTTCCGGTTTAAAAACTCTAGGCATCAGAAACATTCAACAGAAATAGCCGGAAGGGTAAAAACAAAAACTTGCTGGGGCTTCATTAAAAGATAACAGACGCCGGCAATGTATACGGTTGAATAACTGCCTACCTCTGCTAGTAGCAAGCATGTAAAACCATACAAATACCCAAGTTCTTCAACCTTATACCCTTCCGGCCACACCCTAACTATGAAATCCGGAAAGGTCGATAACCAAAACCTTGCCAGCGCAGAACTACCAATTCACAAATCTGATTTTCTGACCTAATTTGACATGCAAACATGAAATTGAAGTACTAGAGTGAGTTTAAGTGTTCCTTACTTTCTTAAGCGCACCATTTCACGTGTTTCAAATGTTCAATTCCTTCTTCTTCAACCGTTTTTCTCTTCACTTTCTTAGCAACCAAATTTGCAATTCAGTGGGTTATACTCATTGGGTTTTGATTAGATTGTTTCATACGAGTTGCCTCCTTCCGTGGTGGATCCATTGATGAAGATTAATCGGAGTTTTGAATCGACGATTTTAATTAATTGATCGACGAGTTTTGGTGGTGGTGGGGTGATGGAGCCGGTAAGGTAAGGTTGTGGAGGAGAAGAAGAAGAGAAGAAGATGTAATGAAGAAAGAAAACTGATTTTGATAGTAATTAGAGTTATAATGAGAAAGGGTAATTTTGTAACTTTACCAATTGACCTCCCCCTTTGCCCTTAAAAAAGAGTCCCTATAAAATTGGGTATACCCCAATTAGTTTGAGTATACCCCAATCTCGCCAGGATACCGAGAGACCCGTTTTTTTGAAATTGTATATTGTCTTAATTTATATTTTCTTATATTGCCTAAACTACCCTCTCTCTTTTTTTTTGAACGCGCAATTGGGGGATACTTATATTAATTGGGGGATATGATAATAAAACATAATAGGATCATTTTGAAGTAATTTTCAAAACCCCTTATCCATATATTTCTATTATTCCTAAAATGCCCTTATAATTTATTATTTATTTTTAATAAAAAAAATTATTTTTCATAAAAAATAATTTAATAAAAAAATATTTTTTTAACGAAAATTTACTAAAAAATTAATATTTTCTTAACAAAAAAACTATTTTCATAAAAACTAATTTTTAATAAAAAATTAATACTTTTGTGCTTAAAAAACTTATTTTCTATTTTATGATAAAAAAATTTAATAAATATTTTTTTTTATTTTATGATAAAAAAAATTTAAAATTTAATTGTTTTTTTTAATCAATTTTTTAATCTTTTCTTTTAAGAAAAATTAATTTTAAAAAAAAATTTAAAAATGAAAAAAGAAACAGAAAAATCAAAAAAAAATTAATGAAAAAAAAGTTTTAAAAATTAAATCAAATAAATAAAGAAATAATTACTTAATATGTGAAAGGGGTAACTTTGACTTTTTACACTTTTAGGACACCCCTTAGCAAGATACTAAGGATGGGAATAGTTTTTCATATCCCCCAATTAATATAAGTATCCCCCAATTGCGTGTTCTTTTTTTTCAAAGGAGAGCGAGACGCGAGAAGAAAAGTTGATTTCATCTGAAAATGGAGAATTGAGATTCTCTCGTGGTTTCATCGATTTCAACTAATGACATTTTTTCCCGCTTTGTCTTTTAATTTCTTAGGTTTCAAGCAATCATTTTTTCTCTAAGTAGTAGATATGGATTCAATTCGGGAATTTAGGGTGCCATATATCGCATGTTTTCCAAGAAAACGCAAAGATTTGTATAATAAATGGTGTGATTTGGTCTCACTACCGATTATTCCGGATCTCTCAAGACGCATGTATTTTTTTACCTATTCCCTTTTCCCTATGATTTTTGTTCGATTCAGATAAGATATATATATATTTATCCGATTCAATTCGTGATTTTTAGGTGATTTTATTTATTTTTCAAATGAGAGCGAGAAGCGAGAAGAAAGGTTGATTTCATCTGGAAATGGAGAATTGAGATTCTCTCGTAGTTTCATCGATTTCAACTCATGACATTTTTTCCCCTTTGTCTTTTAATTTCTAAGGTTTCAAGCAATCATTTTTCTCTCTAAGTAGTAGATATGGATTCAACCTGGGGATTTAGGGTGCCATATATTGCATGTTTTCCAAGAAAAATGCAAGATTTGCATACATAAATGGTGTGATTTAATCTCTCACTACCGATTATTACGGATCTCTCAAGACGCATGCGTATTTTTTCCCTATTCCCCTTTTCCCTATGATTTTTGTTCGATTCGGATAAGATTGATATATATATATATATATATACTATTCATCAATTTTGTATTAGTACTCTATTTTCGATTTCAATTCATGATTTTTAGGTGCTTTTATTGATTTTTTTCTTCGATTTTGTTTAATTTTGGTCTAAATTGTAAGATGTTTTTTGAGTTTTTGATTGATTCTTTTTCTTATGAGCAAAGCTCTGGGATACTAGTTATTCCGTTAAAGGTCTGAGATATAGTTGAACTCGTCCAAAAGCATCAACCATGGGCGTGTTGCGACTCAAAGATGAACCGTCGAGTAAACAATTCCTTTTTACCTATTTAACCTCCCTAGTCGAGTTAGGGTTTAATACTCTGGGGTTAGGTTAGATTATATAGTTTGGGTATACCTGTAAAATGGGTCAAGTTTGTATATACGTAAAAAAAAAATCCTCTTATTATTTCTTCCATTTTTGTTTTTTTTTCCCATCTCCTTCTTATGCATGCTTGCAGAGTTCGACGGATATGAGTTCATCAAATCCAGATGGTATATGTATATACTTCCATTTAAATTTTCATTTACATCAGATTGAAAGGTGATTGTAAATCCAATTGTTTCATATAACCCTCTTGCTACTGTTTGAAACCCTAACTCTCTTTGTTATTATTTTACGTCCTCATAATAATAGATGTTTAGGAAATTCCATGGCTATAAGGACAAAATTAATTTCTTCGTCTTTGTTGGTTTATCGTTTCTTCACTTTATCTCTTTTCAAAAAATGAAAGTTGGGGTTTTTCAATTTTGAACGAATATGGTACATAAATTGATCTATTTCGATCCATATTATTGATATTTCAGAGAGGATTAAACTGATATTGTATTTGTTTGACGTTATTTGAAGTAAATTGATATCATTTTAACTACTGGAAACCCAATCCTCATTGTTCAATTTTTGGTCTGTATAGTTAAGAATTAGGTTGTAAAACCGGATCATTTAACTACGAAATGCATGAAATTAGATACAAATAAGTTTGAATTCCATCAGCTAAGTTTTATTTTATTAAGCCATTGCATTGTAGTTTGATTCGTATATAGTCTACCACAAAGAAACTTAGACAATGCAAGCTTAAAATTAGACAAAACCAAGTGGTAACATGAAAAGTTTAGACATCCATATTACACCAACCCACTCATCTAAAAGTACTTAAGCCTAGACTACCTAAATTTGTTTTTCCGGAGCGTCTTTTCGCCTCATTATTCGGTGTAGTTGTGTCCTTGATCGACCTCTTAATATAACGCGTCAGTACGTGAACTCAAAAAATGATAACAACTGCACCGTAAAAAAATGAGTTAAAGTGAAATATAATATTTTCAATCTCTTTCTCATTTTGTTATCGAGTCTAGAATATGCTACTAGACATCTGTAAGACGTGGTATGAATTAAAATTACAGGTAATCAATTTTATTACCAATATTATTTGTATGGGTAATACTACAAGCATTATTTATGTTGTCATTCACAGAAAGCGAGGACATATTATGAACAACCACTCTTTGAAATGAATATCAAAAAATACAGTTTGAGTGGAGATTGCTTCTTTAGATTTTGCAGGTGTCTTTAGGAGGTGCAGAGAAAAACTTATTAGAGATGCAGGGAACGCACTAAATGCGGAATACATGGATATAAGTGATGCGGTAACTTGGTGCTGGGATCTAGAGCTAAAGGATGTATTGATATACACAGACTGAAAGGAATAATAGACCTCTATGATAGAAAATGTCAACACCATTTCATAGCCGATATCCTTGTCGATACTGTAGAGAAACTTAGGTCTTTCAACTCATGAAATTGTATGTTCTTAAACGTAAAACCGTAATAAACCAAATGATAGCCCGATTTGAGTTTAGTAGGAATTTTATGTGTCCTTAGATTTGTCGATATACCTCTAAGACTTTTCTATTCTACTCTTAGATTACTCAAACAATGTTGTTTTGAGATATAAAAAAAAATAATAAAATTTGTATGTTTGTGTATGATGTATTCACATTGGTTTGCATGGACTGTAAGTCTGGAGATATCAAGTGAAGAGAGCTTAGATTTGACAATATTGTTATTTATGCGGTCCATCAGCCAAGCTACCCGAGTTATTCCTATATCTTCATGTAGAAATTGACAATGCAATTGAAATTCGGAACATGTTTTATTTGTAATCATCCTTGTACAATCCAAGTGTTTGAAATAAAAAAACACCTAAAATTTGGACTGATAATATCTTATACAATGTGCCACAAATCAGCAGACTCAAATTATATTACTCCCTTCATATCTATTATAAAGGCGGAATTTCGATTTTTCCTTGTACCACTATATAGGCGGATTCCAATTATAACAACGATTTTTTGTTTTATTAACCCTATTTATTTGCTTGGGTATCATAAAGACACATGGAATTTCCTTCGTCACATTACGGTGCCATGCAATCTTAAATGTTACCCAAAAAACATACATTGTTTTCCTATGATCGTATAAAATAGTTAGGTACGCTTGTCAAAGGGGTCGTATGAATTAAAATGGGTAAAAAAAAACAAATAGGGGTATTAATTAAAATCGGTACCTGAGTCGGATGGTTGTGAAAATGTTAAGTATTTTGTATGGAAGATATTTTAACATGATATCAGTTATTTGGTCCGAATGTCTTTACTATATACATAAAAAGAAAAAAAACTAATATTATAGGGATTTGGAATTTATTAACCAACTACTTATTCAAGGTTGGATGAATGTTTGATACTCAGAACACTGGAAGTTAGTTGGTAGACTATCTGACAGACCAACTACTAGGTCATTCCTTTCGAAATCTATGGACTTACCCAATTTATTTTGTGCAATCTTCTTATTGTTTACCAATTTAATTATATATAATCATCATAGAAGGGTACCCAATTTATTTTATAGGACCATAATGAAAGTAATATATGTTCACTTTTCTCTTGCCATTTGCTTAAGGAAACCATTTTTTTACACAGTTACATTAAGTTTAATATAAGTACAAGTTAATGTACCGAATATCTGGAACAAAATTCATCTCTGAACTACAAGTAATTAATTATGCATGAACTAATATATTCTTAAACATTGTCGTCCAATATAATGATGTCTGAGCTCACTTTTTCCTTGAATTCTCATGGCAGGACCTATATCATCCTGGAAGCAAAAATTGTCAGAATATCATGCGTACCGTGAAAGATAATATCCACCTAGACAAATCCATAGTAATAGTAATAGGTTAAATTCTTGAGTGACTGTGAAATTGTTAGAAAATCTCATACTGAAAAGATAAGCATCCAAGCTTTTATTAGGCATGTACTCATATATCAGCATATTTTCATCCCCTTTTAGACAACAACCCAACAACCTAACGAGATTGTTTGTAGCAATTGGTAGAGTCTCATATTTCAAAAAATTAAGATCTGGATCGTCTACATTAAGCATATTTGGATCCGAAGATTCATTGTCCTTATAGAATAGTGAAGTTTCCATCATGTCTTTCTTTTGCGTTCCTGGTTTCATAATGAACTGTAAGTTCATGTTCTGGCAAAGACTAGACAATGATATGTTCTAGGTTTTTCAAAGCTAGCAATTAAGAGCAGTACATTTTTGTTTTATCATTCACCTCCAACAAATATATGTGCACACAACGATTATGAAGGCCCAATATAACTATTTGCAGATTTTTTTTTTTAGGATATAACAATATGACTGAGTTTTCAAATAGACCGTAAATGAGCAACACATGAATGGTACCCGTTGCTTCATTTTCCATTTTTCTCTATACATTGTCGCTGCAATTTTTTTTCAGGGAATCCCATTCCCAGTTGATTGGTTTTCATGGTCGATCCCATGGAAATTGTATAATTCACAGTATAATGAAATGATCAAGTCACCGGTTGGCTTTGAAAGATTGAAAAATCGTAATTCAATCTCATGTAGAGATGAAAATAGATAAATATTGTATATTTAGGAGCATCAAAACCCTTACAGACAAACTCAAACAAAGTATTCAACTTCTCTAGGCCAGGTGCACTAACAACAAAAAAATAAATAAATGAAAATATGTAAGAATCAGGTTGCCATGAAATAAGAAGTTTTAGAAAAGTGAAGGTTGAAAACGCAGGAGCACCAAGTACACCACCAACTTTTCCGTTTTGATAAGAGTATGAACTTGTATAGTACTTTTAACAATCAGAAGATGCGGAGAAATAAAAGCACACGTACAAGAATTTTGTTAACGAGGAAGCCGTTATAGCAGAAAAACCCCTGGACCTCGTCCAAATTTGAACACCAAACTGTATTAAGCCGCTACAGACACTAGCCTACTATCAGAATTCGTAGTGGAATGTAGTTGAGACCGAACCCACCTCCAAGCGATTCAGTTACAGTCGCACTCCTTATGTCTCTTGAACCTCGCAAGTCTCTACGCAATTGATTCCCTTAACTGACGTCCTTTACATCCTAAGAGTTGCTTCAGCCGAAGTGAAGACTTTTGATACAAATCTTCCTCTAACAGATATAAGCCTATTTGATTTTCGTTTAGTTCAAAGATCAAGGTGAGGAAATCTGTTTGCAATAGACTAAGCTAACAAACCTCACAAAGAGAACTTTGCGGTTACTATCTATCTTGCCAGAAAGATATTACGAAAACCTCGATAACAGAAAAGCAAGATTAGTACACACAAACTATCAAGGTAAAGATAGTAGAACCTCCGGATTCACGAATCCCCAAAGATAAGTCTTTTAGTCGTAAACCTAATTATGTTTCTCATAGGAAACCTAGGTCTATAGAGGATGACTGGAATCAATCGGGACATAATGTGAGGGATTGATTTTTCCAGTTGAAAGAGCATCTCTTTATAGATTTGAAGGACCAGTGGTTGCATATAATGCAAGCTAACATAAGTTGAGAATCAAGCAAACACTTTTAGGTCTTGAAAATACAATAGAAGAATATACACTAGGAACCGTGTATAATGATTGTTCGATTTTGCAAGTATGCCAAAGAACTAAAGCAATTTGATGTTCATTTAAACACCTAAGAATTTAATCATTATGCACACACATAAGTGTTCGAGTGATGAAATCTTAGAAGTGTTTGACAGAGTTCTAGCAATGCTAAACATATTTAAAAAATAAGTCTTTGAGCATCTCATCCGATCTTAAACTGGGACGATTGGTACAATGGTTCGTGAACCGTTAGGCTTCTTCACGAGTTAGGGTGCAACGGTTCGTGAACTGGGTTCGCCAACCCTACAAGACTACCAAACTCAGTTGACCACGGTTCGTGAACTGCTGCCCTATAATTAAATTTCAAAAATTCAGTTCACGACGGTTCGTGAACTGTCCCCATCTGAACTTATGGTTTGCGAAGTGGTTCGCCAACCCTCTTGTTTTTTTTAAACTCAGATATCTATGGTTTACAACTGGTTCGCCAACCTACCCTGAGAAGAAATATCACATAGTAGTTCAATATGTCTCTTTTATGATGTTTTTGACACATTCTCGCATGATAAAATCATTTGTGTAGGCAATTTTCAACTGATCCACAAATTAATTCACACAATAAATTGTTTAGAATTAATATTGTTAAGGATCGGTGAACATCTTTGCTTAGAATCATATTTCGATATTTTTAACAAGACAAGCTTGGTTCGAAACTTCTTCTTTATAAATATACTAGAAGTCATACGAGATCATCTCAAAAATATAAAATGGTAAGATAGTGAGTAAAATAGAATGGTTCAGTCTTCACATACCTGATACAAAAGTTCCCCAAATGTCTTCGTCGGTCTTCAGTCTTCGAGGGTGATGTCTAATATTCAACTATCAAATTATAACCTAGTCCGAGACTTGACTTAGTAAACTATAAATCAAGATATAGTTTTGATCATATAACATTGACAACAAGCTTGAGATAGCAAAACTTGTGGGTTCAAATGAGCATTGCTCTAATAATATCCCCCTTTGTCAATCTTAGTGACAAAACTATTCAATACATATGGATTCAAAATAAATAAACTTTTCAGCTCAATCCACTATGCTCCTTGGTTATTCGACAAACGTCTTGAATTCTTCGTACTTGAAGTTCTTATATGGTTATGCATGTGTTCGTTTAGCACCTTTGTTGTTGAAGATCCGTAACGATAACAACTTATGAGAATACTCAAAAAGAGCTTTGTTAAAATGAGGTGATCACACTCTACTCATCGGTTGTTATACAGAAACATAGATTGTACCTTCCTCAAAGTTCAATTGCACCACAACTTCGAAGCAACACTATGGTGATATGTTCTCCCCTTTAGTCAATACTTACTCCTTTTGCAAAATAGGTAAAACCTATAGATACTAATCCACTACCCCTTACACGATGCTCCGAAAAGCCAAATGTAATGTAGTAAGATACTACTTAATAATTCCCCCCCTTTTTTGTCAACAAAATTGGCAAAGGCGAAAATCGGGATCAAGATGAATTAATCAAAAGAGCATTGAAGACTATAGAGCACATACCAACATTTAATTTAGACGATTGCACCAAGTAAACTCGGTTCGCGTCAAGGAGATATAAAGGGACAAGAATCTCCTACAATTATTCATCCACTCTCCCCACAAAGGTATTATCATTAAGCACAAGTTCAAAAGAACTCTCCCCCATTAGATGTCATTCTCGAAAGAACAACATGAGCGACCTTAACTCTAATCACAAGAGAAGAAATTTCCTTGTACATACAAATTTACTCGTCAGTTACGAACAAAGTAAATAAGCATCCCAATGTTTTCTCTCTCTTCTCACCATTTACGAATAAAGAAGTTGAAAATAGTGATCTTAATATTATGGCACTAATCTACAAGATTTTCGTGAAAAAAATAATCATCGAAAAAAACTATTCTCTATGCCAGTTACTAACAAGAGAACAATTAGTGCCATATGACCCAACATAAGAATTATAACTTCTCTAGCCATGTAACGTAGAGATTAAAGTTCACCACATATTCCATGTTGGTTATGCAATCAAGGAAGTAAGTATATTCCTAGATTACATCTTACAGAATCATGTAGCAGTATATTCACAAAAGTGTAATCATGGAAAGATCAACACTGCCATTCTCAAAATAGTTTACTCCTCTTTTGCAAGAGTTAAGAGCTTAACCTATGAGAAAATATGAGATATGTTTTCTAATCACCAGATATGATAGCAAAGAAAAAATCTCACAAAATAACTTTCACCTTTTACTAAACAATCATTGGAAGACCATCAAAAAGTCATGTCTCATGGAAAACATGTGTAGGAAGATGTACACTATTATGGATCACAAATTCAGATTTGGAAGATCCGAAACACAAGTTATGTTGCTCAATATATACACAACTCAATCTCCGAAAAAGGTGTACAAAAATGTTTATAAATACACTTTTATTTGATGAGTCTATAAATACAACTTAATCTCCGAAGAAGGTGTACAAAAATGTTCAATCTAAGCATAAAGATATAAATAATGAAAATATGTTTAATATCTAAGTGCTCTTGTAATTCTATTAAGCATTTCTCACTGGAGTCAACCAAAGATTAATAGGATCACCAACCCAATACCCCGGACGCAAGCATCGGTTGAACCACGTTAATTAGTTGTGTTGAGTGCGTGGTTGCGTACTTCTTTACATTTATATTGCTTAATCGCGTTTACTTTGCTTACTCGCGTGCATACTGCATGTTGTTCATTAACGTTTAAAGGTTGTTTTGATATCACAAACAAAAGTCAATCACAGAAATCAGAAATAAAAATATTTTACTTCACCAAAAATTAACTTTATTGCTTTTACAAATTATTTTTAATTTATGTTCACAACCTAACTTCTGACTTTTTATTTCTAGAAGTGAAAAGTTACTTTTCAATGTGTATCCAAACATGCTATTAACTAGATCTTTATCATTTTTTTAGTCAAACGGTAGAATACCTTCCATCTACACCGTAGATCCATCACACTTAAAAAGTCTTCTATTATCATCCCTGAATGTGGACACGGACATAAAATATAAATGCTCTTTGCGGGTTCCACAAAGACACAAATCTTGGTACGGGCAGTACTAGTAACATTTTATTGCCCTCTCCATTAGGCACTACTGTGTCACCTATAAGTCAGACATTCAAGACCACGGCATCACGGTGCCCTACAACCTCTGATTTGGCCCACTAATTTATGCTCCAAGGTGTTAATGAAGCGCCTAACAAATGATTAGTGCATTAATTGGTTAGTTAGTAAATGATCTTCATAGAAATCCTAAGGTTGCAGTTTTCTAACCGATACAAACAACATTTGATTCAAACCAAATAAAAGGACAAGTGAGTTTGTCCGACTATATTTGGTAAGTTTCATTTTGTCTTTTCCAGATTTACCCCTCCACCATAGTTAGAAAACAAACCGTAGTTAACCTTTATTTTACGGTTTGGAAAGGAAAAGTTGAACATAATCACGATCAAAACAGAATAATCCACTGCTAACACCAACTATAGAAATTTCTCTAACTTGTGATAGTACCTTATCTCTTCACATAAGCAGGTCCAGAGTCCGTAAAATCTCGAGATTTTATTTATTTTTATCCAAGGATTCATATTATAGTATGATCACTCGCTGAAGTGCGAGTTCATAGTCTTTAGAAAATTGAAAAGGTGCATCATAACTTAGTGAAAAGAGTATAAGAAGTGTTCGTTGGCGTGTAGGTTGCAGATCCCTTTGTTCTTCCTTCTTTCGCTAAACCATCAACCACTTCATTTCCCATTCTTCCATTATGAGTTGCAGTGAAAGGGGTGAACCCCTTGAATACTTCCTTTACCTCGTCTAGAATTTTCTTACATTCCCATCCATCCATCGATACTTCTCTTCTCTGCAGATAGCTGATCACATCTTGATTATCCCCTTCTGAAGTTATTTTAGGTGTACTTTCTCTGCCGCCCATGTGACTGCTGCCTGAATGATCAAATCTTGTTTATCCCCTTCTCAGCCGCTAGGCTTTCCATCATTTTTGCCGAAGACACCCTTTGTTCGATGCATGTATCCAAATTGAATGATCTTGTATAGTCCCTGTCCGGAAATCCCAATCATACGTCTATTCAGCCTCCTTATACATGCATCGAAATTGATTTTGATTGTACCTGCTAGTGGTGAGTCTATCAGAGCCACTCCCGACTGAAGTGATTAATTCATAAAAAGGAATATTATCACCAATTGACAAGAGTAGATTTCAACATATAACACTTGAGAAATATATCTCTTCACATAAGAGCCCTGCTTGGCCATAGTGTCAGCCGCGACTTCACTTCTCAATAAGCAAAGTAGTGAGAATTGTCGTTTAGACGGTCCTACAAAAAAGACTGGGTACCAAACTAACACAGTCGTATAAATTAAAATGGGTATCTAATTTTTGACGGTAATATAAATTATAATGGGTAACTATCTCTGACGGTAGTATAAATTAAAATAGGTACCTGAGCCAGACGATCGTGTAAAACAGAGTGTAAATTTATTTCAGTTCCGATGGAAGATTATATTACTATTTGGGTTCTGTATTCCTGAAGTTTGCAATGAAAAGAAAAATATGGATTACATCGCGTTAGGCAATACTTTGCTTGATAAATATACACTTCATAGTCTAAACAAATATTTCAATATATACTCATTGTAAACATTAGAGTTTGAACATGTGAAACTACGACACTTTGTTTTTCAAGAAAATCAACATGCATCAGCACTTATACTAATTTTCTATCTAAACCATATTGGTACCTTGAATCTAAGTTTCTTCCGTAGTAACAAGAAAACCTCATGTATGTGTGCAACATGATCCACAAACCACCTAAGAATGCCAAATTAAATACAAGATATCATATCAATAAGCAGATAAAAATTCAACACATGCAAGAAATAACTATGGCAAGTATACAAAGTGCATGAACACCGCACAAAGCACACACATTGTAACAAAAATTGTCCCCGTTGATTATGAAACTTGCAATTGGTAGTTATAAAAACTCAGTGCTCAGTAACTATGGCATATAAATAGTAAGCATTCCATTGTACCTACAAATTATCATACATTTATTTGTTTTATTCCTATATAAGTTACAAAACTATCTAAATATTATGATGCAAACATATTTGGTGTTTATTCAAAATCATCAGTCATATAGGGAAGCAAATCCATGTAGATATACACGAGTAAAGAGATTTTTATTTTGGTAAATCCAGAGAAGGTACTTTTGAGCAAGTTAGAGAGATAATGGTAGGCAAGTTTCAATGAAGATGATTATTATGCATGAACAGGTTGATTTTCCCACCCTTATTTAGGCTCTTCCTTTGCAAGTCATCAATATAGACCATTGAAGAGTCTAAGACGAACTACAACAAGTATATATATTCCACCATATATCTTTTTATTATTCTTTTCATCTTTATCAAACAAGATCATCAATTTTAATCCAATAAAAATTTCGAAAATGAATCAACAACACCGTGAACCCAAAACCATAAACAGGGAACTACGTCACCATTAACTAGACCATACGGTAAAATTTTCAAAAATCAAGTTTAACTAAATAAATTTTCTAACCGATGAAAAATCAATATCATTTCTACCAATTAGAGCAAAGTAAGGGTTCATTAACATACTATTAAAGTATCAAAGTAAATACATAGGTTGGATCACCATGACAACATAAATCGTACTAAAATAAAAGTCTACTATCAGCAGAACCAGGCATGCATTAGTAACTAATTTCATGACAAAACAGGAGAGTGCCGCAGAATATTTCACTACACTTAAGTTTAACTACTTGTACCACTATCATACTTGTTAGTAGGAATAGAAAATTGAGTTTAACATCTGGAATTCAAACTTGTGAAGTCGCATTAAGTCCAACTATTGTGAAGTGAAATATGGGAGGTGTTCAAAAGATACTCTATGTGCACCATTGTTTCTAACTACCGTATACGGATGTTGTACACACCGAACACAAATCGAAATGGATAACGAACCATAAAAGCATAATTTATCACTACATTTCGTGTAGAGTGGTAACTTATGTCATACGATCAACATACTGAATACGGACCCATGGAGTACGTAAGACTTCATTATGAAATTGATAAGTATGCTCAAACATATATATATATATATATATATATATATATACATACATATATGTGTACAAAAAAAAAACATGAATCAACTCCCACATTTTCTTTCGAAATCTATACTAAATTCTCTAACCATTTAAGTGATCATTAGGCTCAAAATCAAACACTGTCACCTATACAAATTATCGTAGTCAGCCCTTTGCGCCAAAAAAGTCTAAAACTCAATGAATATCTCTAGTACTAATTAATTCATGGATCTATACCCAAAAAGTCTAAAATTCAATGAATATCTCTAGTACTGAATTAATTCATGCATCTGTACCCAACAAGCACTCATTTTATTAGCATTTAGCAGTTAAAAGAGCATATGAAACTGAATACATTAATTCTTGCGTTTCATCACTTTAACTAAAAAGATATGCTGAGACCATTAATAAATCTATATCTTAGGAATCAATATGTAGGCATTAACGAATTCACAAAATCTTAATTTATTTGTCTTTTCTTTTTATAAAGCATACAATTTGTTGGCCGTACCTTTTCTTCCATCCTTCCTTAATTACAAAGATTCGGTACTCTCGGGTTTCTCTTGGAGTTTTTCTCATACATTTCATATGCAATTTTTTTGGGATAGAGATTGCTCGATGAGCTCCTCTTTTAATTTCTAAACCATTATTTGTGAAAGCTAAAACAACCAAAATCAAGCCATTACCACAACATGCATGTTCCCCCATACAAGTTACTCATTGAACACGATTTGATTTTAATGATATTTAGGGTAACACGATTTACTTAGCAAAAAAAAAGGGGGAACACGATTTAGGATTTATGAGTGAACAATTGATAGAAAAGTGCGAATAATTTTCGTGTGTGGTTGGGAAAATGGAGTAGCAGATGAAGTATCGAGGTTAGGTCTTTTCTTCGGGGAAACAATGAGAACGAGGGAGAACATAGATAAAAATGAGGCATCAAAGTTAAGTTAACCACTCAAAGGACTATAATGTCTTTTCTATACAACTAGGTTTGACCGATTCCACTTTGTCCGTCAAAATATGTTGACTGCAACCTCGGACGGATATAAGGTCTGACTGCGACCTTTGGATTTCTCCGAAGATTGCTCTTAGTAAATCTATTGCTATATAGTTTGTTGTTACTTACGGGTACCTTTTGCTTTACTTTTTTTTTTTTTCGAGCCCGCATGAAATTCTTTTTCTTTGTAAAAAGGGCGGATATCAACTAATAAAAGATCTTGACAAAACATATTAGCCATAGGATCTTGTATATCTAACGGTTATCATTTTTGATGACATGACACATATTTTAGTTTTGGTTTGTGTTTGGTCTTAAACGATGTTTAGCTAGGGTTGTAAACTGAAACATCCATCATCTTCTCCCTTCTCCATCGATTTACACTGTCTTCCCATAGAAAGATCTAAAAGCCTAACCCTAGATGAACCTCGAATATTTTTTTATGTGATTGACCGTATCTCGAATTGTCAATAAAACCAATATAGTTTTAGCAAAGCAGATGCAAAGCGATTTATTGGAGTGATTATGCAAATCTACAGGACTACATGACTATTAGAAATAAAGGTGGATTTACATTTTTAATGCTCAAAATAAAAAAATTAGAGATGATGAAATGAAGTTAATACCGATCAAAAACAAATCAAATGAAAGTGATGATATTATAAAAGAATTTGAAAGGTAAGAAAAGAGATAGTCAAAGGGAGGTCCGACATAGTGTTTTTAGCAGAGACAAAAGCCCCATTGTCTCGAATGGACTCTTTTTTCAAGAATTCTCCTTTCCATGACTGGTTCATTGTTCCATCCGTGGGAATAGCCTAGGGTTTAGCAATAGCCTGGCACAACAATATAGACATGAAATTAATATCTTCTAAGTTTAATGTTTGTCATTTTGAATCAAAGATCATGATCACATGTGTCTATGGAGCAGTCGAAGCTGATGATAAAATCGAACAATGGAACTATATCTCAGACATCGGCAACAAATAGTTAAACCTTGGGTTCTGATAGGGGACTTAAATGTTATTTTGGACCCCAGACGAAAAACAAGGTGGAAATAAGTGGCTCCAAAGAAAGTAAATCTTTCATCGCCAATACTATCAATTCTTTGGGACTCCAAGATGTGGGATATGATGGATCTCCTTTCACTTGGTCAAATAATCGAAAGGGTGAAGCAAACATCTGAGAAAGAATTGATAGAGCGCTTACATCCTTCTTATGGTCTCAGAATTTTCCGGACACTAAGGTAACTCACCTCCCGAGAGTAGGTTTCGATCATACGCCAATTTTATTAGATTCAAACCAGGAAAAAATTAGGCTCTGTAAACCATTTAGATGTATTAGGTCTTGGTTAAATCACTCCACTTTACCCTACTGTTGTTGAAGCCTCTTGGAAATTACATTCGAAAATTCCCGAGATAGAAATTTTTCTCTCTGGCTCCTTAAATTGTTATCTTCCGATTTAGCCCATTGGAACTCAAATACCTTTGGGAACATCCACAAACATATAAAGTCCCTAAACAATAAAATTGACAAGTATCCATAGATCCTAAACATTTCAAAGACATAGATGAATTAAAAATCTTCAAGCGGAGCTAGGAAAATGGTACAAAATAAAAACGACTACTATCATCAACTATCTAGGGATAAGTTCTTCAAAGAATATGACCGTAACACGAATATATTTCCATGCCACCGCTCGAATAGAAAAAGAATCAATGCGATAAACTCTCTTAGAGAACCTTCTGGGCTTTGGCTTTCAGGTAGAGATCAAATCAATTCGCTTCTGGTTAGCCATTTCCAACAAATAGGCACTTCCGAAAGCAACAATTTTGATTTTGATCTATCCAGCATCATAAATCCTTGCATCACTGTTGAAGAAAATACTTCCTTGTCAGAAATCCCCACTAAAGAAGAGATTTGGCTCACTCTATCAAATATGAACCAACGGGAGCCCCGTGCCCCGATGGCTTCCAACTGTGTTTCTTTAAAGCCAACTGGGACATAATGGGAAAAGATATCATTGGCTTAGTCCAAGAATTCTTTCGATCGGGCATTCTTGACAAAGATTTTAATCATTCCTTCATAACCCTCATCCCAAAAATTTCCACGCCTCAAACTCCTGGGAGATTTTCAGACCTATTAGCCTAAGCAACACCATTTATAAAATAATCTCAAAATATTAGCTAATAGATTAAAACCCATACTCGAAAATAATATCTCCCAATCAACGGCGTTTCTCCCGGTCGACAAATCACGAGATAATATCATAATTGCTCATGAACTTATCCACTCAATGAAAATTTCCAAGAAAAAAGGGTTTTCTAGCGTTAAAACTAGACCTATCAAAAGCTTTGATAGAGTTGAATGGACTTTATTGAGAAAGTCCTCTTAGCTTTTGGATTCTGAAACCGGACAAACCTCATTTTGCAGTGCATATCGACAACCTCTTTTTCAATTCTTCTCAACGGTTCCCCGGGATCCATTTTCAACACTTCGAGAGGTTTAAGACAAGGTGATCCATTATCGCCGTATCTTTTCCTAATATGCATGGAAATTCTATCTAGACTCCTTGAAAAAGCTATTGAAGACAAGAAAATTACTGGATTTCAAATCAACAGAAATGCTCCCAATATATCTCATTTATTTTTCGCGGATGACTGCTTTTTATTTACAAAAGCGGATATGGGGGAAGCGAAAAGTCTTTTGGAAATCTTACAATTATTTGGGAACATCACATGCCGATGGTTAATCTTCAAAAATCCAAGTGTCCATTTCAATGCAACGACTTCATCCGAAACATGGGAAGATTATAGCAAAAATTTTAAAAGTCCAGTTAATGACCAAAAACGATGGATACCGGGTACCCCACCTTCTTTGATAAGAATCGAAAAGCCAATTTTGAGCCACTACTACAACGATATTATTCTACTTTACAAGGTTGGAAATCAAAGCTGTTATCTCAAGCGTGTAGGGACGGTCTTGATAAAATCTATCCTTCAATCTTACCCAACATATCAAATGCAAGTTCTTGCTCTGCCAAAAGAAACACTTGACCAACTCGACCGGATTCAAAGAAATTTCTGGTGGAAAAAAGATGGGCCAAAAAGAAAAGGAGGATTTATAAAAGCTTGGAAAAGTATATGCAAGCCCATTTCCAAGGTGGTTTAGGAATTAAAAACCCCATCATTTCAATATAGCTCTTCTCACTAAACTTGCCAAGTAGATTGGTATCCGAACAAGACCACTTGTGGGTCAAACTCCTAAAAGCAAAATATTTCCCAAACTCGCACCTCTTGAAGATTCCAACCTCGAATTTGTCTTGGATTTGGACCAGCATAAAAAAAGGCTTAGAGCTAATAAAAAGAAATTTTGTTTGGCAAGTCAAAAGCGGGGCTTCGGTAAAAATTTGGGAAGACAGATGGATTCCTAACGCAGATATAGTCCATAAAGTCCCCAACTCTCAAGATCGTACACCAACAAGAGTTCAAGAGTTAATAACGAGATCGAATAAGTGGGATCAAGAAAAGCTAAACCAATTCTTTTATCCAGAGGATAGGGAAAAAATTCAAGATATAAATCCAAGGAAGCAAGAGCAAGACATCATTAGATGGAGGCATCATCACTCAGGAAAATTCACAGCCAAGAACATTTATAACTTTCTAGCCAATCAGGAACAAGACAATAATGACTGCCTAGATTTCCCATGGAATAAGATTTGGAGAATTCAAGCAATTCCAAGAATAAGACTTTTCATCTGGAAACTATCACAAAAAGTTCTTCCAACATCTGCTAGACTAGGTGCTCATAATCCAGATATTGACTCGATTTGCCAGTCATGTAACAATCAAGCGCAAGAAACGGAATCTCATCTCTTCCGCGAGTGTCCGTTTGCAAGAGCAGTTTGGTTTGGTCTCTCCCTCAATAATATAATCTCAAGTTACAGTTCTAGCACAATTATTTCCTGGATTAAATGGTGGATTACGGAAACTAACTTGAGCCATCTTCAGGTAAAAATTTCCACCATACTCTGGTTCATCTGGAAATATAGATGCTCGGTAGTCTTTGAGAAAATAAACCCAGACCCAATCAATTTAATTGGGCAAATCAATAGTTTCTTACAATCTTCCCCGTCGAATACCCTTCAAAGTGATATGAAAACTCAAAAGAAAATCTCAACCAATTACTCTTGGTCCAACCTAAACTCAGATTGGATAATTTTCATTGATGCTTCCTTTAAGAAAGAGGATTTGTCGATGGGATATGCTTTCATTCTATATTCAGCAGATGAAGAGACTTTCATGCACCTATCTCATGGTTCGGAGTCAAGCTACGTCGCTTTTCCACCTTGAAGAAAAATCTTTACTAAAGGCGATTCGTGGTTAAAAGAAAATATTTTATCAAGCGTTTTCATAGTAAATCGATTGCAAAGCGTTGCATAATATAAACAAGGTAAGAATGATTCTTCGTGGAAAGCGGAAAACACATTGCAAGAAATAAGGATAATCTTGGGCGAACTACCTCAAGCAAAAGTGAAATATATTAAGAGGAAGAATAACTCAGCAGCGGACTACATTGCCAAGGTGGCAAGGATTAAAAAGCTACAACACATGTCGATAACTTCGCACCAAAAAGTTCATAAATCTAGCATAGATTCTAATGTTTTTGATAAAAATGATCTTGTAAATCTTTTGTACTATATTTGCTAGTTAATATATGATCTTTTCCCATCAAAAAAAAAAAAATGAGGTCCGAAATTATTCAGACATAATGGTCTCTTTTTGTGTGTTAATGACTTCGAATGCTTTCTCTAAGCACACATTTATTCAACATCTTATCAAGCTTAAGCAACTCATTTCTAGTCCTGTTGAT
Source organism: Papaver armeniacum (assembly GCA_023531295.1). Lineage (NCBI taxonomy): Eukaryota > Viridiplantae > Streptophyta > Magnoliopsida > Ranunculales > Papaveraceae > Papaver > Papaver armeniacum. Next base: position 39,589 of record JAJJWW010004983.1, read on the forward strand.
CATTCAAAATCATTGGTATTAACATGAATTTTGTGGTTTCAGTCTTGACTCAACATGATTACTCAGCCAAAACTATCCATTAAATAGTTAACAATTGATATAGGGATCAATAATAAATCAAGCTAATCAAGATTCTAACATCAAGGAAGAACCTGCATAAACACATATTTACATTTAACCCAACATTTTCGGTTACATTTAGATGGAACTTTCCATTGAATTGGCTTTCCGTATTCACACTAAGACCTTTTTGGTTAGGGATGGCCATTTGCCCGCCCAAACCCATCCCTCGCGGTGACCCGCCCGTTTGGTAAGGTTTACCCGCACTAAATGGGGATGGGGTCAGAGTATGGGTATCAGAAACCTAAGCTACGGGGATAGGCGGGGATGGGATTCAACGTCCCCGCCCCATACCCGCCTTAATTCTTCCATATTATAAGGGTTTCGACTTTTATGCAAGAATTGGTATCAATTTTATACTTCTACCACTTAGTCGAGCTTTCTTACATTTATTATATTCTTGATCGTTCTTGTATATTCATCACTTTCGTTTCTTTGTTGTGATCAGACACATTCTTTGATCGTTCTTGTATCGAAAGGACATAGTAGGAAAACTAAGAAGTCATTTAAAGATTTTTTTGTTCACCTTAAAATGAATTTCTGAATTTAAAATTTTAGAATGCATTACTCTTATGTTATTAATTTTGTTTGCTTCATATTTAAGTTTTGATTATAAATAAATTTATGTATTAACTCCGTGTTACGGTAACCCATGGAAAACCCCCAAACGGGTATTCCCATACCCGCCCCCCCAATTCATGTGGGTAGCAGGTATGGGTATTTTTTTACTACGAGCAGGCGGTGACCGGGATTGGCATACCCGCCCCATACCCGCCCATGACCATCCTATTTTTGGTTAAACCAAACACACACTTAAACTAAAATGATTACCATGTCATCAAATATGGTAAACCGTTAGATATATAAGATCCTATGGCTAATATGTTTTGTCAAAGGGTTTTGTCAAAACCTTTTGTTAGTCGATCCCGACCCTTGTAAAAAATACAAAAACAAATTAGATCTATATGTTTGTGGATTTTATTTTTCTATGAATTAATCTCATTTTTTTCATGTTTTGTTAGAATAATTTTATACTAATTTAGAAAAATATAAAATTTTTCCAGTAAAACCTTTTAGGAGATATATTTTTATGTAACTTATGAATGTCACGCATCATTTGATCCCATGTTTCCAAATTCGTAGCGGAAATTCCAAACGCGATTTCTCCCGGTTCGTGAGAAATTGTTTTTGCAGGAGTGATCACAGTAATTTTGCATTATAGCAGTAAGAAAATTAATCAAATCCGAACGAATCTGAAGTAGCCGTTAGATTGAGAGAGTATCTAATAAACGAATCAAGTCTACATGGACTGATGGGCTGGGAATAAAAGTGTTGACAGTGACGTGTTTTTGTACACGCCGTAATTCCAGTCTGGAATTGTTGATATGATTGATGGATTTTTAGAACAATAATTAAAAAATTGTGTTCTCTTCAAAAAAACGATTAATTAATAAATTATGTTATCATATCTGATCTAACTTTAGTTTTCCTCCAAAAGTTTGGAAAACAGCTTATACATCAGAGAAATCTCGGCATAATCCCACATGCAAAATCATGACATTTGGAAAGTAGAAGAGGCCTAATCATGCATTTGTTTTTGTATTAATTCCTTAATTATTTTTAATAATCTTGGAGTACTATCAAGGTAACATATGATGACCTTGCATAAATATTAATTGGATTTCTCGTATGGATTTTTTTTTGAAAAGATCTCGTATGGATTTTGTTTCGTCTGCAACTGAAATTATTCAACAACTCTTTTGTGGAGGGCTAGCATTATTATAATAATCTCATATACAGTATACAAACAAGTTAAGAAATGATGAATAGTGTACCAGCTAAATGGTGAGACCATTTTTCAGCAATATTTGATGGTTTTTATTGCATGGACAGTGGGGGTAGGTTTTGATGAATGTGTTGATTTTTCCACTTTTTTTTCTTTCTCTTTGCAGACAGTAGGTAGCCTCTCCTGGCGAGAGGGAAAGTGAATCAAGTGATACTATTATTCTACTGTGTTAAATAAACAAGTACTGTACACGTGCGCTGGGGCTTTATCTGCAGGTTGTCAAAATGAACACACGGAGAAAATCGTCAAAAACCAAAACATCGCACTCGCAGATTCAATTCAACTGAATAAGAACTAAAGTTATAAGCACGTGTTTCAGTTCAGGAACTTTGAAGCTTTGAAGTCCAAGTGGAAAGTACCACAACAACATTACTTAAAAAGTGGATCAAAAGACGAGTAGGATCAAGAAGATTTAGGAGATGCTGTTGTATACTATGATATCGTCCATTTTTTTTTTACTCGGCAAATATAATTATATTGTAAGTAGAAGCTTATCAGAGACAAGCAAAAAGATACAATCCCAGTGGCCATAAGACTTTGTCCAGTGCAAGCACCGGACAAACCCAGGGCAATAACAACCCAAAAAAGAGATAAAAGAACCTAACTGTTGAAACAAAGTTTCATAACCCAATGAAAGCCCATACAGCTACCCAAACCAAAGCACAAACATTTCATAACCCTACCTCAATCTCCACCAAACCCTAATTTCAATTTCAAAGATACACTGACCACCCAAATGAGGTGTTGCTGCCGCTGTCGCCGCCTTCATGAACTCCCCCGCCGTGAAGAAGAAAGAAACTGGCTTGATGAACGACTCCTCGATTACCCTTTGCAGATGTTATCCAGCCCGATTGAGAAATTCCAGCACTAGTCACCACCTCTTGAGCCATTAACACCACTGTCTTGGACCCAAAATCAACTCTGGCTTGTGATTGTCATCAATCGGATCTGCAATAATAGAGTTGTAATATTACATACCACAACTACTATTCCCCAAATGTACTACCACTAATTCCACACTAGTGATGTCACCACCACTGGAAATTTGAGTCGGAGAAGATCGATCCATGCTTACAAGACAAACCCCACATCACCACCATCGTTTGGCCGATCGGAGACTTAAACACCTCATCAAATAAATTCAAGCTTCCCAATCCCACGAAAAGAAACCCTAGCCCCCCCACTGCGATGGACATCGCCAACAAACAGAAGAATTACCAACTAAGAGCCTCCATTCCAACAGCTTTGTCAGATCTAATGAGCACCATCACCACCAACAGGAACCAAAACGACGGAGAGAGAAGATTTAAACTTGAAAAACCACCCAGAACTAACAGAAAGAACAGAGAAAAACAAAGAAATAGAACACCAATCTAAAACTACCATAGAGGAACATCAAATTTAATCTGAATTACCTCTCCTCTGATCTTGTCCAAAACAAAATCAGAGGAGAGAAGGTGCGGCGCCGAAGGGAAGGAGGAGAAAAAAAGTGGGAGGAGAGAGGAGAGAGAGGAGAGAGAAAATTTATTCGAGATACAAATTTATTGATATCGTCCATTATTTCTCGTAATTAGGTGCTTCCATGTTTGGAAGAAAGTCTCTTGTCAAAAACAGTGATATTGTTACTTGTAGTCCCAGTTGTAGTGAGTTTCGCAAAGAGAGGAAGATTACCGTTAATTTTGGCATAACACACGAGGCCACAATTATTATCACAGGGGCGGACCCAGCAACTTAACTAAGGGGAGCAAAGCATGTTTCTAGGGGTGCAAGAAAGCAAAAACGGATCTAAAAGTCTAGAATCCTTAAAACAGAGGAAGATTACAGTTAACATAACACATTGTCCATGCAACAAGGCCACACGGCCGGGGTGGAGCCAGAAACTTACCTAAGGGAGAGCAGAGTATTCTTAGAGGGG
>JAJJWW010004984.1:0-172995 GCA_023531295.1 Papaver armeniacum
AATTTGATAGTCATGTTTATATTCGTTACGTAGGTGTTTTAAAATACTTTTCAACGGTATAAAGTTTACAAAAAACCGTGGTATAGTTTAAGACATAAATCATTTCTAAGGAGCCGAAGCGGATAGGAGGGCCGATTATTTTGCAAGGGGGGCAAGCTAACTCTACCTTTCATATCGAATTCTGCAATATTGTGCTATCTAGTAATTGACCCTGGGATGACCAGTTAAGCTAGCTACCCGTTTTTTAGGTGCCAAAACTTTTTATTTTTTGAGATGCCACGACTTGAGCAAAGGAGATGTGGAGACGGTGGTAGGTGATCTTGTTCTCTCTTAAACATTAATTTTGCTAATCTTATCTTATCTTATATCTTATATATTATATATTATATTATATTATATACTAATATAAAGAAAAGAGATATTTTTGGTGAAGCCTTTTCACATGACAATAATACCCCCCATTAACTAAGCTTTTAGTTAATATTTGTATATTTACAAGAATGTCATTGTTTTAAAAATAGATCAAAAAAATTAAAACTTAGATATCTTTAAAAGTACACATCGGATTTTTGCAAAATTAATATATTTGGAAAGCTCTTTAAATTATCTACGTAATGAGTACAAACAAGGATATTAAAAAAAAATTTAAGATTTTTTTTTCCATTATTATCAAATTTGGTGTTGTTAAAAGAATCCAATTCAAGCATGTACATCACACATGTGGCCTTACTAGTTAACCAGTATGATAACACGTGGATACGTGGTACCCATAAATTCTTTTAGAATTTGGTTTAAAAAAAAGGATTGCTTGGATCCATATTATTGTTGAAATATTTTCTGTTTGGCTTCCCCCAGTACATGATTACTTAGGACAATTCCTATGGAATGAATAAATTATAGATTTTCCGACTTTGCTCCCATTATGGGATAAACAAATCATAAAATTTGATGGACAAACGGGAAAAATTATTGGTTTGCCGACTGTGGTCTCGATAGATCCGCGCGCTTCATTTTTATCTGCGCGGTTCAGTTGTTTTAAACCGCGCGTCTTAACATCAACATATGGCATTTCCACCCAAGCGGCACGTCTTCGGCTCAACGAATATATCTAAACGGATAAATCCAACAGTTGTATTTGAATTCTGTATAAATATCTAATTTTCTTTCATTTCAATCACACCTTCTCTACATTATCTTATACCATCTCTAATCTATCAAAAAATTTCTAAAATCCATTTTTTTTTATCAAACATGGGAAGCCCTCGCAACCATCACAACAAAAATCCTCTAGAGTTCATGGTGCCGAGTTGAGTATGGATGAAGATAAATCAATTTGTAGAAATTATGTAGACTTTACAAAAGTTAATAATCATATCAATGGTACACAACAACATGGGGCTACATTTTATCAAAAAACTTTTGAAAAATTTCGTGAAGAAAACGGTAACATCCAATATCGTGATCCCGATTGATTGTCTCATGGTTTTCATGCTATAATAAAAAATGTTAGTGAATGTGTAGTTTAGATCATTTGAATGTTCTGATGCACATAAAAACGGTGAAGGTGAACCAGATGTGGAACCAAAATATCGAGTAGAGTGGCAAAGACCCCACAAAGGTGGTTTCATTTACCAAAGTTGTTGCAACATTTTGCATGTACATGAAAAATGTAATCCATATATTTTGAAAGGTAATCAAGTGCCAACAAGATCACTATATGGTCCAATTTTGCAGGATTTTCATAATGGTGCACATGTTTCCTTACCATAAGCAAATTTATCTCCACATACTGGGTCTCCAGTAGTCATGAATATCCCAATTTCAATCTTTTTACTAATACCAATGTTATAAGAAAATGAGGAGCGGGTCAGAAAGCTGCAAAGGCAACGAGAGATGCATCCCAAAAAGCAGCAGAACGAGGTTCAATCTATGGAGAACTTCCTTTTCAGAATTCCAAATGTGCATTCAACATCCTTTCTCATAACCATTTGTTTGGGAGTTAACGACTTCATCTCCTTTGAAGTCGTTGCTCCAAAGCTTGCTTGACTATAGGATTGAACTAAAGTTGAACATTGTGGATAGATCATGTGTGTTATATAATACCCATGAGTGTATTCATGACCGTTGATGGTGAAGTTATAATGTGGTGCAATCCCATGCTTAAGATCTTCAAACAATGGTGATTTATGCAAAACATCGATGTCATGTGAACCTGGCCCGAAAAATCATGCCAAATCTAACAATCATAACTAGCCGAAACTTCAAGTATTATAGTAGGCTTTGGATAGTGTCCCGACCTACCCATTCAACTGTACATGCTTGCCACTCCTAATAATGCATGCAATCAAGACTACCTAGCATTCCTAGAAAACTTGTGTTTTCGGCAGTGATTTTATCAACATGCTAGACTACTGTTTGCAAAAAATTTTGAGATACCTAAATGCAGTTGTTTTTCCCATACGGATGTACTCATCCGTGGAATCCGCTGGTATCCCATAACATAATATTCAGAGGGATGCAATTATTTTTTATTCGGGGCTAAAGCCTTGTACATGACGTGCATCATACTAATAATTAAATAAAGGTTGTAGCTGACAAAGCTCTCAGCAATAATCCTTTGAATCAAGTTGCAGCTCATGCGGAATCGATACTGAAAATCTGCATCGGAATGCACACATCCAGGATTAAAATAATCATGCATCATCTTGTCGTTGTAAAAATATTAATTGACGTCTATCTTCTAGTGAAAACTGCTTGTGGTCCTAATGGCTTTGGTATCATTCCTAAATGTATTTGCAACATAAAGTTTCGTCGCCTTCTAGACTCGGTTGCCTCTAGAACCAAAATCAAGATTCATAGTTGAAAAGTTAAACATTGTGAAATTGAGAGAAAATTGATAAGAATTTGATAAGATAAAAAATTGTTTTGATTTCGGGTGATGAAAAGGAATAATATATATTGAGGGAAATAACAGTCGTTGGGGTTACAGTCGTAAAACTACTCGTTAACGGCTTGGGATAGACCGCCAGCGGCTGGAGAAAGACTCCGGTGGCTCACTTTCAACTGCCAGCGTCATTCCCACGTCCACACGTTTTAACCTTGACCGCGCGGTTCATCATCCATCTCCAAGTGCATGTTGCCATAATGGAAAATACACTTTTTCCATCCATGTGGCTTAACAGAGTTTTTCATTTGATAATTTGCATAGTAATTTCCTTAGGTATCTGCAGCCTGGTTTCCTTCCCTATGGTTATGCTGGATAAATTGATATAGCATTTGGCGTATTCTCTGTTTTACTTCAGACACCGTTCCTGATAAATACCACGTTGATTCAGTGGGAGAACTTATGAAACACATGATGAGCGTAACATAATATGTTTGAACTGAAAAATATTGCTTGATAGTTGTAGCTGACCCATACTGTCAATCTCTAACTAAGAGCTAGTGAGCTTCAATCCGTCAAGACTGATCTGGTGCATATGTATAGATTATAATAAATCTGTTGAGCATCATATAGATCTTATCATATGCATGATAGTTTTAATGACCTTGTTTTGTATAGAAGAAAAAAGCATGAATTCCGTATTGACATGAGTGATTTTGAACATTCTTGAGTTTGAATAATGCATATAGAAACAACTCTTAAGGAGTATAGAATGATTATCCTTTATCAGATATCTATAATATATAGCAAAATCCCTAATTTCGACGGTTCAACTGTGGCACAGGAAAAGACCAGACTGTCCCTCCGCGTTTTTGATACTCAACAGATGTTTTCGTTATTATCCTTAAGCCAGGGGGAAAATAGAAATTCTTCTTATTTCTCCTTCTAAATCTCTTCCCATTCTCGGATGTGCTCCTCCATCGAACCTCTTCTTACTCAGGGAAGATTTATCATCTTAATCAACAAACAACTCTGAATTACTGATCCCAAGAAAACCAACACAATTTAACCCTCAATTTCGTTATAACTACAATCTCAATCGATACAAATTTAGCCCTTAGTTTCTGCAAAAGTTTTGGAAATTGGGAATTTTTGCAATGACGAACTTGAAATTGAAAATCTGAAAGAGAAATTGAGAGATCTGATAGGGTATAGCATGATTTACTATACTTCTTTGAAATTTCAATTTGTCCAACAAATTTTCTCCAACCTCTTACAATCCTATCACTCTGCCAATCCAACTAAGGTAATGAACTGACCATTCTCTTATGCAACTTCTTCTTCATGATTATTATATCCGTGTTTGGTTTGCATTGTAATAATAATTTGATTTGCTATTATGTTTAGTTGAATGAACATCAGTAGACGATTCATTCAGTTGATGTAACTTGAAAACTGAATCCTTCAACTCTACCTGTTTGTAAATATGCTTGAGAGAAAACGATGTTCAACTGCTAAATTTGTTTTGGTTGCTTGCTAACTTCATTCTCAGTCGTAAGTTTGTGAATCTTAATTGCTAGGAGAATTGCATGTTAACAAAACGCATAGTGGTACTTGAGTTTGATTGTAACTTAAAAGCGATGTTCGACTGCGAAATGCATTGTTCAAGTATTTGCTACTTATCCCTGTTGATTTTGATAGTAGTGATATGTATAATTGCAGAAACTTTTGTCACCAGCAACACCCTCCTCCACCACCACCAGAAACACCAGCAACGTCATCGCCAATAATTTCATAACCAGCAAATCAAATTAAGGCATCTACAAGAAGAATCAAACAAAGTAACATAAGAAATTTTGGGTATGAGTTACATATTTTTTATGGTTTTATTGTTTTAGTTTTAATTGTTGTTAGGTGTGACTTCCAGATTTTTTGTGATTTTGATAATTTTATTTGAGTTCTGAATATGAAATCACAAAATCAAATCCCTTAATTTTCTGTTTGGGGTTTACTGTTCCAATTATTTTCCATGCTTCTAATTCTTTGTTGAAATGCCTGATAAAAAATGATCTTCAGTTTTGATTTAGTTTTTAAAGAAGCCATGTGGTTATATAAAAAGTAATATCTTACTTTCAGTTGCGCATTATAGGTATTGAACCAAGAGTCTATAGTATTGGATTCTAAACATGGTTTAGGAGTTCCGGCGAGGGTTACATGATTATAGCTAATAAGTAAAGGGAAATTGGCATTTTTTTTGGTATGTAAATTTGGTTGTTTTTCTATCCATTTTCTTTCAAGAAGTATTGAGCCATTTTGAATTTAGAGTACTAAGTTTTGGAATTTCTGACATGGGATTCCGGGTACAGCAGAGCTACTTAATCTGCCGATAAAAGCTTTGTCAGTATGTTTAAATCGTAACTCACTCTCGAGCACTCTTACAAACACACCCTGTCATAGTGTCGTTTACTTAATTCTTCAAAAATCAGTTTAATCCAAATATGTGTCTCTCTTGGACTCCAGACTTCAACAACCATTGCTTCGACATGTAAGTATTTGATTGTATTAGAGTTTAAAGAAATTGATTGTTAAATATTGGTGTTTCAGGTGTTTTGATGATCAAGTAAGGGGGTTCACATACTACCTTGGGAAGATGACGAGAAACCAGTTGTTGCGGTAGCAATAGTGATCATGTTGGAGAATAGCAGTTTGAACACAATATAAGCTGCACCTACATGACATATGCATCCTGCATACTTGCACCACATCTCTCTTAACCTTTTATTTCCAGTGTAACTGTAATCTCCTTGCTATTCTTTTATGCTCAATAATTTCAACGTACTTGCATCCCCCTTTTTGAATTTTAAAGCCATTAGAATAATTAAATCGATAGCATGCACAGTATTTTTGATAAGATCAAGCCCAATGTCGATTTGTTTATCAGTTTTTGTTGTCAATTAGTATTCTCTACTACTTACGTCAACGCACTGTATTACGTGGCTCATTTGGTTGTGAAATTGATGTTCTTTTCATGTTAAATGTAACATTTGGAATTGGCAGGATTATTCTATTTGTTATCAGGTTTCAGAAAACATTGGCTCTGCGTTTGTTTTGGCATTACATCAACGCAGTGTTATTCACAGTTTTATATCATACCAACTGATCAGTCATTGGTATTTCAATGTTACTTGATTGCATTGAAATAAACGGCCACGAATGAATTCAGGCACATGTATGTGCAGTAATTATATTATTCAATAATATTTCAAAAATATGTCTGTAGTGTGAACAAGTAACCAGAACCATAGCACCAATTCCCCTTCCGCCCCGTGCCATTATGGCACGGGCAAACCATTAGTGTCTGATAAGGTAAAATCCTCAATTCATTTTTCTAGCATTTCAATTTTCTATGAACATTATTGTCTAATGGTCAGTTTAGCAATGTATCTCAAATGTTGTAGACCATTGAGTAGCACAGATAAAATTGTATGGAGTCTTAGTCTCAGAAACCTAAGGGATCTGACTGCCATTGTAAAGTTGTATGGAGCTTGGAACAACTGCGAACCGCTTAACGCCACAACAACACCATTCGTTCAGATAATTACAATGACGACTCGAGGTGCAGAGTGTCAAAGTTTGTCTTCGAACATAGCTAAGTGATACTATCTTTACTTACCTTCTTACATGATAATCATCGAACTTAAACCAAATGTGCATATACATTCCAGCATAGTTTACACTTTATCTCCCATCATTATCTTTGAACTAAACTTTTGACATAAAAGAGCTCGTATAGCGTCATATGATGCGGTTTTTCAATTTTAATGTATACAGCTATAATGATCAACTGATGCAGAACTTAACACATTAAGTCAATTGTAGGATTTTGTAGCAACTCTGTGCAGTAGTCAACTCTGTGCAGTCAGAATGGCACATAGTGCACAATTTTGAAAGATTATTGAAACCTTGCATGTCTGTCCCAAATGTCACTACTCTGAAGATATTGTTTTCCCTTTTTAAGCATAAAAGCATGTATCTCTGAAAGTAACTTCTCTTTAATCAAAGCATTTGAAGTAGTGTATACGGGCTGCTTGAAGCACTTGTAATACAATGAATGGGTCACTCATGTGTGACCATGGTAGATTAGATGAGAGCATGTTGTTGTATTTATTGTTAACTAAGCAGAGGTCCAGGGCATGTAGTCGCCAAGTATGATCACTTTATCTTATGCTTATATTTTTCCTAGGGTACAATTGTTTCTCGCCATTACGAATATACAACCCATCTGGCATATTTAGCCCAAAATGCTAGAATAATGCCTATTTACCTATCGATATTCCATGAAACGCGCATATGTCATCCAATTGCATGTGTAAATCACCATCTTCCTAATTTCACCAAGTATACTTAGAATATCCGCGTCATCTTGTGTTGAACTTTAGAAATTCAAATATGATAACACCATGAACTGAGAATAGCCATGAGTAATGAGAAAATATGACATTGAAAGACACACTGAGAAATGAGAAAAAGTGGCCTCAAATGCACCGTGAGAAATGAAAAAGGTTATGAGTACAGCCCATGAGAATTGAATAGTAGCCCCGAGTATGGCTAGGCTTTGTGCATGGCCAATGAAATGTACTATAGCCCCGAGTCTTTCTAGGTTTCGTGCATGACCAATGAAGTGCACCAATATCCCCGAGTCTAGCTAGGTTCCGTGCATGACCAATGAAGTGCACCAGTAGCCCCGATTCCGGCTAGGCTATGAATACAACCCATAAAATGTATATTATCCCCGAGTATGGCTAGATTGAATAAAATCCCCGGATATGGCTAAAATGAATGAAAGCTCCGAGTATGTCTAGATTGAATGAAAGCCCCGAGTATGATTAGAACGAATAAAGCCTCGAGCATGATAAATGAATAAAGCCCCGATTATGACTAGGTTGCGAGTATGACCGATAAAATGAAAATAGCTGAGCGGTGAGATAAGATGGCCTTGAATGCACCATGAACTGAAAATAGCCACGAGTACGGATGAGTGATGAGAAATAAAAAGATAGCCTCGAATGCGCCATGAGAAATGAAAAAGATGGCCCCGAATCCACTTCTTTCGACATCAGTACCACCTCCCCACAACCTATCAAGAAAATGGCGGCCATGTATTTCGATGCAGTGAAGAAGGAACTTCCTAACAGGTTCAGCCTATCAACAAGAGACGCGATCCTATGGCAGTGCAATAGTCAAGCGCACGCGATGGACTTTTTGAAGGCTATCCCCATTGATGGTCTAAATCAAACCATCGGGCCTCGACAATTCAGAGCAGTCGCCCAATACCGCTATGGCATACCACTTTTTCCGGAAGACAGTGTATGTACTTGCTGTAAACGCGATATGGACGTTTTCGGAGATCATGCACTCCATTGTGCTAGCGAGGTAGGCCTCAAATTCCGACATGACTTGGTGCGAGATGTGATTATGGATATTTGCTATAGGGCTGGAGTGGCGGCTCGAAAGGAAGCATCTCTAGGCATCTTGGCTAGCGGGGTGGCCCTAAAGCCGGCGGACATACTTGTGCATAGTTGGGAGAACGGAGTTGATACATGTTTTGATGTCACATGAGTCTCGCCCTTCTCTGGACCTGGTTTACGTAACTTTACACCTGGACATGCAATCAACGCAGCCATGAGTCGCAAACGTAACAAGTATCTGGAGATATGTAGGTCCCACGGGTATGCTTTCGGAGTCATGGCTTTCACAACTCTAGGTGAACTCGCAGATGATATGATTGTTCTCTTGAAGAGGTTAAAGAACTTCTTAGTTAATTACGACGCTAACAATAAAATAGGCGGTTCCTTATTTCATAGGGTAGGTTTGCCTATCCAAAAAGGAGTTGGAGCACAGTTTGTTGCTCGACTCCCATCCATTCATGTACAAACTGATATTTGATTTTCTTAATTAAAAGCCCCTAAAGGCACTCTTCCATAATAATAATAATAAGAAGAAGAAGAACGGGACCTAGCTCAGCTGGTCATCCACGTTCCCCAAAAGTTTAATGCGCTCTAGGAGGTCTCAGGTTCGAGTCCCCAATGGCGTAATATTTCAGGAATTAACATGGAAGGTAGTGTTAGCTTGCCCCCCTTGTGACACAATCTCGGCCCCCCTCCCGCCGTTTCGGCTCCCTTGGCTAGGTTACGCATGAGGCTCGCTGGTAGGTTAGCACAAAGAACCTTTGTTCAATTAATGTAGTAGTATGTCGTTGGAGCTTAGCTTGTTAGGCTTCCAACTAGTTTCATGTAATAATCCTTATCCAATAATATGATAATAATAATAATAATAATAATAATAATAAAAGGGCGTTGGAGCACAAATTGTTGCCCGACTCCCGCCCATTCATGTACAAAATGACTTTGATTTTTTTTAATAAAAGCCCCTGGAGGCAATCTTTTATAATAATAATAATAATAATAATAATAAGAACGGGCCCCTAGCTCAGCTGGTCATCCCCGTTCCCCAAAGTTTAATGCGCTCCAGGAGGTCCCAGGTTCGAGTCCCCAATAGCGTAATATTGCAGGAATTAACATGGAAGATAGTGTTAGTTTGCCCCCCTTGTGACACAATCTCGCCCCCCGCCCGCTCGTTTCCCCTTGGCAAGGTTCCCCATGAGGCCCGTTGGTAGGCTAGCACAGCAACCTGTTAAATTAATGTAGTAGTATGTCGTTGGAGCTTAGCTTGTTAGGCTTCCAACTAGTTAATGTAATAATCGTTATATATTTAGAAAATATATTAATTCATAATAATAATAATAATAATAATAATAATAATAATAATAATAAACAGTTTACATGAAACAATAAAGAACGGGCCCTAGCTCAGCTGGTCATCCCCGTTTCCCAAAAAGTTTAATGCGCTCCAGGAGGTCCCAGGTTCGAGTCCCCAATGACGTAATATTGCAGGAATTAACATGGAATGTAGTGTTAGCTTGCCTCCCTTGTGACACAATCTCAGCCCCCCCCTCCTGCCGTTTCGGCTCCCTTGGCTAGGTTACCCATGAGGCTCGCTGGTAGGTTAGCACAGCAACCTGTTCAATTAATGTAGTAGTATGTCGTTGGAGCTTAGCTTGTTAGGCTTCCAACTAGTTTCATGTAATAATCCTTATCCAATAATATAATAATATTTAAAAAAAAAAACAAATAATAATCATAATAATAATAAAAGCCTTCATGGCTCCTTTATATAATCATAATAATAATAATAATAATAATAAGCTAAAAAAAAAATAATAATAATAATAATAATAATAATAATAATAATAATAATAGGAGGCTGCTCTGACGAAAATTCTGGCGACCGAAAGCCTAGAATTTCTTTCCTTCCTCCTTCCAACCTAGCACCATCAAACCTCTTCAATCTGTATTTCATTCGATTCACCATCTTTTTCAACATCGATTGATATCTTTTTTAGGGATGAATCACCGATCACACCCAACTTCATCAGACGGTTATTGCAGTTACTTTGGTTTCTGCAATGCCAAGAACAAGACGCTCCTCCCAGGAACATTCAATCTCTGATACAGAGGAGACTGTTTCCCCATCTGACTATCATGACTCACTTACGGAACCTTCAGACTGTGGAATGGTGCATTGTCCTTTCAAAAATTTTGAAGATTGCCAGGATGGTGTCAATGGCAGAAGATATTCCAAGACGTCAATTCTTAGACACATACGTGATCAACACTGGCCTTCCAGAGATAACGTTCTCATTTGTAAAGAGAGGATATGCACCAATGCTATTGTTTTTGGGGCTTGGGAACGACTTCTAAATCAATTACAAATGTGGCTATGTGGTGTTTGTATGAAAGTGCAGTCATGGAAGAGGCCTTGTCGTCCACATGATGGTAATATCGTATCAGGTCCCTACAATGGCAGGTATGCAGACTTTTTGATATATGGTATTGATAAACCTTCGGATGTACTTCTTCCATCAACAGCCGAGGTTACTGCTATTTCCGATGAATCAATTGGGCTCTCACTGGATTTGCTAGACTCAGTTTATCAAAAGCAAATAACTACCACAACCAGCATTCCACCACCATGTAGATTGAACTTCTCTAGGGCATTAAAAACTGCCCTCGATAAGGTTCTTGCCAAACCTGGTGATTTGTCAGCCTGTCTACAACTTTTGTTGCTACCCATTTGTACCCTAAATCTTTATATGCCCAACAATGCATCTGAGGGAAGATCAGGCACACGTAAGAAGCTCCAAATTTCAGCCATTAATCAATCTCTGATTGAGTGGGGACAGCTAGGTGGTTGTGTAACTATTGTGCAGCGTATACTTGAGTTGGTTCGACAAAATCAACAAAGGAAGCAACAGCGAAAACAACCTCTTAAGAAGAAACAGCATAAGACCAATATTGAAGCATGCAGAAAGAAATTGAGTTACGGTCACTATACCGCGGCTATACGTATATTGTCTTCTAATGGGGTCGCTCCTTCCAATGCTGATACAGTGCATGAACTACACCAAAAACACCCTAATGCAGGCCTCCCCATTATACCATCTGACAATCCTTCGTCAGCAGCTATTGTTGTAGATGTCCAGGCTGTCGTTAAAGCTTTGAGTAGTTTTCCGAAAGGCACATCGTGTGGTCGTGATGGCCTTAGAGCACAACATTTACTCGATGCAACTAGTGGTCTTTGCGGAATTTCTGCCGATTCTTGACGAACTTATGTTATCCATCACAGGCGTGATGAACCTTTTGCTTGCTGGTAACTGCCCACCTGCACTAGGACAATACATCTCAAGTGCGCCTTTGACTCCACTACTCAAACTCGGGAGGGGAGTGCGTGCCCATTGCGGTAGGTACCGTTTGGCGACGTCTATGTTCCAAATTGGCAGCATTAGCAGTGCTTAAAGATATGACAACATATCTGGGCCAGCATCAGTTCGGTGTCGGTTTTCCATGTAGTGGCGAAGGCATCTTGCATTCGGCCAATAAATTGTTAGAGTTGAAAGGTGATCAGGACGACAAGACTATGCTCCTTATCGATTTCACTAATGCTTTTAATGTAGTCAACAGAACTGTATTGATCAACGAAGTAAGAGATAAGTGTCCAAGTATTTCGAAATGGGTGGAATTTTGCTATGCAAGACCTGCCAAGTTGTACTACAACGAATTCACCTTGTCTTCGGCGCAAGGAGTTCAACAAGGAGACCCCCTTGGGCCCTTACTTTTCTCATTGGCTCTACACCCCCTCGTATGTAAAATAGCGTCGCAATGCATATTGGATCTTAATGCATGGTATTTAGACGACGACACTTTAATCGGAGACACCATGGAGGTATCTAAAGCTTTGCAGATTCTACAAAATGAAGGTCCAGCTAGGGGTTTATGCTTGAATATCCAGAAAACGGAAGTTTTCTGGCCTAGTGCAGACACAAGAAGTACTATCGCTGGTGTCTTCCCACCTAAAGTTGGCAGACCAAGCAATGGCGTCAGGTTTCTAGGAGGACCTGTAAGTTTGGAGGATCAGTTCTGTAGTGACACCATCATGTCTAGGGTTGACAAAACAATCAAACTCATGGATTGCATTAAAAAGCTTCGAGACCCTCAAAGTGAGCTTCTACTCCTCCGGAACTGTGCTGGAGTTTCCAAGTTATATTTTTCCATGCATACCACAAGACCACAAGTAATGCAACAGGCTCAAATGATGTTTGATCAACACCTCTTAAAGTACTGCAGATTTGATTCCGGTGACGACCTGT
This sequence comes from Papaver armeniacum, assembly GCA_023531295.1. Classification (NCBI taxonomy): domain Eukaryota; kingdom Viridiplantae; phylum Streptophyta; class Magnoliopsida; order Ranunculales; family Papaveraceae; genus Papaver; species Papaver armeniacum. The sequence continues at coordinate 12,651 of JAJJWW010004984.1, forward strand.
GTTTTGGACCACTTCAGCAACGTCTTGCCACTCTCCCCATTAAAGATGGTGGCCTGGGAGTTTATACGATGGCTGATACCACTCGTTATTGTTACATAGCATCTTGTTTCCAGACCAGCCATCTTCAGAACACTATTCTGCAATTTACATCACACCCAGGCCCCAACTTTCAGAATGCGCTGGATATCTATATGCAGGAATGTGGCTTATCTTCTTCTTCGTTCAACATTATTGACATCGCCCCCCAGCCCATGCACCTTTTGGCGATTAGTTACTTTGATGCTGTCAAGAAGAATTTAGGTACCACCTTCACTTTATCAGAACGTGATTCCATCCTTTGGCAGTGTAACAAGAGCCCTCACGCTCAAGACTATCTCAAAGCCATACCGATTCCTGGCCTTAATCAATCCATTGGTCCACGCCAATTTATATGTATACTGCAATACCGCCTTGGCATCCCTCTTTTTGATGATGATAGTTCTTGTTCTTGCTGTAAAAGAGCTATGGATCGCTTTGGAGACCATGCAATCCATTGCGCAAGTGAGGTCGGAAAGAAATATCGTCATGATATGGCAAGAGACCTCTTGGCCGAATTATGTTATAAAGCAGAAGTCGCTGCAAGGAAAGAAGTTTCGATTGGCATTATGTCGAATAGCAACACCCCTCTTAAACCGACGGATATTATGGTATATAACTGGGAGAATGGCAAGGACACATGCTATGATGTAACCGGTGTTTCGCCATTATCTAATGGTGGAAACCGTACTTTCACACCTGGCTATGCCATTTCCACAGCTATCACTCGTAAGTGCAACAAATACGCTGCGTTATGTTCGTCTCATGGATATGGTTTTGGTGTTTTGGCCTTTTCAACTCTAGGCGAGTTGGGAGATAATACTATTCACTTTTTGAAGAGATTCAAGAACTGTATGGCGAGTCATGATGTTAACAATAACTTAGGCAGTTCTCTTTTTCATAGGCTAGGTATTATTATTCAAAAAGGTGTTGGTGCGCAACTTGTTGCGCGGCTACCAGCCAATTCTTTGTAATTTTGACTCGTGTGTTTATTAATAAAAGCCCGTGTGGCATCTCTTCATAATAATAATAATAACGAACTTCTTTTCTTTAAAAAAATAAATAAATAATAATAATAATAATACGTCGGTCCGATCAGTCTAGATTCGGAGTTCTGCAGTAACATGGTGCTAAAAAGGGTGGATACTTCTATTCAGCTTATGAGCAAAATACAGGAACTACAAGACCCTCAATGTGAATTACTGCTTTTACGTAATTGCACGGGGGTTTCTAAGTTGTATTTCACCCTCCGCACAACATGCCCCAAATCTATTCAGCTTGCTACTGATCGTTTTGACAAGCATCTTATGCAATATTTACGTCGTCTAATAGTTAGTGATGGTGCGGGATTTGGCTTGGTTCAACAAAGACTTGTTACTCTCCCTATTAAAGATGGCGGTCTTGGAGTGCTTACTATGGCTGATACAGGTATGTTTTGTTACCTAGCATCTCATGCTCAAACTCAACATCTACAGACCAAGATCCTGAATTTGCTTGGATGTTTCAAATCCTTGCCTCGCTATCAAAGAAAGATTTCTGTGTTTTTATTCAAACATGTGGTCTCTCCTCTAGTTTCAATATCAGTGATACTGCCCCCCATTTCATGAAGTCTTTGACAGTCATTCATTTTGGTGTTGTCAAGGAGAAGATACCCACTAGTTACTCTCTTTCTTCGCGTGAAGCAACCCTGTGGAAATGTAATAGAGCTGAACACGCTATGGATTTTCTTAAGGCTATTCCCATCCCCGGGCTTAATCAGGTTGTTGGACCTAGACAGTTCAGCGCCGTCTTACAATATCGGTTTGGCATACCTTTCTTTGAGGAAGACAGTTTGTGTTCATGTTGCAACAGGCCTATGGACATTTATGGTGACCATGATATTCAATGTGCCAGTGAGGTTGGGCTCAAATTTAGACATGATTTGGTCAAAGATGTCTTGGCAGATATATGCTACAAAGCTGGGGTTGCTGCTGGGAAAGAAGTCTCTTTGGGTTTCCTTTAAAATACGGAGAATGAACTCGGACACCCGCCGACATCATGGTTTATAATTGGGAAGATGGTAGGGATGTTTGTATGGATGTGATGGGTGTTTCACCTTTCACAAGTGCTAGGAAACGCAACATTGCTCCAGGGCATGCCATCGCTGCAGCTGTCACACGCAAGAATAAAAAATATTTGGACAAGTGCACTTTGCATGGTTATGGGTTCGGTGTTTTGGCCTTTTCTACTTTGGGTGAGATCGGAGTAGATACTATATCTTTTCTGAAAAGATTGAGGAATTGTATGGCTAGGCATGATGCCAACTTCAAGTTAGGCAACTCTCTTTTTTATAGACTAGGCATTGTTATTCAAAAAGGTGTTGGCGCCAAGCTTGTTGCTAGGTTGCCCACCATTCCCTGTAATCCCTGTAATCTTGACCTTGTTATATAATTTTTTATAATAATAATAATAATAATAAACCCTAGAGGAAAGAGGCTCCGGCGACAGGAATGGCGACTTCTGGTGATTGAAAACCGGATTCCTCTTCCCACTGTTTCTCGTGATTTCAACTACCATCCTGATTTCCTCTCCGTTTTATTATTTATCTGCATTCAGGGATGCTTCTTCTGGCATTTGCTTCTCTCTTTTTAGGGTTTGTTTCTTCATTGATCTGAGACTTTGCTACGAGGAAGTATGTCTAGAACTCGTCAACTTTCTCTGGAAGTTGCATCATCGGTTCGTACTCACCATGGCCGTGACTCTCTTGGATCTTGTCCTTCCTCTGGGATTCTTCTCAAGGTCCACCATCATCTCGTGGTTCTTCTCGTGGGGGGAAAGATTGCTTGTCCGTTTAAAAACTTTGATGGTTGTTTGGGAGGGAGAGGGGGATTGGGCTATGCTAAGAGTGCCATTTATAAACACCTGACAGATCACCATTTTCCAACTGAGTGCAACAAAGAAATTTGCAGAGAGAGGATCAAAACTATAGAGAATTGCTTTGTTGCCTAGGAAAGTGTTTTGCGAGATATGTAGGGATGGCTGTGCATTAAATGTATGCGAATTCATGCATGGAAAATGCCTTGCAGATCCAAAATTCATCCGACAGATGTCATAGCAGGTCCTTCCAATGGAGTAGGGGTATAATTTCTCATTCATGGTGCTGAGAAACCACTTATTTGTGATTCCCGACGCAATCGAAAATACCGAAAATGAGTTCGAGTTGATGACGAAGGCTACTTGGTCTCACGGTGGATTTCCTTAACAAGATTCTCGCAGACGCATTGTCACGATCGTTAGCATTCCACCACATTGCGGGTTGTTGTTCTCTCGCACCATGAAATATGCCCTTGATGCTGTTCTTGCCAATCCGATGAACCTTGCTGCTTGGATTCATTTACTTTTATTACCTGTCTGCACATTACACTTGTATGTGCCTCAGAACTCCAGGGAGGAACATTCTGGCTGTAGACGGAAGGCTGCAGCAAATGCAATCAACAAAGATTTGGTGAGTTGGAAAGAATCGGGATGTTTAACTTTGGCTCAACATTTGCTTGACTGAGACTAAAACAACTTCTAAACAACTGCCACCGGTAAGAAGAAGAAGAACAAGAATTTGATGGATTGTAGAAGGAGGATGAGTCGTGGTCACTACAACGCAGTGTCCGTATTCTTTAATCGATGGTGTTGCCCTCCAACTCCAGGACACTCTTTTTGAACTTCAACAAAAGCACCCCTTTGCTCGCCCTTGTTATACCAAGTGAAGATATCTCAAAGACCAAAGATTCCGTTGTGGCGAAGGATGTTCTTGATGCTATCAAAAGCTTTCCCAAAGGCACTTCTTGTGGAAGGGTCGGTCTTAGGATCGCATTTGCTAGACGCTATGAGTGGTGCTAGGTGGCCGGGTTGTTGACGACTTGTTGGTGTCTATTACCGGAGTTGTTAACCTCTCGGCTTGTAGGTAAATGCCCCCTATTCTTGGTGAGTTTATAGCTAGTGCTCCTTAACTCCCTTACTCAAACCCGACGGTGGGTTGAGGCCGATTCTTTATTGGCACCATATGGCGTGAGCTATGTTGAAACTAGATGCCACTGCATTTCTAAGGAAATGACAAATTACCTAGGGACTTATCAGTATGGTGTCGGCATTCCTTGTGGTAGGGAGGGTATTTTGCATTCTGCCAATAGGTTATTGGAGTTGAAAGGGGCAGATAACACCAAGACTATGCTGTTGATAGACTTCTCAAATGCGTTCAATCTTGTTAATCGATCCAATATAATTCGGGAAGTGAGAACTCATTGTCCTAGCATCTCTTATTGGGTTGAGTTTTGTTATTCGAAACCAGCCGGGCTATACTACTGTGGATCATGTTCTTTCTTCGGCTTTAGGTGTTCAACAGGGTGACTGATGCGTGTCGTAGGTGCAATCAAATTAATTCAATATTTCCACTCAGTTAAAAATAATATAATGGAAGTCAAGTTCGTTCCCACGAGGAGCAAGAGATCTTAGTTGTAAAAGTTGTCACGAAAGGGGGTGTAAAAGCAAAAGAAAAATAAACAAAGCAATTAAAAAGGTAAAGTTGAAAACAATAAGAGAGACAAGACCAAGGAATCCTTCTTCATTACGAAACAATGATTAAAGTTATGTTCTTTTCTACTTGTTATTAGTCACAAAAGTTATCACCAACCGTAGGTAAAGCGCCTAGATCTGCTAAACCCCTAAATCCCTTATATCACCGGACACGGAAGTTCTCGACTAGGATTCTATTTACCAAAACCACCTAGTAGTAGATCACTCTAGATGTAATTTAAATAAACGCATTAAGATTTATGAACTTATTAGGTTAATATTAGTAGTTAGACTCTTAGATCAAGGTCTACTTGCTAACGTTGTTTTCACACACAATTGCTCCACGGAATCCCTCCGCAAGGTCTCGTGTTTGCTACTTATGTAAAGAGTCAAGAAACGATTACTTATCTCCTAACTTTCACTAGCTTTAGATCAAATTAACAAATCAATTAGTTGGCCACCTAAACAATCTATCAATCAATCATGAATGTCTTTAAGATCATTCCTATTAGTAAAAACAAACGATAATCATGTGAAAAACCTCAAGATAGAATTGAAACAATACTCAAAACATATATTAAGAACTAGGAATTCATCCTCAATCAATAAAATTAGCTACTCATGTTAAAGAGTTCACACAAAGAATAAGAAAAGAAAAGTGTTGTGTGTGTAGAGAGGTGTGTAAAAGATGTGTAGAAGTTGTAGAAAACTTCTCTATTTATAGGCTTCAATATTCTCCAAATCTTCTAAGGAGTAGAATCCTTTTCCTTTTGTAATTCAATTTCCAAATCCAAGCTTTTCTCAACTCTTCCACCTTCTCTTTCCAAATTTGAGTCCAATTCTCCATCCAATTCCTAGCCCAAGTCTTCACACCCATGAGAAGTCCATAGAAAATTCTCGAATTTTTGCTCGCGAAAAACGGGATTGTGGCCGGAATAATCGCCGCGGCAACTCAAATTTCTGTCTGTCCCGGGAGAATATTCGACGGAATATTCCGTCGGTCTGGGTAGGACTAACGGTCAAACAGGTCAACCGTCGGGTCAATCGTTAGTCAAAGGTCAATTTGAGGGAGTCAGTATGAGTCGATCATCGAGAGTCGCTAATCGGTCCGATTGGGTTACTAGGCCAAAGTTGCACAAGCCAAAATCTATGTTGCACCAAGATGGTGCATCGGTCATTCATCCCAAACCATAATGGCCCTTCACAATCACAATTCCCTTTGGTAAAAATACCATGATTCCATTTCTTCCAAGCCTTCCCTTCATCTTAACCTCGGTTCCACCATCACTCGGCCAACAACAAATCCATTCCACATTTTCGATTCTCTTGGTTTACAACCACCACCGCCAATTCCACTATCAATCAACTCCGCAACCACCACTTTGCTTCATAACAAAGACACAAGAAAGACTGACTCTTCCGCCTTCAGAATCGTAACATTTTCTTTGCAAAGCTGCCCCCAAATTGACTCGTAGTAGCAACAACTATCCGCAATTCTGCCATGACACCCAGATGAGCCACAACAGCATCTTCTACCAATTTCTGATGTTCTTTGCTTAACTCAGTTCTAGCTTTGCCATTGCCAACAGCTCATTCCCCTTTTCAGGCAACAGCACCATTTGCTTCATACCATTAGCATCTCCATCTTCTTAGCCTGTATTTCATACATAATCCATTGCGTCCTCCACCTGAATTGCAGCTTCAAAATCTGTCACAATCAACAGTTCCAATCCTCAACCTCAGGCCATAATTCATTCGTAAAGACCAAGACTCTACATTCCATTGCCACTAACACCACCAAACCACCTCGCAATGCCATTTCCCATGCCTTTGTTCACTCGACCGCAAAGTCTCCAATGTTCACTGACCAACTCTGCCGCAAAACCCACTTCATTCCTTGCTTAGCCAACCGCAACATCCCCGCTTAATGCCGATTCAACTCTCCCTCGCGCCATGTGTATTTCGGCTCAACTACTTTGCGGACCACTAGCTTCGCCTCCTAGATCAACCTTCTTCTTTTCTTGCATCAGCTCAACCACTGTTCATCTGACCAGCTGCAAAACCTTTAACACCTGCTCTTCCTTGACAATCACCAGTAGCCGCTCATCACCATTTGCAATAGCAACACACTTGCCATCTTTGTGTACCAACACTAGCTCCTTCCTTACAATCCCTATCTCATACAGTGTCTAACCCCATCCTTGTAATTCCAAAGACTAAGGCTATGTTCACTACATTCATTCCCGTAAGAACTCAATCAAATCCACCACCGAACCTCCACCTCAAGTATCCATCCGCATCACAAACTCCTTTTCAAATTCGCAACTCATGTTCACCTCGCAACTTCATTGACTCGAGACCACAGATTCACCATGGAGGCAACAGGTTCCACACTCGAGACCACCATCATCTCAAAGACCACCAACACATGTTTCTCCTTCATCTCTAATTGTATTTGCTTCAATTTACTAACATTTGCTTCTCAATCAACTCAATATCAAAACCCAGCTCCCGAGATTCTCTCAAATCACTCACCATTTCTTCCAATCTCAGTGATTTCTTCACCACGAGCTCGCCTTTGTTTCATCTTCCATTTCCAATTTCGGGTCTCACAACAAAGATCAATTTCTCGATCTCAAACAAACCCACATCTCGCATTTGAACAACATCCATCCTTCTAATTCAACACCATTGTCATTCCCATTGTTCTTGATAACCACCACAAACCCATCATCGATTTTCTCTCAAATTCAATCTCCTCTCTCGGTTTCTAGTCCTTACTTCGATCTCTCGGACAACAGAGCCCAGCTGTTTTATTTCTTTTTTCTTCTTCTTAATTTCGGTGAGATTTACGAATGAGAGGGATGAGTCGATTTTAGGGTATAAGAGTAAGGTTGGTTATTCAAGTATCTGTTACCTTGCTAAGGGCTAACCATTTAGCGGCCCCTTAACATTTTTGGTCTGTGTCTAGTATTCCTCCCAAAAAGAGTTGCCCCTTAACCTCAACCGGGCTCCAAATATCAATCGCACCGTAAAATGACCTTTTGCCCTTTTGGCTCAAATAGGGTGATTTCTTCTTCTTTTCCTCCGTGCGACTCCAAAGTAGCTATAAAACTCAAAACAAGCGTAAAATACATAATTTACAAGAAAAATAGCAAAGAAAGCATAAACTACTAGATAGTAAATTAGGTGTATTCTACACCTATCAAATTCCCCACACTTAGACTTTGCTAGTCCTCGAGCAAATCAAACTAAAAACTCACAACTTCAAAGCGTTCAAGCGTCCCAAGCATCCAAAGAGTTATGAGGACATAGAGTTTCTGCATGCTAGTAATATGAAGTTAGAAATACTAAAGAACATATTCTCGTTCTTAAATGTTGAGTGAGAAATAACCATCCCATAATGAGAGACTGCGTGTTTGAGAAACGATCAATAAGCATTTCACCTCGACTTCTGCCTCACCAAAAAGGATTTTATGATAATTGCACTCAAAAAGACGGCTTTTTTATGGTTCTCACATGTGTGCAGGTAGGAATGAAGAGAGAAATCCTGCAACACGTTGAATGGTGGGAAGGACAACTTCCGAAATATTTTTAAAAACCCACATCTTTTAATATTTTGAAAAACCATTTTTCTGACGATCTCTAAGAAAGGAAATCAACCATTTATTATCAAGGATGAGATTACTTACTCACCTTCACATCCGATCGCCAATTATGATAACACCACTCTCACGGCATCCAATAGAAACGTCTTTCGCTCCTTGTTCGTCTTCGTAATCTTCGTCTTCGGTTTCAACTATTGATGATAAACCCTCGAATTTCATAAATCCTTGACAATTCTTAACTCTTTTTACCTTAAATATCCTTGTCGCTTGAAACTTCCTTATAGATTTTCCTTCCCCACGGCTTATTACAAAACAAATATTTCTCTTTTTTTCTTTTTTTTTCTTTTCTTTTTTTTTTTCAATTTTCTTTCTTTTTTTTTTTTATTTTTTTTATTTTTTATTTTTATTTTTTTTTATTTTTTTTTATTTTTTTTTTATTATTATTTTTTTTTTTTAATTAACAAGAGAAATTAAATACAAAATAAACCATGGCCGTGGAAGAAGTATTTTACCGCTTGATTCTTCACAACTTGTATCGTTTTGAAATCATAAACTTCAAAAAAATTCTCACCTTTTAATTTTCTTCGCTTTTATGAATAAGTCTTCATACTTGAATATAAAATTACCTCATTATATTGTAAGTCTTCAACATATATGTAAAAATCCGCTCATTTGTATGTTGCTTTACTTGTATTTGAAATTTGCTCTTTTTCTCGTTCCGTTGCTTGTAAACCTTAAACTTTTCCAACTTTCCTTGTAGATTTTGATGTCGCCCCTTGTTGATGATGAGAGTGTTTCTATGGACCCGTTGTTGTTGCGAGAGAGAATGGTGCTAACTGCAAATCGGACTACAATAAGGCGGCTTTCATCCATGGACGTCACCCTCATGATTGACAAAATTAGCACTCGAGAGATCAAAAAGTAGTGCTTCTAGTGGTGGGAAGTTGGGTAGCTCACCATTCTACCCGAATTAACGTACGGTGACACACACTCAAAAGAAGCTCTTTAGTAGATGGAAAATTTAAGTCGGTGCCTCTCATGATATGAATACGAGTAGTCTCCACTAATGATTGATCAGCAACTCTAATAACGCACTTCTCCTCGCACCAAATTCGCATCACCGGCATGATTAAATCCATTATTTAACACTCAAACAAACAAGATATCCGAATGTAATTCTCTAACATTTCCAAGTTCAATTATGTCGGTCAAAATCTCTATGTAAACATACCTAGAAGTATGCTAGTGACTCTAAAATCTTTAAAAGTTGGAGTTTTTAAGTAAAACTTTTTTTTTTTTAATTTTTTAATTTATTTTTTTTTTTTGTAATTTTTGTTTTGAAAAAAACATGCTTAACCACTCCCCCACACTTAAACCTTACATTGTCCTCAATGTAATTGAATCCTCCTAGTAAAGTCAAGGTGGGAAATTTTAACATGATAAGAAACAAGAAAAAGAAATAACAAAAGCAAAAAGCAAAAAGATAAGAAATAAAAACCGATGGGTTGCCTCCCATGAAGCGCTTGTTTTAAAGTCGACGGCCCGACTTAGCTCTTGCATGATTCATTCCCCATATACCAACAATCGGAAAATTTGAGGATCCACCCATAATACCTGTTTTGCAAACAATAACTCCATACAAATATTAGCACAAGAAAACATTAGTGAAATTATCGCTCGATAAAAATTTCCCCCACACTTATTCTCGTCCACACTCGGAAGTGTATAAAGAGCATAGAATTTGGGAACTTCCATGTATTCTTCTTGGCAAACCTGCATAGTGTTAGAATCAAGTGTTTCCAATGGTGGATATCTAGAAACAAAATCATCCAAAAATACTTTCGAAGCACATACATTCAAACCAATAAGAGGTGAAGGAGAAGAATCAATAGGCAAAGGGTTAGACAAACCTTGCACAATCTCTTGTATTATAGAATCCTCTTCATCCTTAAAAAATTCGAGTGAATTACTTACCTCTTGTATATCGTGGTCCTCTATTAAACCTTGCAACCATTCTTCGTCATTTTCTACCTTAACCAAAGTCTCGGTATCATCATAATCATTAGCAAGTTCAATTGGGTCTTCCACAAAATCAATGAATGTGGTTTCATCCTCTAGTATCATCTCTTCAACATTCTCATCATCGGAATCGGGCCATTCACTAAAATGATTTTCATCGGTATAGATTGTAAGATCTTCTTGTGCGGGTGTTACCGTTTTACAACAATAGGTAAGTGATATCCAAACTCCTCCTTTTGAATAGGTGAAGGATCTTTATTATGATCCGGAGTTGGAATAACTTCCTCATTGTTGCAACGTTCATACACTTCCTCATGACTCCCATCTTTCCCTAAGAAATTTTTTCCAAGCAATAAATGCATCTTCCTCAAGCTCTTCCTTTTGAATAGGTGATTGATCATTATTAAGATCAAGGCTCGAGTAAGCTACACTAGCGTCTTCAAAAGTCTCCAAAGGTTGGTTAATTTGTTCGTATATTTTCTCCGAATTCCTTTGAATTTCTCGATGTGATTCTTGCAACTTTTGTTGAAGATCCTCAATCATGGCGAACATCTTATACGCAAAACTAGAGAATTTCTGATCATAAATAAAACTATCCTCCCATCCTTGTGATTGTCCACTTATATACCTGTCATAAGGTTGTTGATATGTATGAGAATATCCATAAGGTTCTCGTAGGAATTTGATCATAGCCAAAAGATTGGTTTTGATTGTATCCTAAGGATGGTTGGAAGTTGTCATAATGTTGAGGTTGAAAACCATATTGATTGTTGTAATATGCTTGATCTTGTCCACCGTACATGGAAAACCGGCACCGAAATAAGATTCAAAACTTAAGTTAGATACGGTATAGAATCTAACAAAGCAAGAATAAAGCAAAAGAAAAATAAAAACAACAAAATCATCCGTTGCTCCCGCAGGCGGCGCCAAAATTTGATGCGTGTCGTAGGTGCAATCAAATTAATTCAATATTTCCACTCAATTAAAAATAATATAATGGAAGTCAAGTTCGTTCCCACGAGGAGCAAGAGATCTTAGTTGTAAAAGTTGTCACGAAAGGGGGTGTAAAAAGCAAAAGAAAAATAAACAAAGCAATTAAAAAGGTAAAGTTGAAAACAATAAGAGAGACAAGACCAAGGAATCCTTCTTCATTACGAAACAATGATTAAAGTTATGTTCTTTTCTACTTGTTATTAGTCACAGGTTATCACCAACCGTAGGTAAAGCAGCTAGATCAGTGCTAAACCCCTAAATCCCTTATATCACCGGACACGGAAGTTCTCGACTACCGGATTCTATTTACCAAACCACCTAGTAGTAGATCACTCTAGATGTAATTTAAATAAACGCATTAAGATTTATGAACTTATTAGGTTAATATTATTTCACACACAATTGCTCCACGGAATCCCTCCGCAAGGTCTCGTGTTTGCTACTTATGTAAAGAGTCAAGAAACGATTACTTATCTCCTAACTTTCACTAGCTTTAGATCAAATTAACAAATCAATTTAGTTGGCCACCTAAACAATCTATCAATCAATCATGAATGTCTTTAAGATCATTCCTATTAGTAAAAACAAACGATAATCATGTGAAAAACCTCAAGATAGAATTGAAACAATACTCAAAACATATATTAAGAACTAGGAATTCATCCTCAATCAATAAAATTAGCTACTCATGTTAAGGAGTTCACACAAAGAATAAGAAAAGAAAAGAAAAGTGTTGTGTGTGTAGAGAGGTGTGTAAAAGATGTGTAGAAGTTGTAGAAAACTTCTCTATTTATAGGCTTCAATATTCTCCAAATCTTCTAAGGAGTAGAATCCTTTTCCTTTTGTAATTCAATTTCCAAATCCAAGCTTTTCTCAACTCTTCCACCTTCTCTTTCCAAATTTGAGTCCAATTCTCCATCCAATTCCTAGCCCAAGTCTTCACACCCATGAGAGAAGTCCATAGAAAATTCGGAATTTTTGCTCACGGAAAATCGGGATTGTGGCGGAATAAGCGCCGGCAACTTTGAAATTTCATGCATGGGAGAATATTCGACGGAATATTCCGTCAGTCCACCGTTAGGACTAACGGTCAAACAGGTCAACCGTCAGTCAACTGTTAGTCAAAGGTCAAGGCAGCTGAGGGAGTCAGCTATGAGTCAGTCACTGAGTCAGCTAACTGGTCTGACTGGGTTACTAGGCCAAAGTTGCACAAGCCAAAATCTATGTTGCACCAAGATGGTGCATCAGTCATTTCATCCTTACCCATAATGGCCCTTCACAATCACAACTCCCACTTTGGTAAAAATACCATGATTCCATTTCTTCCAGCCTTTCCTTCATCTTAACCTCGGTTCACCATCCCATTTGCAACAACAAATCCATTCCATGACTCGGTTCTCTTGGTTTACTGACCACCACCGCCAATTCCACTATCAATCAACTCTCGCAACCACCACTTTGCTTCATAACAAGACACAAAGAAGACAATAAACTCTTCCCCGCCTGCAGAATCGTAACATTTTCTTTGCAAAGCCGCCCCCAACTTGACCTGTAGTAGCAACAACTATCCGCAATTCTGCCATGACACCCAGATGAGCCACAACAGCATCTTCTACCAATTTCTGATGTTCTTTGCTTAACTCAGTTCTAGCTTTGCCATTGCCAACAGCTCATTCCCCTTTTCAGGCAACAGCACCATTTGCTTCATACCATTAGCATCTCCATCTTCTTAGCCTGTATTTCATACATAATCCGTGCGTCCTCCACCCGATTGCGGCTTCCAAATGTCACAATCAACAGTTCCAATCCTCAACCTCGCCATAATTCATTGCAAAGAACCAGCAATGGCTCTACAGTCCATTGCCAGAACACCACCAAACCACCTCGCAATGCCATTTCCCCGCCTTTGTTCACTCGACCGCAAAGTCTCCGATGTTCATGACCAACTCTTGATGCAAAACCCACTTCATTCCTTGCTTAGCCAATTGCAACATCCCCGCCAATCCGATTCAACTCTCCCCGCGCCATGTGTATTTCACTCAACTACTTTGCAGACCACTAGCTTCGATCCTAGATCAACCTTCTTCTTTTCTTGCATCACTCAACCACCATGCTCATCCGACCACCGCAAAACCTTTAACACACGCTCTTCCTTGACAATCACCGCAGAGCCGCTCATCACCATTTGCAATAGCAACACACCGCCATCTTTGTGTACCAACACCCGACTCCTTCCTTACAATCTCTATCTCATACTGTGTCTAACCCCATCCTTGTAATGCCAGCACCAAGGCTATGTTCACTACATTCATTCCCGTAAGAACTCAATCAAATCCACCACGAGTAACCTCCACCTCGTATCCATCTCGCATCACAAACTCCTTTTTCACCGCAACTCATGTTCACCGCAACTTCAATTGACTCAGAGACCACCAGATTCACCATGGAGGCAACAGTTCCACACTCAGAGGCCACCATCATCTCAGCACCACCAACACATGTTTCTCCTTCATCTCTAATTGCAGCTGCTTCAATTTACCAACAGCTGCTTCTCAATCAACTCAATATCAAAACCCAGCTCCTGAGATTCTCTCAAATCACTCACCATTTCTTCCAATCTCGGTGATTTCTTCACCACGAGCTCGCCTTTGTTTCATCTTCCATTTCCAATTTCTCGGTCTCACAACAAGATCAATTTCTCGATCTCAGCAAACCCACATCTCAGATTTGAACAACATCCATCCTTCTAATTCATCACCATTGTCATTCCCATTGTTCTTGATAACTTGACCCACAAACCCATCATCGATTTTCTCTCAAATTCAATCTCCTCTCTCGGTTTCTAGTCCTTACTTGATCTCTCCACAACAGAGCAGCCGCTGTTTTATTTCTTTTCTTCTTCTTAATTTCAGGTGAGATTTACGAATGAGAGGGATGAGTCGATTTTAGGGTATAAGAGTAAGGTTGGTTATTCAGTATCTGGTTACCTTGCTAAGGGCTAACCATTTAGCAGCCCCTTAACATTTGCTGGTCTGTGTCTAGTATTCCTCCCAAAAGAGTTGCCCCTTAACCTCAACTGGGCTCCAAATATCAATCGCCTGTAAAATGACCTTTTTGCCCTTTTGGCTCAAATAGGGTGACTTCTTCTTCTTTTCCTCCGTGCGACTCCAAAGTAGCTATAAAACTCAAAACAAGCGTAAAATACATAATTTACAAGAAAAATAGCAAAGAAAGCATAAACTACTAGATAGTAAATTAGGTGTATTCTACACCTATCAAATTCCCCCACACTTAGACTTTGCTAGTCCTCGAGCAAATCAAACTAAAACTCACAACTTCAAAGCGTTCAAGCGTCCCAAGCATCCAAAGAGTTATGAGGACATAGAGTTTTACGCATGCTAGTAATAAGAAGTTAGAAATACTAAAGAACATATTCTCGTTCTTAAATGTTGAGTGAGAAATAACCATCCCATAATGAGAGACTGCGTGTTTGAGAAACGATCAATAAGCATTTCGCCTCGACTTCTGCCTCACCAAAAAGGATTTTATGATAATTGCACTCAAAAAGACGGCTTTTTTATGGTTCTCACATGTGTGCGGAGGTAGGAATGAAGAGAGAAATCCTGCAACACGTTGAATGGTGGGAAGGACAACTTAGAAATATTTTTAAAAACCCACATCTTTTAATATTTTGAAAAACCATTTTTCTGACGATCTCTAAGAAAGGAAATCAACCATTTATTATCAAGGATGAGATTACTTACTCACCTTCACATCCGATCGCCAATTATGATAACACCACTCTCACGGCATCCAATAGAAACGTCTTTCGCTCCTTGTTCGTCTTCGTAATCTTCGTCTTCGGTTTCAACTATTGATGATAAACCCTCGAATTTCATAAATCCTTGACAATTCTTAACTCTTTTTACCTTAAATATCCTTGTCGCTTGAAACTTCCTTATAGATTTTCCTTCCCCACGGCTTATTACAAAACAAATATTTCTCTTGTTTTCTCTTTTTTTTTTTCTTTTCTTTTTTTTTTCAATTTTCTTTCTTTTTTTTTTTATTTTATTTTTTTATTTTTTTTTATTTTTTTTTTATTATTATTATTATTATTTTTTTTTTTAATTAACAAGAGAAATTAAATACAAAATAAACCATGGCCGTGGAAAAAGTATTTTACCGCTTGATTCTTCACAACTTGTATCGTTTTGAAATCATAAACTTCAAAAATTCTCACCTTTTAATTTTCTTCGCTTTTATGAATAAGTCTTCATACTTGAATATAAAATTACCTCATTATATTGTAAGTCTTCAACATATATGTAAAAATCCGCTCATTTGTATGTTGCTTTACTTGTATTTGAAATTTGCTCTTTTTTCTCGTTCCGTTGCTTGTAAACCTTAAACTTTTCCAACTTTCCTTGTAGATTTTGATGTCGCCCCTTGTTGATGATGAGAGTGTTTCTATGGACCCGTTGTTGTTGCGAGAGAGAATGGTGCTAACTGCAAATCGGACTACAATAAGGCGGCTTTCATCCATGGACGTCACCCTCATGATTGACAAAATTAGCACTCGAGAGATCAAAAAGTAGTGCTTCTAGTGGTGGGAAGTTGGGTAGCTCACCATTCTACCCGAATTAAACGGTGACACACACTCAAAAGAAGCTCTTTAGTAGATGGAAAATTTCTGGTCGGTGCCTCTCATGATATGAATACGAGTAGTCTCCACTAATGATTGATCAGCAACTCTAATAACGCACTTCTCCCTGCACCAAATTCGCATCACCGGCATGATTAAATCCATTATTTAACACTCAAACAAACAAGATATCCGAATGTAATTCTCTAACATTTCCAAGTTCAATTATGTCGGTCAAAATCTCTATGTAAACATACCTAGAAGTATGCTAGTGACTCTAAAATCTTTAAAAGTTGGAGTTTTTAAGTAAAACTTTTTTTTTTTTTTTAAAAATTTTAATTTTTTTTTGTAATTTTTGTTTTAAAAACATGCTTAACCACTCCCCCACACTTAAACCTTACATTGTCCTCAATGTAATTGAATCCTCCTAGTAAAGTCAAGGTGGGAAATTTTAACATGATGAGAAACAAGAAAAAGAAATAACAAAAAGCAAAAAGCAAAAAGATAAGAAATAAAAACCGATGGGTTGCCTCCATGAAGCGCTTGTTTTAAAGTCGACGGCCCGACTTAGCTCTTGCATGATTCATTCCCCATATACCAACAATCGGAAAATTTGAGGATCCACCCATAATACTGTTTTTGCAAACAATAACTCCATACAAATATTAGCACAAGAAAACATTAGTGAAATTATTCGATAAAAATTTCCCCCACACTTATTCTCGTCCACACTCTAAGTGTATAAAGAGCATAGAATTTGGGAACTTCCATGTATTCTTCTTGGCAAACCCGCATAGTGTTAGAATCAAGTGTTTCCAATGGTGGATATCTAGAAACAAAATCATCCAAAAATACTTTCAAGCACATACATTCAAACCAATAAGAGGTGAAGGAGAAGAATCAATAGGCAAAGGGTTAGACAAACCTTGCACAATCTCTTGTATTATAGAATCCTCTTCATCCTTAAAAATTCGAGTGAATTACTTACCTCTTGTATATCGTGGTCCTCTATTAAACCTTGCAACCATTCTTCGTCATTTTCTACCTTAACCAAAGTCTCGGTATCATCATAATCATTAGCAAGTTCAATTGGGTCTTCCACAAAATCAATGAATGTGGTTTCATCCTCTAGTATCATCTCTTCAACATTCTCATCATCGGAATCGGGCCATTCACTAAAAATGATTTTCATCTGTGATAGATTGTAAGATCTTCTTGTGCGGGTGTTACTTCGTTTACAACAATAGGTAAGTGATATCCAAACTCCTCCTTTTGAATAGGTGAAGGATCTTTATTATGATCCGGAGTTGGAATAACTTCCTCATTGTTGCAACGTTCATACACTTCCGCGGACTCCCATCTTTCCCTAAGAAATTTTTTCCAAGCAATAAATGCATCTTCCTCAAGCTCTTCCTTTTGAATAGGTGATTGATCATTATTAAGATCAAGGCTCGAGTAAGCTACACTAGCGTCTTCAAAAGTCTCCAAAGGTTGGTTAATTTGTTCGTATATTTTCTCCGAATTCCTTTGAATTTATCGATGTGATTCTTGCAACTTTTGTTGAAGATCCTCAATCATGGCGTACATCTTATCTCGCAAAACTAGAGAATTTTGATCATAAATAAAACTATCCTCCCATCCTTGTGATTGTCCACTTATATACCTGTCATAAGGTTGTTGATATGTATGAGAATATCCATAAGGTTCTGTAGGAATTTGATCATAGCCAAAAGATTGGTTTTGATTGTATCCTAAGGATGCTTGGAAGTTGTCATAATGTTGAGGTTGAAAACCATATTGATTGTTGTAATATGCTTGCTCTTGTCCACCGTACATGGAAAACCGGCACCTGAAATAAGATTCAAAAACTTAAGTTAGATACGGTATAGAATCTAACAAAGCAAGAATAAAGCAAAAAGAAAAATAAAAACAACTAAAATCATCCATTTTGCTCCCGTAAGAATGCGCCAAAATTTGATGCGTGTCGTAGGTGCAATCAAATTAATTCAATATTTCCACTCAATTAAAAATAATATAATGGAAGTCAAGTTCGTTTCCACGAGGAGCAAGAGATCTTAGTTGTAAAAGTTGTCACGAAAGGGGGGGGTAAAAAGCAAAAGAAAAATAAACAAAGCAATTAAAAAGGTAAAGTTGAAAACAATAAGAGAGACAAGACCAAGGAATCCTTCTTCATTACGAAACAATGATTAAAGTTATGTTCTTTTCTACTTGTTATTAGTCACAAAGTTATCACCAACCGTAGGTAAAGCAGACTAGATCGGTGCTAAACCCCTAAATCCCTTATATCACCTAGGACACGGAAGTTCTCGACTACCGGATTCTATTTACCAAACCACCTAGTAGTAGATCACTCTAGATGTAATTTAAATAAACGCATTAAGATTTATGAACTTATTAGGTTAATATTAGTAGTTAGACTCTTAGATCAAGGTCTACTTGCTAACGTTGTTTTCACACACAATTGCTCCACGGAATCCCTCCGCAAGGTCTCGTGTTTGCTACTTATGTAAAGAGTCAAGAAACGATTACTTATCTCCTAACTTTCACTAGCTTTAGATCAAATTAACAAATCAATTTAGTTGGCCACCTAAACAATCTATCAATCAATCATGAATGTCTTTAAGATCATTCCTATTAGTAAAAACAAACGATAATCATGTGAAAAACCTCAAGATAGAATTGAAACAATACTCAAAACATATATTAAGAACTAGGAATTCATCCTCAATCAATAAAATTAGCTACTCATGTTAAAGAGTTCACACAAAGAATAAGAAAAGAAAAGTGTTGTGTGTGTAGAGA
Source organism: Papaver armeniacum (assembly GCA_023531295.1). Taxonomy (NCBI): domain Eukaryota; kingdom Viridiplantae; phylum Streptophyta; class Magnoliopsida; order Ranunculales; family Papaveraceae; genus Papaver; species Papaver armeniacum. Next base: position 31,356 of record JAJJWW010004984.1, read on the forward strand.
GGTGTGTAAAAGATGTGTAGAAGTTGTAGAAAACTTCTCTATTTATAGGCTTCAATATTCTCCAAATCTTCTAAGGAGTAGAATCCTTTTCCTTTTGTAATTCAATTTCCAAATCCAAGCTTTTCTCAACTCTTCCACCTTCTCTTTCCAAATTTGAGTCCAATTCTCCATCCAATTCCTAGCCCAAGTCTTCACACCCATGAGAGAAGTCCATAGAAAATTCGGAATTTTTGCTCAGGAAAATCGGGATTGTGGCGAATAACTGCCGGAATAGTCGCCGCAAGGCAACCTGAAATTTCTGTCCGTCGGGAGAATATTCGACGGAATATTCCGTCGATCCACCGTTAGACTAACGGTCAAAACAGGTCAACCGTCACCAACTGTTAGTCAAAGGTCAAGGCAAATGAGGGAGTCGGCTATGAGTCGATCATCGAGTCGCCTAACCGTCCGATCAAGTTACTATGCCAAAGTTGCACAAGCCAAAATCTATGTTGCACCAAGATGGTGCATCGGTCATTTCATCCCAAACCATAATGGCCCTTCACAATCACAACTCCCACGGTAAAAATACCATGATTCCATTTCTTCCACCTTCCTTCATCTTAACCTCGGTTCCACCATCACCGGTCGCAACAACAAATCCATTTTCACAAACTCTCGATTCTCTTGGTTTACAGCCACCACTGCCAATTCCACTATCAATCAACTCTGCAACCACCACTTTGCTTCATAACAGCACACAGCAGCAACAGCTCTTCCCTGCCCTGTAACTGTAACATTTTCTTTGCAAAGCTGCCCCCAACTTGACCTGTAGTAGCAACAACTATCCGCAATTCTGCCATGACACCCAGATGAGCCACAACAGCATCTTCTACCAATTTCTGATGTTCTTTGCTTAACTCAGTTCTAGCTTTGCCATTGCCAACAGCTCATTCCCCTTTTCAGGCAACAGCACCATTTGCTTCATACCATTAGCATCTCCATCTTCTTAGCCTGTATTTCATACATAATCCATTGCGTCCTCCACCTGAATTGCAGCTTCCAAATCTGTCACAATCAACAGTTCCAATCCTCAACCTCAGGCCATAATTCATTGCAGCACCAGCAGCTCTACAGTCCATTGCCACTAACACCACCAAACCACCTGCAATGCCATTTCCCAGCTTTGTTCACTCTGACCTGCAAAGTCTCCAATGTTCACCAGCCAACTCTTGCTGCAAAACCCACTTCATTCCTTGCTTAGCCAACTGCAACATCCCTGCCAATGCTGATTCAACTCTCCCCTGCGCCATGTGTATTTCAGCTCAACTACTTTGCAGACCACTAGCTTCAGTCCTAGATCAACCTTCTTCTTTTCTTGCATCAGCTCAACCACCTGTTCATCTGACCAGCTGCAAAACCTTTAACACCTGCTCTTCCTTGACAATCACCAGTAGCCGCTCATCACCATTTGCAATAGCAACACACTGCCATCTTTGTGTACCAACACCAGCTCCTTCCTTACAATCTCTATCTCATACTGTGTCTAACCCGATCCTTGTAATGCCAAAGACCAAGGCTATGTTCACTACATTCATTCCTTAAGAACTCAATCAAATCCACCACCAGAACCTCCACCTCAGTATCCATCTGCATCACAAACTCCTTTTTCAGCTGCAACTCATGTTCACCTGCAACTTCAATTGACTCAGAGACCACCAGATTCACCATGGAGGCAACAGTTCCACACTCAGAGACCACCATCATCTCAGCACCACCAACACATGTTTCTCCTTCATCTCTAATTGCAGCTGCTTCAATTTACCAACAGCTGCTTCTCAATCAACTCAATATCAAAACCCAGCTCCTGAGATTCTCTCAAATCACTCACCATTTCTTCCAATCTCCAGCTGATTTCTTCACCACGAGCTCGCCTTTGTTTCATCTTCCATTTCCATTTGGTCTCACAACAAGATCAATTTTCGATCTCAAAGCAAACCCACATCTCAGATTTGAACAACATCCATCCTTCTAATTCAACACCATTGTCATTCCCATTGTTCTTGATAACCATCCACAAACCCATCATCGATTTTCTCTCAAATTCAATCTCCTCTCTCGGTTTCTAGTCCTTACTTCGATCTCTCAGACAACAGAGCAGCCGCTGTTTTATTTCTTTTCTTCTTCTTAATTTCAGGTGAGATTTACGAATGAGAGGGATGAGTCGATTTTAGGGTATAAGAGTAAGGTTGGTTATTCAGTATCTGGTTACCTTGCTAAGGGCTAACCATTTAGCAGCCCCTTAACATTTGCTGGTCTGTGTCTAGTATTCCTCCCAAAAGAGTTGCCCCTTAACCTCAACTGGGCTCCAAATATCAATCGCCTGTAAAATGACCTTTTTGCCCTTTTGGCTCAAATTGGGTGATTTCTTCTTCTTTTCCTCCGTGCGACTCCAAAGTAGCTATAAAACTCAAAACAAGCGTAAAATACATAATTTACAAGAAAAATAGCAAAGAAATCATAAACTACTAGATAGTAAATTAGGTGTATTCTACACCTATCAGTGACCCCCTTGGTCCCCTATTATTTGATCTAGTTCTTCATCCACTTGTTGAGAAAATTGAAGCTAGTTGCACTTTAGACCTACATGCGTGGTACTTAGATGATGGCACCATTGCAGGGGATACCATGGAGGTTTCTAGAGCTCTTAAAATTCTCCAAGAAGATGGTCCTAGATGTGGTTTGTATTTGAACATCACGAAGACGGAAATATTTTGGCCTTCTTATGATATGAGAAGAGATGCGGATGATGTCTTCCCTACCAATATTGGAAAGCCGGTGGGTGGTGTTAAACTTCTTGGTGGCCCAGTCAGTTTGGATATGGATTTTTGTAGTGGCATTGTTTTGAATAGGGTGGATAAAACCATACAGCTCATGAATAAAATTCAAGAATTGCATGACCCTCAGAGTGAACTCTTACTCTTGCGTAGTTGCTCTGGGGTCTCTAGGTTATATTTTGCTCTTCATACAACATGCCATGAGGCGCTTCAGATTGCTGCATCTCATTTTGATGAACATCTTATGGGTTATGTACGTCGATTAGTGGTTGGAGATGGTGCTGGTTTTGGTTTTGGTTTGGTTCAACAACGATTGGCTACCCTTCCCATGAAAGACGGGGGTCTTGGTATTCTAACTATGGAAGATACTTTGATGTACTGTTATTTAGCATCTCAGGCCCAGACTCAGCATTTGCAGAATTCAATCTTGAAGCTGCCAGCACCAACAGATTTTTCGCGCGGTTTTCAACAGGCTCTACAGGGGTTCACCAAAGCTTGTGGTCTTCCTTTACCTGGTTTCAACATTAATAATGCTGCCCCCCATTTTATGAAGTCTCTGGCAGTTATTTATTTCGGTGTTGTCAAGGAAAAGGTACCTTCTTGCTTTTCTTTATATGTACGCGAGTCTAACATATGGCAATGCAATCGAGCAGATCATGCAATGGACTTCCTTAAAGCGGTTCCGATACCTGGACTTAATCAGGTAGTTGGACCAAGACAGTTCAGTTCAGTTTTGCAATATCGCTTGGGCATTCCTCTCTTTGAAGAAAACAGTCAGTGTCCTTGTTGCGGGAAACTAATGGATGTCTTTGGAGACCATGCTATTCATTGTGCTAGTGAGGTAGGGCTTAAATTTCGACACGATATGGTCAAAGATTTCTTGGCTAATATTTGTTATAAGGCAGGTGTTGTAGCTAGGAAAGAAGTCTCTTTGGGGCTTGTTTCTAATGACGACAAGGAGCTCAGGCCGGCAGATATCATGGTTTACAACTGGGAGGATGGCAGAGATGTTTGTATGGATGTCACAGGTGTCTCTCCTTTCACAAGTGCCAGGACTCGCAACTTCGCACCAGGGTACGCTATCTCTGCTGCTGTCACTCGCAAGAACAATAAGTATCTGGATAGGTGTACTTCACACGGCTATGGTTTTGGGGTACTAGCATTTTCTACCTTTGGCGAGCTCAGTGCTGATATCATATCCTTCCTTAAGATAATGAGAAATTGTATGGCTAGACATGATGCTAATTTTAAGATTGGCAATTCTCTTTTTCATAGGTTAGGGATTGTTATTCAAAAGGGTATTGGTGCCCAGCTGGTCGCTAGGTTACCAACCATTTCTTGTAACTTCGATTCCGATTCATAATAATAATAATAATAATAATAACCTGGTTTACGTAACTTTACACCTGGACATGCAATCACCGCAGCCATGAGTCGCAAACGTAACAAGTATCTGGAGATATGTAGGTCCCACGGGTATGCTTTCGGAGTCTTGGCTTTCACAACTCTAGGCAAACTCGGAGATGATATGATTGTTCTCTTGAAGAGGTTAAAGAACTGCTTAGTTAATTACGACACTAACAATAAAATAGGCGGTTCTTTATTTCATAGGGTAGGTTTGGCTATCCAAAAAGGAGTTGGAGCACAGTTTGTTGCTCGACTCCCATCCATTCATGTACAAACTGATATTTGATTTTCTTAATTAAAATCCCCTAAAGGCACTCTTTTAAGAACGGGCCCCTAGCTCAGCTGGTCATCCCCGTTCCCCAAAGTTTAATGCGCTCTAGGAGGTCCCAGGTTCGAGTCCCCAATGGCGTAATATTGCAGGAATTAACATGGAAGGTAGTGTTAGTTTTCCCCCCTTGTGACACAATCTCGCCCCTCCCGCCGTTTCGGCTCCTTGGCTAGGTTACCCATGAGGCTCGTTTGGTAGGTTAGCACAATAACCCGTTCAATTAATGTAGTAGTATGTCGTTGGAGCTTAGCTTGTTAGGCTTCCAACTAGTTTCATGTAATAATATTTAAGTAATAATAATAATAATAATAATAATAATAATAATAATAAAAGCCCTTTGCGGCACCCATCCCTGTGTAAATATTTCTTTTGGTTAATAAAAGCCCTTTGCGGCACCTTTCATAATAATAATAATAATAATAAAAACATTAGTCATTGACAACAACTTCGGTGGAGGGCAACCGAGCAACAAGCTGGGTGCCTACACCTTTTTGTATGCCTATGCCTATGCGATGAAAGAAGGAACCACCTATCTTAGAGTTCGCATCACGACTAAGGAGGCAGTTTCTCAATCTTCTCAGAAATGCAATTGTGTCTTCACCTAGCTCTCCTAATGTAGTGAAGGCCAGAACTCCAAAACCATATCCTTGGGCAGCACATTTGTCGAGGTATTTGTGGCGTTTACGAGTGGTTGCAGCTGCGATGGCATGCCCTGGTATGAAGTTGCGCGTCCTAGCGCTGGTGAAGGGTGAGACTCCCGTAACATCGAAGCAAACGTTCTTACCATCTTCCCAATTAAACACGAGTATGTCTGCTGGCTTAAGTTCTTTGTTGGTGTTAGACAGGAAACCCAAGGAAGCTTCTTTCTTTGCTGGGACGCAGGCTTTAAAGCACATGTAGACTAAGATATCTCTTGCTAGGTCATGTCGGAATTTAATACCTACATCTTTGGCACAGTGTAAGGCATGGTCTCCGTAGATGTCCATTATCCGGTTACAACTGGAGCATGTAGTCTCTTCGTCGAAAAAGGGAATTCCAAAACGATACTGAAGCACTGCTCGAAAGTGTCTCTGGGTCCGATTGACTGATTAAGGCCGCCAATTGGAATGGCCTTTAAAAAGTCCATAGCATGAGCTGTACGATTACTCTGCCACAGGAAGAAGTCACGGTCTAAAAAAGTATCGGTTGTGGGGATCTTATCCATCAAGGCACCAAAGTATTTCACCGCCAGGGATTTCATATATTGAGGGGCAGTGGCATTGATGTCGAAGGAAGGGGATAGACCACAGGCCTGTGTGTATGTCTGAAGAGCGTTGAGATAACCGGGGCATGAATCAAGGTCAGCAGAGCATGATAGAATAGTGTCTTGCAGGGACTTGTTTTGAGCACAAGAAGCCAGGAAGCAGTAGTGTACAGTGTCGGACATAGTAAGAACACATAGGCCTCCATTTTTGATTGGTAAAGTGACGATACGCTGCTGAAGCAGACCAAAACCAGGGCCGTCCCCTACAACTATGTTGCGCAAGGACTCCAATAGATGCCTGTCAAACTCCACTGACGCAGACTGTATGGCTAAGGGGTTAGTGGTTCGTAATGTAAAGTATAGCTTGGAAACCCCGCTACAACTCCTTAGCAGCAAAGAATCGCTCCGGGGTCCTGCAGACTTTTGTATGCAGGACATGAGATGTATAGTTTTAGCGACCCTCGCATGTACCCGTATTGTCGCAGAAGTCCATATCGAGGCTAACCGGCCCTCCCGTGAGCTTCACGCCAAAGTGGTTTGCCTACATATTTGAGCCGGGAAGACATTTGAGTTTCCACTTCTAGGGTCGACAGATGGCCAGAAGATCTCTGTCTTCGAAATGTTGAGATATAAGCCTCTTCTTGGCCCTTCAACTTGCAAAATCTTCAAAGCTTTAGCCACTTCTAAGGTGTCGCCTGCGATGGTACCGTCGTCAAGGTACCAGGCATGAAAATCTAAAGAGCATTGAGAGGCAATCATCTCTGCAACTGGCTGCAAGACTAATGCAAATAGAAGAGGACCCAACGGATCACCCTGCTGAACTCATTTTGCTGATAAGAGAATGTTATCGTTGTAATATAGCCTAGCATGCGTTGAATAGCAGAATTCGACCCATCGTGCAATGTTTGGGCAATGAGCTCGACTTCCTTAATCATCAAGGATCCGTCGACGAGATTAAACGCGTTGGAAAAATCAATCAACAGCATTGTCATATTGGAGTCATCACCTTTCAGATTTAGGAGCCTGTTCGCGGCATGCATAATTCCTTCACTCCCATAAGGTATTCCAACTCCAAACTGGTAGGTTCCAAGATATTCAGTCATGACCCTGATTACGGATGTTGCGGCTAATTTGGAACATAACCTCCTCCATATGGTTCCTACGGTTATTGGCCTGAGACCTCCTCCTAGTTTGAGTATAGGGGTTAGTGGTGCACTAGCCACATATTCGCCGAGTATGGAAGGGCACTGGCCTGATAACCATAAGTTGACAACGCCACTATGGATCGTGAGTAAGTCTTCATTGATTTGGCAGCAATGTGGCCACTCATCGCATCTAAAAGGTGTTGAGCTCTGATGCCTTCACGGCCACATGCTGTCCCTTTGGGGAAGCTCTTTATGGCAGAAAGCACTGTTGCAGCATCCACTGATAAAGCTGTGGCAGTAATGTGTTCTTTGGGGATGACAGGGGGGAGGTGCATGAGGGTGCTTCTGTTGCAGTTCATAGAGGGTGTCTGGAGTGGGAGGTGCAACCCCATTGGAAGACAAGATACGTATCGCAGCGGAGTAATGTCCATAGCTAATCTTCCTTCGACATGCCTCAATATTAGAGTTCTTCTTCTTCTTCCGGGAAGGTGATTTATTCTTTGGTTTAGGTTTAGATAATAAAAATAATAAAAATAATAATAATAAAGAGGTTGCTTCCAAGTTCACCTTATCTACAAGAGACGAAATTTTGTGGCAGATTAATAAGTCAGACCATGCTATGGACTATCTGAAGGCTATCCCCATCCCAGGGCTAAACCAATCCATCGGCCCCATGCAGTTTAGGGACATCACCCGGTACCGCTTTGGTATACCTATATTCCCCGCGGATAGCATATGCCCCTGCTGCGACCGGATCATGGACATTTTTGGAGATCACGCCCTCCATTGTGCGAGCAAAGTAGGCCTAAAATTCCGTCACGACTTGGTCCGAGATGTCATCCTTGATATATGTTTTAGAGATGGTGTTGCTGCCAGGAAAGAGGCCTCCTTAGGCTTTTTGACAGACAATGCTTCCGGTCGAATGCCTGCGGATATTCTGGTGTATAATTGGGAGAATGGCTTGAGTACTTGCTTCGACGTCACCGGTGTATCGCCATTTTCTGGAAGAGGAGGTCGCATATTCACTCCATGACATGCTATCACTTCTGCAGTCAGCCGCAAACGGAATAAATATTTGGACTTATGCACATCTCATGGCTACGGCTTTTGCGTCTTGGCCTTCACTACTCTTGGAAAATTAGGCGAGGACATGGTTGTTTTTCTGAGAAGATTGAAGAACTTCTTGGCTAACTACGATGTTAACAGCAAAGTCGGTGGCTCCCTCTTTCATAGGGTATGCTTAGCAATCCAGAAAGGGGTTGGAGCACAGGTCGTCGCCCGACTCCCACCCATTGATGTACCTAATGACTTGATGTAAACTCATTTTATTTTCTAATAAAATGCCCTTCGTGGCTCCTTTCATAATAATAATAATAATAGATAGAACAACATGTAATAGCTTAGCTAGCTAATTTCCACGAGCCCAGAGCAAACAAGGATCATAGGCACATTTGATCGATTTAGATCGCCTTCATCATGATTCAGAAACAGTGTGATGATAAAATTAAATAAAATAAATAATAATCCGGAGCTATGTATTTGTCATAACAAAAGAGAAACATAAAATTCCGCTAGCATAAGAAAGCAGAGTGTAAAAGCTAACGTAGGTCTAAAGGAAATAAGTAATTGATACGGTACCTAGCGCATCTTTTTAAGATGCAGAAGCGCCTTAACATATTGTAAAGAGTAGAAGTATATATCTATACTGATATCAAAGTCTATTGGTCATGTGAGCTATAGCTAATCACAAACATGCCTACTATGCGGTCAACCTTACCATTTTCATGAGACCATGAAGCACTTACAATTACGCGCACCTGTGCTCTGTAAGAATATATGTCCGCTTGAGCTAGCCGATCGATATGTAACCACTTGGATGTTGTAACTACAACCATTCTCTGTAAGCCGCCTTTTCATACATCGTGACTCTCATATACTTGCGCGTCATGTGGAATAGTCGTATATGCAAGTGCATAAAGCATAATTCACCCGCCATGACTCAGAATATGTTCGTTTGGGAACTCGGGGGTTGCATTATAAAAATGTCAATATCTTCTCTATCGCTCGCGCCTTTATCACATATTATGCTAATAATAACTTACGCTTACTAGGATGTAAACAGGAAACCCAATACTGACACACAATAATCTTATTGGATTATTATTGGAACACGACAAACATTGATTTGAATGATAGTCCCGGGGAATTGGAAGCGCGGATATAAACCATTCATCGTGTTTTACCAACTTCCATAGGTCTTGCCGAATATTTCAGCTTTGAGCAGGACCAGGGAGGCAAAGAACTGCCCCTTCTAATAACCTTCTGAGGAGATTCGTCATCAAGAAAAAACTCGCAACTCCTCTTTATCCCCCCCTTTCTCCGGAGCCTCGACTTTAACTTCGTCCAAAATTTGGAAGTTTATCGAATTTGCCTTGGCTAGAATCGAATGATCTCGAATATCCCTATCGCTCTTACTCATAGCTTTGAAGATACACGACTCAGAATAGCAGGTGTCACCATGAATAGGAAAACCATTAACTGCGACCACATCTTCCAGCACTGAAGTCGCCTCTCCCCAAGCAAATAAAAACATGTGAGGATCAATCATCCAACAAGCAAATAAGCGCACCAAACTGTCAGGATCTCGCCGGACAATTTTATACCGAGAGGCTGTTATGGCGTCCTCTATTCCCAAATAGTGGAGCATTTCCCTACGATCGGGGTTGGAGTATATGTAGTCCACCCAAGGCTCCCAAGCGGGTGGAGATTCAACGGAAGAGCGAAGTGCGATTGTCGGAAAAATATAGTCTCCTTGTGGGCTGCTAGGCGAGGTACCTCCTCTAAGGCGGCTATTGGGGACATATCCGCCTGGGGACGGATAAGCTAACCATCAGATGAGGATGGATGGAACATGTGAGGGTTCAACATGCACGGATGTGTCCGTTTGAAAAATTCATCAGTTGCAACCATTAACTGACGAATCAACATGTGACTGTTGACCTGGCCTATGACCAGTCAACAGTCAGGGGACTAATGTTGATACATGAAAATAATTAACCTACTAAGGGTTCCTCTTAAGAAGAAGGAACTTGGGTACTAGGTCAAACCCATAGGATAATGGATGGACCTATCCCAAGAAGGAGAATCTTGAAATAGTTGGGTCTCATCCCTAACAAAATAGGCCATTTTCCTAGTTCCTTGATAACGTGGAAAGAGGAAAGTAGTAGTTTTGTAATATATTAGCCTTATGAGTGTTTATTCATAAGGAGGAGAGAAAGGATTACTATAAAAGAGAAAGAAAGAAGACTTGGGAGGACACTTAATTCATCTCTTTGTCTATCTTCTTCTCATTCTCTCTCCATTCACCTCTAAGGGGATGGGCTTGTTGTGGCTTGGACTTGCTTTTCCTTCCCACTTTTACTTATCAACACAACGCTTGCGAGTTCGACCGAGCAGTGCTCTAACATTCTCCCTATTTGTCAATTTTAGTGACAAAACTATCAATACATATGGATTACAAAATAAATAAACTTTGTAGCTTCTCATCCAAATGCTTAGGTTCTTCAACATTACTCGAAATCTTCGTCACTTCCAAGTACTCCAATGATTCTAAATGTGTTCAACTCAGCATCATAGTTGTTGAAGATCCGTAGCTATAACAATGAGAAAACAGTTGCTCTCAATCATTGTAATACAGTGTCATAGTATTATTACACAGTATCAAAGTCCAATTGTATCACAACTTTGACAACAATACTATGGTGATATGTATCACTCCCCCTTAGTCAATACTTCATCTCACAATGAAAACCACTCCCCCTTACATAATGATCCGTAAACCATATGTATTTGTAGTGTGAACTACACATTAATTCTCCCCCTTTTTGTCAATATAAATTGGCAAAGGTACGAAAACTAGTGGGATCCTCATGAAATTTCCGTAGAGATACTTCATGACCAAAAGAGAACAATATATCAACTTGTTTAGATGTCATCATATAGCCGAAACTAAATGCATTCATCAAGGAGTTTATAAAGATACAAGATAACCCCTATAATATTGCATAGCCGCACTCCCCACAAAGATATGGCAATTAAGCACAAGTTCAATTAAGAACTCTCTCCAATAAAATGTCATTCCCGAAAGAACAACAAGAGCGACCTTACTTTTACAAGAAAAGAAGGATTTATTTGGACATTAACAAATCACATGAAACATGAATTTGTATCCAAAAATCTCAATTGAATTAACCGCAAGGAAAATGATCAATTCAATTGGTCATGTTCAACATAAGAGAACTTATGGAGCAACACAGTACTTACACAAAAATGTGGATCAGGGAAAGATCAATACTGCGGAATAATCAAAGATTCATTCTATTTTTCATCACTATTTGCACAATGACATATAATAGACTTAATCTTTGTAAACAAAATTTCATCTTATGTCCCATCAATATTTGCATAATGACATAATAGGCTTAACTTTTGTAGTCAAAAGTTCATTCCATCTTTTATCAATAATTTCATACCAACATATAATAGAGTTAACTTGCGAACAAGTATGGGACAGTTAAGGTTCACGGACGTAAACAACATATCCCATAACAATTTGCAATATATAAAACCATAAAGATTTATATTACAAAAATCATCTTCCAAATCAACTTTAGAATTTAAATAAATCTAAAAAACATTGCAAGATGAAAACGTTGGCAATAGCTATGTGTACTCACAATAATGGCTATTCCAAACCCTAGTTATCCTTCTTAAAAACCACAAGAATAAATTCTCATAAGAAGTTTCCTAGATAATAATTAAGGACCAAACAACTCTAAGAAAAACAAAACCAAACAATCATTAATCAGAGTTCGTGAATGTGATCTTCACGGGTATCAAGACCTTCAAGCTTGTGGCTGACAGTATCAACAGCTTTTTCGGAGAAGATGTACTCTTTGAGAAGATCATTAACATGGGACTTCATGAGAACAAGGTCAGAATTAACCTTTTTCAACTCAGTACGTAACACATCAAGGTCATTCCGAGAGTTCTTAAGCTTCAGTTTTGCCTTCCCGATATCATTGAGAAAACCATGAACCACTTCAGTAGAGACCATCTCAGTCTTGTCTCGATCTTGATAAGAATATACATAATAGCATGATGCACCAGGATTGAGTTCATCTGCTTCAACAATGGTTCTTTTCTTCTTTAAGACGAACTCAAATAAAACAGCATCATCAACAAAGTCTTCCGCCAAATCCCAAGAACAAGGAGGAGAAGCCATTCTTGATAAACCAAAAACCTGGAGTAAGCGTTCCCACAAAAATGTTTTGGTGTTTTTTAAATAGTTTCTCAGGGAAACAATTTTTAGGTTTTTCAAAGTTGGTCTATGACAAGTAACGTGGGTACCCATACGCACACAAACTTGACCCAAATCCGGAAAGCATCCAAGTAGCTAAAAATAGGAAAACTGGTTGTAACCATATGTTTTGCTAATTTCACCAAATTTAGTTCGATAAATTTTACATTCTTATCAGAGAAAATTTAGAGCATAAGAGTAGCATTTTGATATACCAAGATTTCAAGAAGAAATTAAAAAAAATCAAAACCTTAACAAAACAAAAGCACACATACTTATGCAAACATGTTTGTGAATGATAATCTAGCTAAAAACGATAAGAAAATAGCCATAGAATCAGATAACACTTTGCCATCATGTATACCTGATTATCTCTCACTCCACTAGGATTTTTTATGAGTGAGATTTCATCCTTGTGATCAATTAGCACAAGCATGAGCCTTGAGCTCATCAAATGAATGTTGTTTTCGGTTAAACCTCTTTCTCCTGATCATTGGAGGAAAACCCTTTTGATGCGAAAAGTTATTATAAAACTTACTATCATCAAAATATGACGCATAGTATGTATTCTTACCTGGAGAATTTTCACTAGAGGGAATTGACAGCCTGTTAATAATTTCTGTATAACCTTCAATTATCATTTTTAGGTTATCTTCCATCTCTCCATCTTTGCTTCCTTATTCTGGTACCTTTTTCACATCAAAAAAAAACATTATCTCCCTTTTTAATAGAACAAGATCCTTGAGATCTTCTTGGAAGAAATGATTTAGGAAGACTGTTTTGCATTTAAACATTTGAGGAACACATCGAACTGACTTTCCTGGTAGGACACACAGGGTGTGTACTAAAACCAATTGGTCTAGAAATACGATTGTCAGTTACACCTTTGAGAATTAAATCTAAGGTGTGTTGAAGATGAATAATATAATTGTCATCCAACCTAGATTCACTCTTTTTTCATCATGTCGTTTAGAAACACAAAAGAGATACATTTTCTGATCACCTGAGTGATTAGACAGAACAGTCTTAGCACCATTGTTGGGAGATATCTTCCTTCCATGTGAGGTGGATATTCCTTGGTTAGAAGAAGACACATGCACATCTTTTTCAACAGGAAGGGATTTCGATTTTGCTTCTGGAATAGAATTTTTTCCAGTTAAATCAGAAGCAGTTGGTATAGTGGACTCTTTGGATCAGTCTTGAATAGAGAGTTTACTCAAAAGAAGTTCAATTTCCAAAGCATCCTCTTTGAGTTTTTCCTCAAGAAGAGTTCGAGAAGAACAGACTGAGTCGTTTTCCTCGCGCAGAACCTTTAGAAGAGAGTCACGCTCATTTACCATACCAACAAGGAAATTGACTTTGTGTTTCAACCGGTTGACATCATCAGCCTGGATTCTAACTAGTTTTAGAATCACTGCACTCTCCTTGGCTGCTTCCTGATGGTTATTTTCAATGATGTTGTAGAAAGTGGTAGTAAGGTTGTCGTTCACTCGGACTTGATGGGATTGATTCTAAGAATTAATAAAAGAAACTGTAAAATAAAAATATATACAAATATTGTCACAGGATGAAGAGATGTGTTGGGACTCAGGATTCGGCCAAACTCATAACGAAAGGTTCAAATATTAATTCTTTTAACAATTATCGCTCAACAAATAAAAACAGGGACTCTTATTTTGCCAAGATAGATTCTCAAAAGATTGGTTGTAAATCCTAAGCATGATGTATCAAAACATTTAAGCTAAGCATACATCATCAAATTATAAATGACAACCAATTAATTCAAATCATATTTCAATTAAAATTAATGCAAAAGTATTAAAAAGAATTAAATAATTTTACCCATGTATGAAATTCGTCTTCCTCCGTCGTCCCCAGTGTTGGAGTCCCAGCTCATCATGTTGGAAACACGCTCAAAATATGATTTTATTGCTCAAAGGTGCTTACAAATGATGAAATGGAGAAAATGATGTAAATCGGGTGTTTGCAACGTTTATAAGTGTTGCAAACATCTTTATTAAAGAACGGTAATGATGAAGTGTCTTTGTTGTTTTAAGTCTGCCCTATAAACTACGACCCACGTATGTGAGTCCTTACCATCAGTAGCGAAACAGCAGTCTTTGGTCGTTCTGTTCTTCGTGTTCTTGAGGTGTAGCAGCAGCAGCAATGGTGTTCTCTGGAACTCGATTTTCTTGACTCTGTGACGTTCCAAACTCTCCCAAATCTCTCCATCCTTTCTCTGTTACCCTAAGACACTTTTTATACTCAACAGTGACAAGAATCTTTCCTCATAATTCCAAAAAAATCTCCGTAGTAATAACAAATATTTTTCACGGGATACTTTCCTTTTGTTGATTCTTCACGCGTCTGCAGCTGTCGAATCTTTCTTATTTCACCCCTCCACGCTTCCTCAGAGACAAGAAACTATCCAAACACGAGCAGCACTCGTTTATCTCGCTGCAATCCCGTAATTATCCTCTCCTTACACGAACTCGCCCTGATTCATCTGTTGGGTTATCCAGCCAAATTCAGCCCAACTAAGCATCCATTCCGACATTGGATTGCCAAAACAGGCTTAGCCCATGAGAATCATCGTTTGAATCTCCTTGAAACTGGTCCAAATTATCAACCCTAAATCTGTAGCTTTAAACACATTTTTCCCGCCTTTTTCTGAAATTCAAAATGAAGAGGATGAGTGCCCCTTATCCGGACCAGGGGTGCGAATAGCAGGTGGTTACCCCTTATCATCTGGGTACCCCTTAACCAATAGTGAGGGTCCGAATAACACGAGTCCTCCGGGTGCTTTTTAACACTTTTTTCGAGCTGAATTTTCCAAAAATGTTTATTCCCCAAAAATACCTACACACACATAAAACACCATAATAAGTACAAAATCGAGTGCCAACAATATATAGTATTGAGATCAAATTAGACACGAAAATGTGTCTATCACTTCCCTTTCAACTTCAGAGTCAGACTCGTCAGTAAGGTGATCCGGGTAACATTTGTCAACGGAAGTCTGTTTCATTGGAAAACTAGGTTCGTCTATATTTGAGATTGACAAGTCTTTCTCTTTAATAGATTTCATAAAAACATAACTTTTAAGTCTGGCGATGCGTTTATCAAAGATAACACTTTTGTCCATATTAAGATCGCTACGAACACAGACTTATGAGGTCTTAAACGTGTTTGCCTTCTCTGATACCAATTAAAAAAGCGAGGGTCTAACAACCACACCCAATATTTCGTTCGACAATCTGAATAGACAAACTCCAATATACTTTCAAGAGAATCAACTAGACAGTCAGACTCAATCTAGAGAAAAGTATATTAAAGAGTTTATATCTCAATTCCTCAATTCAATCTAGAATCAACAAATAGGAATTTGCGAGCCCGGTTGAATAAGAGAAATAACTTGAACGGTACCAAAGACCAATGTTCAATTCAAGTGTCAATCAATTTATATCAACAACCAAAGGTTTGATTATCTAATGGATTGATCTTAATGCACAACCTGTGATATTTCTATTATTTAACAAAATATAATACGAAAAAGAAATAACACAGACACCAGAATTTTGTTAACGAGGAAAACCGCAAATGCATAAAAACCTCGGGACCTAATCCAGATTTGAACACCACACTGTATTAAGACGTTATAGACACTAGCCTACTACCAATGAACTTTGGACTGGAATGTAGTTGAGCCCTGATCAATCTCACACTGATCAAGGTACGGTTGCGCTCCTTACGTCTCTGAATCCCAGCAGAATTCTACACACATGATTCCCTTAGCTGATCTCACACACAACCAAGATTTGCTACGACCCAAAGTCGAAGACTTGATAAACAAATTTGTCTCACACATAAAAGTCTATTGGAATAAGATAAATCTGTCTCCCACAGAAATACCTATGAATTTTGTTCCGTATTTTGATAAATCAAGGTGCACATGAACCAATTGATAAACTGGACTTATATTCCCGAAGAACAGCCTAGTATTATCAATCACCTCACAATAATCTTAATCGTATGGTAGCGAAACAAGATATTGTGGAATCACAAACGATGAGACGAATATGTTTGTGACTACTTTTAATCTTACCTATCGGAGATAAATCCCAAGAAAATCTTAGCAAAGATAATACTCAATCACGATAGAACAAGTAAGATCAGAACGCATAACTACAGAGAAAATAGTTGGGTCTGGCTTCACAATCCCAATGAAGTCTTCAAGTCGTTAACCTACAAGGTTTTATGAAAAACCTAAGGTTAAAGGAGAATTGACTCTAGTACGCAAAAAGTATCACATAGGAGGTATGGGGATTAAGTTTCCCAGTTACTAGAGTTCTCCTTTATATAGTTTTAAAATCAGGGTTTGCAATCTAAGTTACCTTGGTAACAAAGCATGCATTCAATATTCACTGTTAGATGAAAACCTGATTAGACTCAAGCTAATATCTTTCAACCGTTAGAATATACACTAGTTTCAATATTCACTATTAGGGTTTGCAATCTAACTTATCTTGTTATACACAAATGAAATGTACCTTCATTTAGGTTTGAGTAACCGTACCTAAACGTGTACACTATGTTGTCTCAACAGTAGTTAACATAAATTAGCTATATGAAAACTCTCATATCAACCTTATTCATCTTAACCATAACTAAATCAAATGACTCAAATGAAACTAGTTATATAGTTTTTCAATTGCTATATTCTCATAGAAGTATACAAGAACACAATTGAAGCAAAATCGGTTTGATTCACTCGAATCAATTCATGAACATTATAGCCACGGTTTGCAAAGAATGCATTCCTTATTATATAAATGTATTAGTTCATGTCCCAACCGATTTTAGAACTTTAACCACTCAAGTATGCAAACATGTACGCATACTTGAGTAGCTGGACCAAGTTTGGTTTTCGCCAGTATGCGAACGGGTACGCGCACCTCCAAACCCAGCATAATTTTCCGGACCTAAACCTTACGCCAGTATGCGTACATGTACGTATACTTAGGTTCCCGGACTTCTCAAATCAACATGTACGCATATGGGTATGCATACTATGGTTCCCGGACATGGATCACATATATGCAAGAGTGCATAACATGTTTATAATCCAATATTGGTTAAGTGTTCTAAACTCTATTTCAATCATTGAAATTTTCTTAGAGGATGACAATAGCCGTTTTCACACACTATTAGCATCAAAGCAATTTTCAAGTTATTGAAATAATCATAACGAAACATTTCAAGTCTACACCAAATGATTGTATCACACAAACCATGTAAGATGTTACTCGGCGATGTTCACATGATCATCTTTTGACTTTCGTCAAGAATATAAGATGAACTTGGTTGAAGCGAAAGCTTACCAACACATATTTCGAGAAACATGTAAGCGAGCCAAACTCAGCTCGAAATATCAAATGTGCATAGTAAAAACTATATAGCACCACGACTTATGTCTCAATATAGGAGATATAGTACAAATTCCAAGTGATAGATGAGTTTCCACAAACCTTTTGTTGATGAAGTTCCACAAGCTCTCCTTAATAGTTCTTCGTCTTCAAATGATGAACGTCGTGTAGTCTAATGCTCAACTACACAATCTATCCTAGTCCGAGACATCTATAAGTAGACTAGAAATCAAGGCTTATAGTTTTGATCACTAACATTGACAAACAAGCTTGAGATAGCAACGCTTGCGAGTTCGACCGAGCAGTGCTCTAACATTATCTAACACGGGTTTAAAAACGATTTTGTGGTATTATTAGTGGTGAGTAATGGGTGGAACCCGTGTATTTGGTGCCACCCAAATCCAATCCATCAAAATAGCGGGTGTTAGATTTGCATCCACGTCCAATCCATCACCCGCCGATTTGACACACGCGGATCGGTGGGTAAGCGGGTTGGACGCGGGTGAATCCACAGATTTTATTTCTTTTATACGAAAATTGTAAAAGCATCGACACTTTTATGATCATAAAAATGAAAAATAGACTAGAAAATAAAACACTAACTAACACTTATATAAAATAGATTTCATTTCTTTTAAACATAAATCGATCTTAAATCATTAGCAAATAAAATCTTTGTGTTGGTTGTTACTTGCGAATTTTTGGAAGAAAAATAATTAGGTTTGAAAATAAAACATTAGCACTTATATAATTTATAAAATATAAAAGCATCCCTGTATATTTGCTATATTTTCTTATTTACCCCTAACTTAGCGGGTGTGCGAGTCCAATGGATTTTTAGACTCGCACCCGCACCTAACCCAATATTTATTGAGGTTTCAAAAATGTACCCATGTCCGACCTACCCATAAACGGGTTGGGTGTCCACCCACCAAATTACGAGTAAATTGGGTCGGATTGACGAGTGTGGATTCATATGCTCTCCCCTAAGACTAATTACAGAGATATTTGGAGGATTAAAGATATAAAAGTGGTGTTCATTTCTTTTAGCATAAATCTAGATGAAAAGAATTTCTGGACCATATCCACAGTATCAACTCAATAGACACAACATCCCTACTATTTCAAACAAACAAAACAAAACAAAACAAAAAAAATCAGCTGGGAAACCATCATGGCCCAGGCCCCAGAGCTCTATTAGTGGGCTTTTATTTCCCCAGTACCAAGAATGGAAATCAGCCTATGTTATCCTCGATGGTCAATGACTCGATGAAACCATCGTTTATGCAAGAATGAGAAGAAGTGGTGGACATGTTGGTGAAATGAGAAGTCAGATAATTTCAATTTCAGCGATCAACCCACCATCTTCATTTTCAATAGCTTTAATTCTGTTTCTGCTATTCCTATTTCTTGCAGACTGTTTCTTGCCATTCTTTTGCCGGACAGGTATTAATTGCTGTACATGTTTACCAAATGGTCCAAATCGTTACAGTAGTGTGAAGCTTTCAACGCTCACAAACGTAAGATTCAGCCATGGTAGTAGACTCCACCGATTCTACTGCCTCTAGCTCAATTCATCTGTGACGGAATGCATCACAATTCTGATTTCTTCAGAAATCAATTTCACTTTAATCACAGAAGAGAAAGGAATTCTTGATTGAGGGTTTTGAAATTAGTAGAAATGGCAGGGCAATCAAGAAAATGGATGATTCTAGTAGCAACAATATGGATACAAGCATTTACAGGTACAAATTTTGATTTCTCAGCATATTCATCAAATTTGAAATCAGTTTTAGGGATTTCACAAGTTCAATTGAATTATTTAGCTACTGCTTCAGATCTTGGTAAAATTTTTGGTTGGTCTTCTGGTTTAGCTCTTTTGTATTTGCCCCTTTGGTCTGTTCTTATCTTGGCTGCTTTTATGGGTTTCATTGGTTATGGTTTTCAATGGCTTCTTCTTCAGAATCTCATTTCTCTCCCTCATTACATTGTATTTCTGCTATGCTTGTTGTCTGGATGTAGTATATGTTGGTTCAATACAGTATGTTTTGTATTATGCAATCAGAATTTCCCTACAAATAGAGCTTTGGCATTGTCTCTGGCCATTAGTTTTAATGGACTTAGTCCAGCCATTTACAATCTTGCTGCCAAATCCATTTCCTTGCAAGAATCTAGTGTTTATCTTATTCTTAATGCGCTGCTTCCGCTCATCGCGTCGTTTGCTGCTTTAATTCCAATCCTTCGCCAACCTCCACTGCAAACATTACCCCAGGGGGACGCTGTTTGTCGAGATAACTTCATATTTATTATTCTTAATATCCTTGCTGTTTTTACTGGTCTATACCTTCTGTTGCTAAATTCAGTTACCAAAATTTCTTCAAATGCGAGGATAATCTTTGGTGGTGCACTTTTTTTGCTTGTTCTTCCCTTGTGTATTCCTGAAATTGTATATGCTCGTAATTGGTCTCTGAAGAATGTTATTGCGAGTTTTCGTTTGCAAGGTTCTGGTTATAACCTTGTTGATGTTGATGATCACGAGCTTCATAAAGAGTTACTTAATGGGCAGAATGAGTATTACAAGAATTCCATGAATGGTACTATGAAAAGCAAGGTGACTGTGAAGAATCGGTTGTTGGTTCTTGGAGAAGAACACCCTGCCAGAGTTCTTGTTAGCAGATTGGATTTTTGGTTATACTATGTTGCTTACTTTTGTGGAGGTACAATCGGGTTAGTATACAGTAACAATCTAGGCCAAATTTCACAGTCCCTTGGGTTTGCTTCCAAAACTACTGAGCTCCTTACACTTTATTCATCGTGCTCCTTCTTCGGTCGGTTGCTCGCTGCTGCCCCTGACTTCTTGCGCGAGAAGCTGCATTTTGCAAGGACAGGGTGGCTGGCAATTGCACTCTTACCTACTCCAATCGCATTATTTTTGCTCACTGCATCCAGTAGTGAGAGGGCATTGGAAGTTGGTACAGCCTTGATTGGGTTGAGCTCCGGGTTTATTTTTGCAGCTGCAGCTTCGGTTACTTCAGAGTTATTTGGACCCAACAGTATGGGTGTCAACCATAATATACTGATCACAAACATCCCTATTGGTTCTCTTGCTTATGGATTACTTGCAGCAGTGGTTTATGACAGTAATGATAAATCAGCGGGGTTGACTATCATGGAAGTAGTTGACGGAGTATCGATTTGTATGGGAAGACAGTGTTACTTGCAGACATTCTTCTGGTGGGGTGTTATCTCATTGTTTGGCTTGTCATCTAGTAGCCTTCTTTTCTTGCGCACAAAACCTGCTTATGATCGCTTTGAAAAGAATATGATTCTGACAACTGATAGTGTTTATCGGAACCTTCTTTTCCCATAATGCATTTTGTTAGTAAACAAGAGCCCAAGACAGTTTAGCTAAGAAAGTTCAATTATAATGAGGAAGCCTTCTTAGGTCAAGATCCCAAGTCTCTTTCGTAGAATTGCATTTTCTCCCATGGATGATGAGTTGTTCCCAGAAAGGGAGATCGAAGTTTTGCGCATTTCAGATGGTGGTGAGACAGCTCTAGGCTTTAAATTCAAGCTTTGTCAGCTGCATGACAATCAAAATCAACAGCTGCTACATATATTGTTTCTCTGCAGTATGATTCCACCGGCATTGAAGTCAACTGATCCACTTCCTTTATAGGCGTTGTAAGTAATTTCGGAAATAGAACTGAACTGAGTCATAGTATTCACTTTGGTGGCCTGAACAATATCCTTTTTTTCTTCCAACCCCGAAGGTGAAGGGGTTGATGCATATATTACTCAAATTCCTTCTTGGCTGGAGCTCCACATCCAGATAGAAGAGCTCTCTACTCATCGTTCGGGGATACCTGCGCAGTTTTGTGTTTTTACCAAATTCATTGTACATTTCTTAAAGTTGCTGTGTTGGCTTGTAAATTTACCAAATTCGTATGAAACAATTCACCGCTGAATTCTCTGGATTGGAAACATCAACGGCATTTGATAACTCCTGCAGTAGTCATGCCATGGTAAAAAAAAATTAAAAAAGTCGTCAATCATCCGCCAAAAGAATGATTAAGCAACACGGCTGGTTTTGGCTGCTTCGAGTTTTAGAGCACTAAAGGCTAGGCGTAAGTGTAACGATCTGGGAGTCTAGGCTCAATTTAAGGCTAATGTCCCTGTAATGAATGCCGAATGTCCCTGTTTAAGCGTACATTGTGAGTGGGGATTATGGCCCTATCTAAATAAGCAGTCATTTTCTTCTAAAGCGATTTGGTTTCGCTACACTTAAACTTTTAGGTATTTCATGAGGACCACTGAGAACCCAAAGAGACGGATTAACTAGTAGATGACGATAAAAGGGAAATACAAGTTGGGGTTGGTAATCTTATGGATGCAACATATCGTATCTTGTGGATGTAATGTTTGAAAGATTGTTTGAAAAATGAGCAATTTTACGAGCAAAATCCAAGGAAATTAAAGAGTGGTCAGGAGGAGCCACCCTTACATGTCCACTCTCCTTCATGGTCTCTTTTCGTTTTCAGCCCAAAGTCTATACATAGTTCCGCCCTTGGGCAAGTTTTTATCTGCCATCCAACTACATTTTTTGTTCATTACCCTATCAATCTACGGGGACAATCCAACGACATGATTAGAAAAAAAAATGTAGGAAATAACATATGGTCCTAGAAATAATATATTTAGAGAGATTAAATCCAATTGACCTAATAATCGATTCTGTTTCATTCTATTTGGTAATATAAATTATCATTTATCCTAAAAATTATAGTTTGGTCTTAGGGTGATGTCATGGATGATGTAAATGTCATCTTCAGTAGTGGCAAAAACACCCTTATATTATTGTTTCATCTGAAAATAATGGTTTAGTCTTAAGGTGATGTCATGATTTTTTGTTTTTTCTCTCACTTAATAAAAATAAATAAATAAAACTTAAAACTTAAATATCTTTTGAACCATATATCTAAAAATGATAAATTTTATATATTCGGAAAGCCCTCGACGATAGCTTTCCAACGAGTACCATTATCGCTATGTTTTGAGCTTTTATTTTTGCCTTATTTTTTAGCTATAAAATGAACTATTATACGAGTTCATTCTACAAAATGAACTACATTGATGAACTATTATATTCGGAATGAAGTCCATATAAAAACCTAAAAAAACAGGACTTCATTCCGTAAATGAAGCCATATAAAACATGTACAAACAGACTTCATTTCTGGAATGAAGTCCATATAAAAACATGAAAAAACAGACTTCATTCCAGAAATGAAGTCTGGAATGAAGTCCATATAAAAACATGAAAAAAACAGACTTCATTCCGGAAATGAAGTCCATATAAAAAACACATACAAATGCACTTTATTTGGATTGAAGTCCATATAAAAACATGAAAAATGTACTTCATTCCTTAAATGAAGTCCATATAAAAGCATAAAGAACATGACTTCATTTCAAATGAAGTCCATATAAAATATATACAAACAGACTTCATTTGGAATGAAGTCCATATAAAAACATTGAAAAAGCAGACTTCATTCAGGAAATGAAGTCCATATAAAAGCCAAAAAAGCAGACTTCATTTCGGAATGAAGTGCATATAAAAACATCAATATCTTCATCTTCAAATGAAGTGCTTTTTTTTTCATTCTCGGAATGAACTACTATTATATTGAAAAAAAATTAAAAGCTCAAACATAGCGACAATGGTACGTTGGAAAGCTATCGTCGAGGGCTTTCCGAATATATAAAATTTATCAATTTTTGACATATATTTTGAGAGATATTTAATTTTTAAACTTTTAAATATTAAGGTAAGAATGAGAGAGAAATTAGTAGAGAAAATAAAAGATAGAGAAACCATTCACGTGAGAAAAAAATAAGAGAGGGAAGGGGTACTTTAGATATTTTAATAATTATGGACCAAATGGAAAAAGTGATTTGTGAAAGGACCAAATAGACATGGGACCACCTTGAAAAGGACCAAACCATATTTTTCCCAAAAAAAAATTTAAGCAGTTAGAATGAAGTTTGCTTGACATTTCGACGGTATTTTTTATTTGTTTGGATTTTAAAAAAGCTAATCGGTTATTTTATTAATTAAATAATCGAAAAAGTAAAAAAAAAAAAGCTAGCCAAGCAATTGTCCAGGTTTTCATTTCTAAATCTAATATTCCAAAAAAAAAAAATCATACTCAGCGCAGTAAATGGTCTTTGGTTACTGAAAACTCGTTATTCATAAAATTTACCAAATTTAAAACGCAAAATAATCAATAGTAGTTGCAGACCCAGGATTCAAGGCAACCAAAGATTCTGAAAGATCTTACTTTACGAGAAACAAATTTTTAAGACTTACTTTATGAAAACACATTCCCTCAGTTTTAAAAAGATAATCTTATTTTATGAGTAGTTTTTTTTTTTTTTTTTTTTTTTGATACGAATAATGCATTTTATTGCTTAAATAAGAGAAGTGTTTATGTCTCTTGCCAAGAGACTACGGATATCCTCGAGAGAAATTATTTAAAAGATTAATGTTTGTGGCTGATTCTCTAATAGTTCTTGCAACTTTATCAGCCACTCTATTATCAACTCTACTAACATAAGTAAAACTGCAGGAATTAAAACTGTTACTCAGACTTTTAATCTGCTTCAGTATATACCTATTCTCCCACTGAATGAGGAGGACGTTATCAGTAATCAATTGAATCACTAGCTTTGCACGCCTTCTATATGGATGTTTGTGAGTTGCTTTTCTTGAGCCCACAATAATGCTTCTCGTATACCTGTGCATTCTCCGACCTCCGGGCTTAGCACTCCATTTGAGTAGTTTCCTCTAATCCCTTCACAGGTACCTGCATGATTACGCAAAACAATGTCAGTGCCAAGAGTATTAGTATTCTCATCAAATGAAGCATCTATATTAAATTTTAAAACATCTTGCAAGGGAGGTTTCCAAAGAGAATGTGCAGGAGGATGTATTATGTTTTGTCTCACAGATGAGCTATGCAAATAAGAGTTCATGTGATAATGGACTCTATGCATACTATTAAAAGGGTCTAGATTAACTCCCCTTCCATAAAATCCATGCAGTGATCATTAAAGTTGCCAAACCTCTGTCGTCTTCATTATAATTATTGTTTGAGAACCAGCTTTCAACCCAGACTGAGATATTCTCATAACTTCTTTGCACTTCATCAATATATACATCCACTAATCTCCAGACAGTTCTAGCATGCCTGCAATGGAATAAAATATGTTCTATTGTTTCTTCACAGTGGCCACATATTGCACATTGAGTTTCAATGCTGGGATTAAATCGAGCCAATCTGCTTCTTGTGGGATGAGACTCATGAATACATCTCCATGCAAACAACTTAATTCTGTGAGCTGTATTACTCTTCCAAAGTCGTTTCCAAGTGTTGTTCTGAATCATTCTTCCATTTACTATAACCTCTGAAATATTCATGGTGAGTTTTTTGTAAGTGCTTTTAACTGAAAATTTTCCATCTCTTGATGGCATCCACACCATACTGTCTTCTTTAAAAGAATCCAAGAATATATTCAGTATCTTCTGTGAAGTATTGATATCAAAGAGTTGATCAAGAAGAACTACATTCCAGCTGTTTGTATTAGGAATTATTAATTCATCAACATCTTAATAGAATCTATGGAGATCATCAACAGGTTGAGGAGGTGTATATTTACCTGGGATCCACCTATCTAACCATATTTTGGTTCTCATCCCATTATTCACTTCCATGAAATAGTTTTGCTGAATAACCTGCAAACCCTTAGTTATTCCATTCCAGGTGTAAGAATAATTTCTGCTTTAATGTCTTGATGACGAATGTTGCCATAATTAAAGTATTTGCTTCCCATGATCTTAGTCCATAGTGCATCTGTTTCAGTACACAATCTCCAAGCCAATTTGGTTAACAAGCCTAAGTTTAGTTTTTCAAGATCTCTGAAAGACAAACCTCCAAAATCTTTGGATTTGCACACCTTTTGCCAACCAATTGGCCAGAAAAATTTTCTCTGAATAGTTGTAATCTTGTTGATCAGATGTGTGGGAAGCTTAAAAGTACCCATTTGATATACAGGCAAAAAATTAAGAACATGTTTGATCATGGTGGATCTGCCAGCTTAAGTGAGAGAAGTAGAAGACCATGTGGAGTATCTGTTTAAGAAATTTTCTTCAATTGCTTTAAATTCTTCCTGCTTTGAATGACCTAGAAGCAAAGGAGAACCAATATATCTTTCTTTTGAATTCATGGTTTTGACACCTAGAATTTGTGTGAGAGTTATAACAACTTCTGGTTTTATATGCTTACTAAAATGCACTAAAGATTTATCAAAATTAATCACCTAACCTGATTGTGTGCTAAAATTTTGTAATAACTCCAGCAGATTGTTGACCGAAGAAAGATTTGCTTGAGTGAAAATCAAGCAGTCATCTGCAAACAGCAAATGATTGATGGCTTGAGAAGAAGCAGACACTTTAATACCTTGAATTGATTTATCTTGTTGAGCTGCAACAAGATGTCTTGATAGAAATTCCATATAAAGGATGAAAAGATATGGTGATAGTGGATCACCTTGTCCGATTCCCCTTGTTGGTGTGAATTCTTCATATGGAGATCCATTTAACATAACTGATAGTGATGTAGTGCTTATGCATTGATGGATGAGATCAAAAAACTCCCTGCTAAAACCAAAGTACTCTAGAACTTTTAACAAGAAATTCCACTCAAGCCTGTCAAATGCCTTAGACATATCTAGTTTGAGGGCTAGCCAACCAATTTGTCCTCTTTTATTTTTCATGGAATGAATTATTTCTTGAGCAATGATTGTGTTGTCACTTATTAACCTTCTAGAAACATAAGCAGCTTGGTAGGGTGAAATAATCTTTTCCATGAGTGGTTTTAGTCTGTTAACAATTATTTTGGAAATGATCTTGTAAGAAGTATTACATAGACCAATTGGTCTATAATCAGCTACACAAATGGCTTTCTTCTTCTTGGGAATAATTGATATATAAGTTTTGTTAATTTCTTTCACCATATGCTTAGTCTCAAAGAATTCAGTAACCATATGACTTACATCATCTCCAATAATATGCCACTGACTTTTATAGAAACCTGCTTGGAAACCCTCCGGTCCTGGGGCACTCCAATTCTCCATGTTTTTCAGTGTATCATGAATTTCCTGAAGAGAATGCACTCTAGTAAGCAATGAATTTTCATCTACAGAGACAATGGATGTGAGTAACTGAAAAAGGCCTTCATCTTGAACAACTTGAGCAGAAGTACTTATGTTCTTAAAGTGAGAAGTAAGATGATGTGATATGTCTTCCCTTGTGAATAACCAATTATTAGAATGATCTTGTAAAGCATCAATATTATTTCTCATTCTTCTTTCTTTGACTTTAGTGTGGAAGTATTTGCTGTTGTTGTCCATATCTTTGATAAAGTGATCCCTAGACTTCTGTTGATAGAATTCACTCTTTGTTTTGTGCCACTTATTAATATCTTTGTTGATCCAGAGAATCTTGTTGTGATTGTCATAAGTTGGTGGAAGTGATTGTAAGACTTCTAGCTCCTTTTGTAACTCATCCACTCTTTGATTAATATTACCAAAGTGATGTTTGTTCCAAAATGAAAGTCTCTTTCTAGATGATTGAAACTTCTTTACCAGTTGAAAACCAAGTGAACCAGTAATATCAATGTTCCAAGCCTCTTCAATTACAGATGAACAGGTTTCATCTTCTAACCAAGTTAAAAAGAATTTAAAAGGCTTCCAACAAGCAGAATCATGAGAATTAGTAAGAAACAAGATAGGACTATAATCACTACCAATTTGGTTTAGATGCATAAGTTCGGAATTTGGGTAATTGTTATTCCAGTCAACATTATCTAAAGCCATGTCTATCCTGGATCTTCTAATGCCAATACCTAAATTGTTTCTAGACCATGTGTAATCTTTCCCAACAAATCCTAAATCTTCAAGACCACAAGATTGAACAATATTGTTAACAAGACCATCAGCAGAAGAGTTAGTGTTGTTATTGGTATCTATAAGATGAAAGTTTCGATCTCCAATAAGAATCCATGGTCCATAATGGTTTTCACCAATTTGCTGAATAAATTCCCATTGTTCTTTCTTTCTTATTATAGTTGGTATAGCCATACATACAAGTAAGAAGGTATTCAGCTTTACTAGGATCATGTTGAACTGCTCGGTTAAAAGTATTTAATCTAGAATCTAGAAAATCACATATAAAACCATTCTTCCAAAGGATCACTAAACCTCCAGATAATCCTACTGGCTCAATGAAATCTTGGTTCGGATATTGGTAGTGACTAAGTAAGGGCTTGCTCTTTTCTTGCTTTATTTTGGTCTCACATAGAAAAATTACATCAGGATTTTGGGTTCTGACAAGATCATTCAGGTGATTACGGGTTTCATAGGTTTTTAAACCTTGCACGTTCCAAGAAAGTATTCTCATACTGACAAAAAAAATTTGAGATCACTAGAAAATATAAAAAACAACAACTTGTAAAAAATTTATAAACCCTAATATTATAATAAATGCATGCAATTTTACGTGATAAACCTATTCTTAAATTGTGAGTAACAGTCTAGACTAATATGATTGCAAAATTTATGAAGCAGTAAATTTTAATGCAGGAAGGATTAAATTAATGATGGAATGTACCTGACTCTCCTTTGATGCATTAGTAGTTTGTTTTCCTCGAGTTGTGCACCTGTGAGCTTGTTTGAAATCCGTGCCTGAATCATTGATGATGTTGGTAGAAGAAGAAGATTCATCCTCCTTAGGGACAGGGTTGGAGTTATTAGTAATCCGAAGTCTTTTTCCTAGCCTAGTTTCATCTTCATCATCTACATCCTTCTGCTTAAGAAGAAAATCCATGTTCACAGCTTCACCATCTTTAGGAGGAACAAAAACAGTAGTTTTAGTAAAGGTCTTCTGATTACTTCTAGATGCTGGTGCATTCACAATGCTTTTGGTGCTCATTGTCTTCCTAAGATTGTCGACTTTTCCGAAAAAAATATGGCTTTTCATGAGCCTTAGCCAATTATTTTGCATCTTCTTTGCAAGAACCTCTACAATGTTTGATCATGTAACATTCAGTGCATATGCCAGGAGGTTGGCGCTCAAAAAAGAATTTGATCCAGTGGGTCAATCCAGCATTTGTTATTGCCTTAATACCTCTTCTTAAAGGATTGGTGAGATCAACATTCACACAAACTTGGACTGGGTCACTACCAACTGGGATAGTATCCTTTGGATCAATAGCTACTACCTCTCCTATGATTTCTCAAATCTTCGTCACAGCTGTTACATTCATATGCTCAGGAAAAATAAATCTGAGTTGTATCCAAAAGTGTTGGAATCTCCAGTGCTTTTCCGTATACACCATCTCAAGAATATAGTCATGAACAACCAAGAGTTTTTTGTTGATATTCCAGGGACGTTCAGTTATAACCTTGTTCAGAAGATCCCAGTTGCTAAACTTTAAGATGAAGGTGTTTGGATCTATCTCCACGATTTTGACATCTTCCTCTGTCATGAAAGGCCAGGTAAATTATATGTATTTAAGCACCAGATCATGACTCATCCTCCCTTCTATAATGACCCTTCCAATAGCACTTGCTTCCCAATTGCCTTCTTCCACAACTTTGTCATTCTCTGGCTGAACGATGATTACATCATTGGTATCTCCTAACTCCAGAGTTGCTTTTTTAAATTTGCTAACCAACTCGCCAACTTGTGTCGATCCTTCTTATTCCATGATGAAATTACTGAAAGTTTTAGGGTTGATCATGAAATGAGGTTTTGCCAAGTTTTAATAGTGATGATGATAAAGGTTTTTGGGTAATGACTATAACTTCGAATAATATTGTTACCTTTTACCGGATTATACTCATTTAAGATATGGGATTGGGGCGAAATGTAACTAAGGAAACTACAGCTGGAAATGGTTAGGCTAATAGCGAAGATAAGCCTAAACTTACGGATGACAAAGTAAATGGGATTTTTAAATTTTTTTGAATTTTTGGTGAGCAGGGCTTTTGACTAGGGACTGAGTCAGTGCAACTTTGAATCTTTTTCAACCAAACATCATTGAATCTCCCACAGATCTTCCATTTCATCAAACGATTTGTAAATACAAGCTCGGCAAACGCCATGAACACACCAATATAAGTGGCAAACGCCATTAGGGCAACAACAAACTTCAAACACATCTTAGAAGAGTACTAAATGATTAGTGGACATAATGCAATGAATAAAAAAAATTATGAATAATTAGATAGTTAAGAAGAGATTATGGATGAAAAATTTGTTAAATGAAAATGCAAATCATTGTAAAGTCTTAGTTTTAACAAGAACAGATGATCAAACTTCGAAACAAACAGATTATTAGTTAAAAATCAAAGAAAATACTAACTGAGTTGGAAGTGCATTGTCACCCGATTCAGAAGAAAGAGAGACTAACATAGAGTTTATATATGAGTAGTTTACACATGAAATAAGTTTATCTTTCTACAACAGAGAGAGTATACAATTATGGAATCTAACAGATGGTATGTGGGCTTCCGAGGCGGGATAAGGTATGTGTAAACACTCAAACAGATGGAATCTAACAGATGGTATGTGGGCTTCCGAGGCGGGATAAGGTATGTGTAAACACTCAAACAGAACGAACCGGCCTATACTATAGCATAAGAAATTGGCCAAAGGAGTTTGTGAACCCACCTCCCTTTACACCTCTCTCCATCTCACAACTGCTCTTGTTTGACTTGTTGGATATTTTTTCCTTCTATAAGGTGATACACTTGAACACTAAACAGTAGTTCTTTGTGGACCGCCATATTGAACTACATGAAAACCGCTTAGAGACACAAATTGTGGGCCCTACCCCAAGAGAAAAATAGGGGCTCTCGTTTTAAGGTATGGTTGTGAGTATGTTGTTTTCGTGTAGTTCAATTACACGGTTTATAAAGAATTTTTGAACACTTAATCAAGCCCGCATTGCATTACATAACATCGTACCTGTATATTCTTTTAACAATTTCGATATGATTGGCGTATCAAACTTGCGTAAGCATTACATCATGTTTGATTCTCTTGCATTTACATCATATTCTAATTTTAGCAATCAGTCTTTCGCACAATTTTCTTCATCCCGTGTAATGCAAGTTGGCCTTCTAATCTCAAAATTAACGCATAATTTTGACAATATCATATTCCATGATTCCTGCCGCACTCATCAAGAATAATTTTGAGATCTGTCCGGCGGAAATCATTTTGCAGTTTGACTTAAGTTTACCGATTTTTTTTTTTGTCACAATCAAAGATATCTGATTTAGCTACATGGAAAATCCTTAAAATTGAGTAATTTTTGAGTTCTCATTCCTTATTTTCTCTTGGGTGCGTAGTGAACAGAAGAAGAAAAAAATAGTTGGAGCTCCTGACAAACGAGGCCGTCCAAATATATCTCTCCACCACAGAACGAGCAGGCCACACGCAACATGAAATATGCCTGAGGTCTTTACACGCCACTCCAGTCTAAAGCTATTCTTGTTTGACTTATTTTGTTGATTTTTTTTCTTTAACCAAATACGTTTTTCCTTCTCAAAGGGTGTAACTCTAGAACACTCAACCAAGCTTGCAGTGCATCATAATGTCGATATGATTGCTTGTTAAGTTTTTTCCTATGAAAGTCATCATGTGGGGTTATATGATCACGACACAAATTCAACTACGTTTAAGATCAGAAACTCTTTATGAACCGTGATTTGGGACTAAATAAAAACTGTATACTCACACAAACACTCACAAATGGGGCTCCATGTTTTTCCCTAAAGGACAGGCCCACCACACATGTGTGTGCGCTTTTACATGGTTTCGAACCACGGTTCGTTTGTAATCACCAGTTTAAGATTCTTCGTCAAATTGGTGTGAGAGGCGGTTTTGGCGTGGTTTGTTGGCACCATCCACCGATCATATTTAATCTTATAATGCAAGTTGGCCTTTTAACCGAACGGATATAAGGTTAATCCGATTGGTCATTTTAAACAACCGTTATTCGTGCTGAAGTATAATATATGTTAATTGGTTACTCGAATAAATGAGAGCTGGACAACTATGTATTGCTGTGTTTACCAAATCGTAAAAATGTAACATCAAGTGTGTGAAGCTTTCCGCGTCCACAAAAGTAAGATTCAGGCCATGGAAGACTTCTAAAGTTTCTAAAGTTTTTTTCTTAGAGCAAGGGTTATGGAATGAGTGTTTTTAACACTCATTCACTGCCCAAATCAGTGAGAGACAAGCTGGACGAGGGAATTTGGACTATGGTGAGCAAATTTAATGATCTAAGGCTAGCCCCAATGGGATCCAAGATCCCACTTAACGCACTGTAGAAGTGTCGTTTTTCTGTGAACAGTGGCTCAAATCCAGAACGAGTGCTGCGTTCATCTTGGATCCAAGTTGGAAGTACCCAAGGTATGCAGTTTCAAACTGCGTATTGAAAAAGCACAAACGCGATTTACAAAGCTGCGTATGGAAAAAATCCTGAGAATATTCTTCTCGAAGCGCTTTGAACTGCGTCGCACGCATATTGAATCTGCGTATCACGTAAACTTGATTACAAATCTGCGTGGCTGTTTTATATTTGTTTGACCATTTTTTCCTACACTAGGTTTACCTTTGTAATGTTAAATTCAAGTAATTTTCGTATACTATCTAAAATAGAACTCAGTTGAACATAGCCCGATTATGTAGATAAAAACACTCCTACTACTACTTTTTATGCGATTTGCCATTAAGTCATCAGGACATCATTTTTGGATAACGATACTTCCGATAGAAATCTTGTTATCCTTATCAACACACTATGACGGCAAGATTTTTTAATGGGGATTTCGTTTATAAATAATAATATTTTTTTCTATAAATACACTCAAAGAAACACACCATCAAACATAAAACGCTACTTCAAATTTAGCCTAGGATAAAAATGAATTCCAATCGCATGGGAAAACAAATTGTGTGTGTAAGAAAACCAAATTTGTCCGCTATGTTTCCTTGAAGACCATTCGGCCATGCAATGCCCTTGGATGTATTCCAAGTGCCCGCAGAGAGGTTGTCCGGGAATAAAATTGTTATTAGAAGCGGAACCTGGAAAAAGTAGGTACCTTCGATGCCAGTTCGATAATTGCCGTGAAGAAGCTCAATGGTTAGAAGATGCAATCAAGTCCAAAGATGATAAAAATATTAACGTACTCTGCAAAAACTTCAAAGAGAAAGGTATGATTAAGGTTGAACATGAAAAGGGGGCGTCATGCCGGTGTCCGGATGTAGGTTTTTATGAAACTACATCGTTCTAAAGATAACAACACCTATGGTAAACAATTCTGGCAATGTCTGGGTGTAATTTGGTGGAATGGGTAGAATAATAAATTTTCGTTGCTCTTTAATATGTTGTGTTATGTTATGTGTTTATGATGTAATGTTTAATCCCGTGTTTAATTTAAGTCAATGAGGCGCGGTCTGATGTAATGTTTTTGTTTTATGTATTGTGTATTTTTTATGTTGTTTATGTATGTTAACGTTTATTTGGGTTTGTTTATGTATGACTATTTTAGGACCTCAAGTTAGGGACAAAATTCCTGGCAAACTCCCATTCATGAATATTTCAACTTAAGTCGGTAATCTCCCCAACCACCAGATCCCAAACCCCCTTATTCCAGTCCACGTGGATGATAATAAATCAAAAGGGAAAGCTGCATAATTCAATGCCCATCTTTACACTTTAGTCTGACATACAAGTGGTGGAAAACTCAATGGGGCGTGTTACGAAAACACAATGTGACGAGTGATAATTGTAGATGTCGAGACTACTATTACACGTCTAATCAATATCTTGTACAACGAGTTTTTATGCCGCCTACTCTTTCAAAGGTCATTTTCTATTTAACAATTACCCAGTTACAAAAATATATCACGCTACTAGAAGATGACATGCAAAATAATGCCCGACCAATGATACGTACTCATGCGGCAAAGTTGCCAATATTTATAATTTATTCCTTTGAAGAATTTCAAAATTACATTTAAACCCATCCGAGAGTTTTAGTATAAACTTGTGATAAACGCCTCACAAATTAATTATCTCATGAAGGTGTAATGCTCTGTAAACTCAACCAAAAGATAAAGTTTTTCAATCCCAAATTATAAAAGTTTCATATCTTATTTCCACAACATTAATCAATCACGATGCCTCGTTTTTCGATGCATGAAGATACCGCTCTAGTGATTAGTTATTGTAAGGTTTCGGATATGGATCATGATACTGAAAATCCTCACGTGCGGGTATTGCGTTTTGGATTCGAGTAAGGGAATACTTTTGATTCAAATTGGGAATGGAAGCGTTAGGTATTCCGCCATACGTATCCAACACCGTGTTAGCATCTTTGAAAAGGATTTGTGGTCGTTTTAGGCAGTATCGCGTTGTTGCAAATGGTAATCGTGCTCAGGCGATGGCAATGTATGAAGCGGCGAAGGAAGCCTTTCGGGCATTTCGTGGCCAATTATTTTTTTGGCCATCGCATATAAAATTGAATGTTGTTCTCGTGAGATGTTTATGAGTGGTTAATATTGTTCGTTTGAAATCGTTGGGTTTTTATGATGTAATGTGTTTTCTTACTTATTGCAATGACGTAACAGACAACTTTTTAAATAACGACTTTCATGTTTAACATCGTATTACATTAGAACAACGTAATTAATAACCTAACTCACTTTCGTAGGAATCACGGTTACACTTAGCACGTGTAACAAGACTTTAAACCCTTAGGTGACCCTAACAGACGAGTTTAGTCTCGTGAGGGTTCATGCAAGACTAACCCACAAAGTAGTTACAAACATAGATTCCAGTTTTAGACTTCACTCGATGAAGTCGATGAATTGCCCGGTGATCCATACTCTGGGATTTTGGATACCATGAAATTATAGCATTCATCGAATGTGAATGCCTCACCCTTTTCCTCTAAATACCCCGCTTTAACCAATTCGTGCTACAAAAACACAGTGAAAATATACTCAGCAAATTTAGAACCAATCAATTAACCAATGGACGGAATAAATTAAACAACACTTACAAATTGTCGGGATGACATTCTAATACGGCCGTGTTTGGTGAGTCGTTGTTGAATATTCTATAAAATCGCAAATGGCTTTTTGTATAATAAAGGTACCTATCATGAATCATTGAAGACTTCTTACATTTGGATTCCCATATTCTCGTATATATTGGTTGTATATATTTGCCCAAAAGGTTTGGGCTCCGGCTTTACCGCGAGCGGTCTGCTACTCGAGATTCTTTGTACCATGTTTTTGTGATTTGCAAATCTTCAAACGAATCAAACGATCCCATTGTTGTGTACGTACAATGAGTTAATTTAGGGGTAGAAAGCCGTGAGAAGATTTCCAGGTCTATGTTGTTTGGAGGAAGATAATCCGATTTCCAATTACTCGGTGGGTGAGAAGTACCTTTGGGTAAACCTGGATATTTATAGGATCCAAATTAATAATCTGCGTGGAAATTGTAAAAAAACATCCAATTCACTCGTAGTAAATGAAAACTGTTTGCACGTTACAGTGCTTTTCACCGACAAGCCTTCTCACTTTAAAACACACTTTTGATGTTCACATACGCCCTTTACTGTTTAAAACACCTTTTGGGGGACAAGGAAAGACCTATCTCGGGAAAGAAGAGATGGTACAATGACCATTGTTGGGGTTAAATCAACTTATACATATGGTGTCATAGTATAGGGTTGGAAACAGAAGAAGACTGCGAATCATGATTTGATCACTCAAAATAATGCATCAACACAAATGAAAATTCATGGTGGAAATGAATCCAGCGATATTAATAAAGACAAGTACTCAAATTATTAACCACCTACGAATCTTTATCCAAAAGTCGTTCATTACCAAGGGACACTTACTTGTTTATATAGCGACCCTTACTATTTATCGATAACCCCTACATTGCGTCGACCCAAATTTGTGTCTTCCCAAAGAATCAACTATCTGGTCGAAAAGCGTTTGTGTGGTGAAACCAAACCAAGGGGG
This sequence comes from Papaver armeniacum, assembly GCA_023531295.1. Taxonomy (NCBI): domain Eukaryota; kingdom Viridiplantae; phylum Streptophyta; class Magnoliopsida; order Ranunculales; family Papaveraceae; genus Papaver; species Papaver armeniacum. The sequence goes on from JAJJWW010004984.1 coordinate 67,261, forward strand.
ACCCATGATGATATTTATTACGAAAAATATCATTATGAATAAATTGATAAACAAATACCATTAGTAATAAATTGATCTTTGATACATTGATGGGATGGTTCTGAGATCGCTAAAAAATTTTCAAAAGTAAACTTAGCTAACTTTTTACCAAAGACATCTACCATTTAAACCGTTATGTGGCCATAACGGACGAAGTTTTGTCTCGTGAGGGTTTACAAAGAGGTTTGCCCACAAAACCATTAAATTAATATCATGTTGTTGATGCGGTTTTGTTAATCTTCGTCCCCTTGTTGCGGAGGATTCGGTGGCGGTTGTATCGTGTTTAGTTGGGGGATGTTAGCCTTCATGATTAAGTAGCATTGGTAAAACATGAAATCTTTGCTTGTATCACGAGCGTATTTCAAATTTGCATATCGCTCCTTTAGACAAATGGTTCATAACGCATTTAGTGTTCATGTTAAAGATTAAAAAAAGAAGTGGTATTAGTAAAAAGATAAACTACTTACCGGCCTCGAACTTGTCCCAGAGGAGATTGGTTATGTGTCATATAAATTTCTTCCTGGTGTCGGACGTAAACCCTCACCCCCTTTTTAATTACTCCAAGCCTAGCCTTTACAAAGAATTGCTATTCTTTGATGAATAGTTGGGAATAGTTGTGTGTAATTTTCAAATCTGTTATTCCAAACCGCATTAGCATGGAACCGGTGATGGTCCACCTCGGGAAGGGTAACAACACTTGCCCATGCATTAGTGATAGCAACATCCTCTTGACGGTATACCTAGCCATAATACTATTGTTGTATGTTTTGGATAAAAGAGACGAGATGAAACAATGTTACGGAGAAGTCAGTAACTAGATGGATTTGAATACCTTATGTTTTGCACCTTCATCCCGATGGCCGAAAAAGTTTTTTTATAGAGGACCTTGTAACGAGTCCTTTCATGTAGCGATGAATAGACACCCAAGAAGCATCGGACACTTTAGTTATTTGCCCTTAATTCATGGTAAAATAATAGGAATATTAAATATGATGGTACTTCATTGTATTCCCAAAACATTTATTTTGGATATAATGACTGGTAAGAATTAAATGTCATCGAAACATACTTTAATTTTCCTCATTAATTTAAAATTATTACACGTACGGCGAAATTTAAAAATACAACGATAATAAATGGCCTACGAGCATTCAAACTGGTCGGTGACAATAAAGGCCTAGTAGTCTCTCGGGAGTGTTTACAAGAGGTATTCCAACAAAAGCATGAAGCATAGTGATGTTACATTAACCCATGTGCCTTGCTATCCACGACGGGTTGAACTCCTCCACGGCCTCCTTCAAAGTAAGGTAGCACTCATAATACTCAAATTTAATGTCGTTTTCTTTTTGGAAGCGTAGTTTCGTCATCCATTCCTACATACGTTCAACAATAAAACCTTTAAATACCTCCTCAAGAATAAGGTTTTACAAATATGGAACGAAATCGTAAAACAACTTACGATATTATTTGTCTTTGGAACCAGGTGTCATCCTTCTAAGTAGCTTGGCTTGGATGATGGCATACATCCTAACATGCCTTAGTATTTTTTGACATGACATCTTAGATCAAAAATTGTTCTTTGCTCACGGATTCATAAAGTTGGCAATAAAATGAGCATGTACCGTGGCCAAAAGTTATGTTCATCCTTTTCAACTCCTTCTACAACTGAAGGCAGGCTTACTGCGATCCATGACGCTATGAATGAATTTCTCTCCTCGATGGTAGATGTATAATCCATCTTGTTGAATATAAATTCAAGATTGGATGTAGAGATTAAATTGGATGTGGGGAGTTGTGGTCGATAATTATCTATGAGAGGACTTCTTTTATAGGATATTAATGGATGAGTCCTCCTTACGACCCACTCTAAAAAAAATCACCAAAGCGAATAGTATGTCTAGAGTGTCATACACATGACTTTCAAAATTTCCGTCTTTTACTTGATTAGTCTCTCTACTAGGGTTTGTCGGTGGCATGTAATTTCCCATCATCCAAGGCGTGTTTCAAACGGTAGATGGTGATTATGAACATTAATTATTGACCAGGAAATTTTTTTTTCGCCCCGCAATATAGAAAACCCTAAAAAATGGATTGGTTTCCTTTACCCTCTTTGGATCCTAATCGCAATGAGTGACTTTGATTTCACCAAAGATCGGGCAATAAGGAAGTTTATAATAAAACTCGTCATTCTTAATAAGGTTCATGACCTAATTGCAAGAAAGATGAAACACACAATAAGTAATACCATGGTTAACATCATAAACATCGTTAACCAAACTAAAACAAACGATAAACGCGTTTACCCAACGGGACATCTTCAACTTAAAACCGTTTAACTATTGCGATTACGAGATCTATTATGGTACAAGCCTATATAACCTCGTCGGATTGTACTCGTTCATGGCGTCCTTCATAAGTAAGTAGCATTCTGAAAGGATGTCCGTTTCTTTCAAGGAAATATGCTTTGGTCATCGTTTCTGCATGAAGCATTCAAATTATCATATGCTATATTATGTTTGTTAAAATTGGGTATTTTATGACGAAAACTTACAATATCCATATCCTCCGTAAGGACTGCTTAGGTGGAATGCATATCATTAGTCTACCTTGCAGGCAACATACAATTTTACGTCTCTTTTTATACTCTCAATCCGGTATCTTAATGCTTGGCTCGATCTACGTATTGGATCTCCAAATCTTTCGACAAACTTGGTATGTACACGATGCCAAATGCTCCGGTGGGTCTATCAACACCTTGACCACCGCCACGCTAATGTCTGACAATCCATGCGGCAACAATCGCAACGTCCTCCTCAACGGTGAATTCGGCAACCATATAGAAAGAATAGAATAAAATAGTAAAGGGAAAATTCTAATGATGTGTTAAAGATTGTGTATTCCATCTTGGTTCAACAAACATCCATTTATAGGGAAATGTCACACTTTGTAGGAGTCTGCGATACAATTTTTTAGGGCTTGCAATGTCATTCAATGATAGTGTTGAACAAAAGGTGGTACATGTCGCCCACAAATTAGTGTGGTAGACCTTTTTTTGCCTTAAATGTTAAGAACCGATTGTCCATATGAAATTAAATTTTTATTTATACGATGTAGACCACACTCTTTAACTACCAAGAATGTATTTGGCCCCAAATACAAATTCCCCCGAAGTTACCAAACAAACCAAAATTACATAAACCTTTTAAATATATGTCATTGTCGTGTGACACGCGATTACACTTAGCTCGTGTAACAATCCTTTCAACCACTAGGCGGCCCTACCGGACGAGTTTTGTCTCGTGAGGGTTTTCATAAAGGTTTACCCACAAAGCCTTGAACAATGTGTCGTTGTCTTAATCATGCATAGCATCCTGAGGAGGAGGAATCGAATCGGTTGTACATAGATCTCGGGATCATACTCGGTAGGAAAATGTGATTTCATCACTTCAAATATCGCATGTCGACGCCATCTCCGGGAGAATTGTCCTTGTTCTTCGTAAGCCATTTTACCCTCCTCATCTTTGGATATAAATTTATAAGATGTGTTAGTACCTGGGATTCATTAAAAGGATTTAAATTTAAAATAAATTTACATTTTACTCACACATCGTGCATTGTTCCATCCATTAGGTACGTTCATCAAATAACGCCGAACACAAACAACATATCTTGTAACTTCCCTAACCAACAACCTAACCCCTGTTCCGCAACACGTGATCGTTCCTTATTACCGTCCCATTATCCCATGAGGTTAGGTATCCGACTCTAACCCGGGACCCGAATTCAACGCTTTCTTGGTCGTGGCCAATTTCGGATCTAATCTAACAGGAACACCATGCACCAATTAGAGCGACGTCCTCGTTGCATGAAAACTAGCCATTCTTTTAAACTGTTGAAGACTTGATAATTGGAAGACGATATATAGATGGATGAGATAAAGAAGAAGGTTTGTTTCTGCGTTTTATTTAAGATGAGTGATACTATATTTATAGAATTCACAATAAATGGCATAGCTGGGGAATCAGGGTAATGTAGGGGACGCATAGGTGGTCACTTAGGGGACGCCAATATTCAATAAAATAAAGTGATAATAATTATGACAGGTCACCATCACTCGTAAATGAAAATTGAAAATATATGGATATCCACCACAATACCAATTCACCACCAAATTTGGTTGGAAAGCACACCAATTTATTATTAAATCTAAAAGGATGTCATTATCGTGTGACACGCGATTACACTTAGCCAGGTGTAACAAGCCTTTAAACCACTAGGCGGCCTCTTTGGACGAGTTTAGTCTCGTGAGGGTTTTCATCTTTGGTTTAACCCACAAAACCTTTAGACGTTTTTGTCATGTCTTAAGCTTCTTCCCCATATCGATTTCCTTGTAAAGGAGGAGAAACGAACCCAGGATCAAAGATCTCGCCAAATGTATCCTTCAGTATTTGAAAAACTGTTACGTGCGTCCATAATCTTCCCTCCGCCTCATATGCAGTTTGTCCCAAAGCAAAGATCTGCGTTAAATTCATTTATGGTGTTAGTCTACGGATAATATGTCATACAATAACGTAAATGATACAATTTTAATAAAACTTACAGCCGTTCTTAGGTCATAACCCCCATCACCCATTCCCCGTATACTCACTCTCACAAAACCGCGTATCTCTTAATATGTTTTTTCAACATTGAGACTCGACACTGGATTGACTTTGTGGATCTTGCATTGTCGTTGTGGATCACCGATCTATATTCTCCAAGGATTCGCTCCCAAAAACTCCTAGTATCCATGTCTCTTCCAATAGTAGGATCACTGGCAATGCGACACTAAACGCGAATTAACGCGACATCCTCGTTCGTTTGAATATCAGGCCATAGTTTTTTTTTGGAAAAAACAGAAATAATTGGTATGAAAGTAAGAGTAGTTGAGGTGTTTCGATTGACATTACACATACCCACATTATATAATTTCTAAAAAGTGGTTGGTGACTATCATTTATCCTACGCACTAGGGGCAAATAAACCCTTCATTGATGGAAGGGACAAACACTGGTCCAAAAAAACCCCATCGTTTCTCAAGGGAGGATTACTGTTTTGCATGACATATCCAAAAAAAAAAAAGGACAAATCCAGAAACTTTAAATAATGCATGGAAAAATACAATTATAATATGTCCTTCTCACATGACACATGAACATATATTAACCAACCTAAAAGGTGAGTCACTATTACCACACGCATTGTTTGATTAAAAAGCACGAGTCCGGGACCAAAAAAAGGAGGAAAATAATAAAACATTTAAAATTGATGTCATTGTCGTGTGACACGCGATTACACTTAGCCCGTGTAACAAGCCTTTAAACCACTAGGCGGCCCTACTGGACGAGTTTAGTCTCGTGAGGGTTTTCATTCTGGTTTAACCCACAAACCGTGAATTTATGAGGTCGTCATGCTTCACGACGGGCTAAAACTTGGGGGTTCATATAGGAAAAGTGATGGCTCATGCTGAGGTAGCAATTGAAATACATGAATCTCTTTCCCTTCCTTTGTAGGTCCAACTGGCGCGCATTAGTCTCCTGCAGTTCATTAGAATATATAGTTATGATAAGTGTTATTTAAGGAAACAAATATATTCAAACACATGTTTGCAATAACAAAGCGAAACCTACAATCTTATCTGCGGACCACCCATCGGGAACACTGAGATACAGTGGAATCTGGATGGCAACAAAAACATTAACCTCGTTCTTTATTGTGAAGAGACGTGATTTTAAGGATTTCCAAGTACGAAGGTTGTGATTTCTAATTATATCGGTAAACTCATGCGCAATGAGACATCCAAAACTCGTTTGATTTCTCGTCGGTTAATACGTCGGGATCATTAGAAACATTGCAAAGTAAGCCCTAGTAAGAGCTTCATCTTCTGTGGTGTGTATTTGGTGGCTATTTCTTGGTTGATACTAGTATAAAGGTTGAACCACAAAGATAATTTATACTTTTTAGGGGCAATTTTTTACACCGGTTCAAAGGGGTGTATTTATAGGCTAAATTGGACGGATCAAGAATCTGTGAAATGATAGACACATTTTTGTGTCTGATTTAATCTCAATTGTATATTTTGTTAGCGCTCGATTTTGTATTTATTATGGCTTTTTGTGTCATTGTAGGTGTTTTTGGAGAAATACACTTGTGCGGGGAAATTGGCTTAAAAAGTGGAATTTGCGCACCGGAGGACACGTGCTATTCGGACCCCTCAAATGGATAAGGGACACCTCAATTGCTAAGGGGTACCCTCCTCGCTATTTGCACCCTAGGGCATACCCAAAGGCGTCTGCTAAAGGCACCCCACCATTGGTTAAGGGGACACCTCACATTTCACCGTTTGAATACTGATTTTGGCGGGAAAATCTCTTCTCAAGCTGCGAGAATTTCTTTGGATCGGATTTTTGGGAAGTTTAGTCGGATTATTCTCCGACTTGACTGGATTTGGTATATTTCATCTATCCGGGGTTCGTGTTGGATTTGGTTACGTGAAAAAGGAAGAAAATCATCGCGACAACAAAAACAGGCATAGCTATATCGGGTATTTTTGGTTCATGAATGGAAGTTACGTGAGTTTTAAAGAGAATATCTCTCGGAAGATTTAGGGGATTAATGAGAGCAGTTGGATTAATTCAGGAGAGGCGTGAAGCAGAGAAACAAGATAGAAAGGACCGAGACTTGAGGGGAAGAAAAAAAAAGATATACTCGGATTTAATCGAGTTATCCAGGGCTGGTTGGATATATAAAGGTCTGTTAGAGTTCGGTCGAGACTTTGTCGAGAGTTTGGGGAGTGTTAGGAGGGATCTGGTGGAGCTCCGGTGCAAAGAAGAGGAGTTGCGGTGAAATAGGTGAAGAAGACGAAGAAGCGACACTAGAAGTGTCGTTCTCAAGAACCCTAGAATTGAAGAACATCAACCCACAAGCAACGGTCTCGAGAAAACTATCGCAGATCAACGACAAAGCAAAGTGCTCTTCGGGGCAGACTTATTTTCTGTTTCCACTATACCTCCACTACCGTTAATGTACTGTTTGTAACGCCTCTGCAGTCGTTGCAAACTGTCTACTTCATTAGTTTTCTCTTGTTTTTCACCCTTTTGAGCTATGAACAATTATTTTGAGCATGTGAATAATATGAGGAGCTAAACCCCAACACTGGGATGACGGAGGAAGCCATATTTCATGCGTGTGGTAATTATATTTAATTCTTTTATGACTACTTGCACTACTATCAATCGTTTTATGATTTTTCTTAATTGATTGTGATGTCGTATGATGATGTATGCTTGGTCTAAGTGCTTTTGATGCGTCATGCTTGTGATTTACAATTAATCTTTTAAAAATCTACTTTCGGCAATGAATTAGAGTCAATAAATTTGAGCTATAAATGTCTAGAATTATTAGTTGAACCACATGAATGTAAGAATTGGTGGAATCCTGAGTCTCAGTAATCTCTCGATATCGTGACAAACTTGTGTATATATTTTCTTTGTTTTTAGTATTTTCTGAAACCAAATCTTTACAAGTCTGAGTGAACGACAACCTTACTACCACTTTACTACAAAATTAAAATCACATCATGAAAACCCATATTAATGTATTCATTTTATGACATATTCCCCACTAGTGACGACGTCTGTGTAGTTCTGACTAATAATGTAGTAAAAGGACGAAAAGTAAATCGACCTTTACTTTTATGAGAGAGTATTAGCGCTGTTTACAAATGACCCCCAGGAGGGAATAAAATCAAAAAGTTATATTCAAAGGCCATCCCTATTCATAAACGTCCCTTTAGTGGGTAACTAGAATTTTAAAAATCACCCGATTAATAAATTGTTCATAGGACATCATACACATTAAATAAATAACCTAACTCACTTTCGTAGGAATCACGGTTACACTTAGCTTTGTGTAACAAGCCTTTAAACCCTTAGGTGACCCTAAAGGACGAGTTTAGTCTCGTGAGGGCTTACATAGAGGTACACCCACAAAACCTTTTATTATACTAACACACTGGAAAAGTTAAGAAAATAAAACATTATACTACGGGGATCTTGGATATTATATGCGAGGACCGAATAAACCGTCCTCAACTAAATGTCTAAAAGGATGTGGTTGTTCGGCTTCATACATTGAAATTGCCGTTGCATGAATACCGTTTGCAAGAATAAGGTACTGCCTAAAACGAATACAATACCGCTTAATGGTGGTTATGCGTTGTTGGATACTCTTACTTGAATACACCTTGTGCTTATTGCTCATTTGGATACTAAAATCGGCAAGAATCTGAGACCAAAAATGTCTTCCCATTTCTTGGTTTTCTAGAATTTGATTCAAATCATATACCCTACAATAACTTCTTACTAGTGCGTTATCTTCTTCCATTGAAAATCTTCCCATCCTCCCCCTTTATTAAGGTAGGATAAAAATTTGTAAATAATAATGTTTTGTTTTGCGTTGAGATCGCATATGGTTAGCGATATATATAGTAATTGTTTATTTGATATGTCGGTAACTGGGACCAATTTTGAATTTGTTATAATTACAGGATAATAAACTCGATTCGTTGAAAAAAGGATAAAGAGGATTCCCACAATTAATAAAAATATCGGGGAACATGTCAGAAGCCTAAGGGACGCCTAGTGAGGTACTTTGGAAGCTTGTAATTATCACCATATGCAAGTGGGCTGTTGTCCAACACAAGTGGATGTTAAAAGGCCATCCCTATTCATAAACGTCCCTTTAGTGGGTAACTAGAATTTTAAAAATCACCCGATTAATAAATTGTTCCTAGGACATCATACACATTAAATAAATAACCTAACTCACTTTCGTAGGAATCACGGTTACACTTAGCCCGTGTAACAAGCCTTTAAACTCTTAGGTGACCCTAAAGGACGAGTTTAGTCTCCTGAGGGCTTACATAGAGGTACACCCACAAAAACTTTTATTATACTAACACACTGGACGCCTAGTGAGGTACAGTATAATAAACTCGATTTGATATGTCGGTAACTGGGACCTATTTTGATATGTCGGTAACTGGGACCTATTTCAATATGTCGGTAACTGGGACCAATTTTGAATTTGTTATCATTACAGGATAATAAACTCGATTCGTTGAAAAAAGGATAAAGAGGATTCCCACAATTAATAAAAATATCGGGGAACATGTCAGAAGCCTAAGGGACGCCTAGTGAGGTACTTTGGAAGCTTGTAATTATCACCATACGCAAGTGGGCTGTTGTCCAACACAAGTGGATGTTAAAATATCACCATACACAAGTGGGCTGTTGTTTACCTCACTTTTTGTTGGTTTATATAAACCAACACTAGTTTACATAATATCCTTCAAACTTGCTTCAGACAACCAATAGGCAACTAAATTAGTATCCATTTTTCCAAACATACTAATCATCCACAAATGGCCGACGTCGACCCATGGGAAGGTTTCAGTGTTAGATAGTTACTCGGATGCCCCACAACACGGTCCCATGGAGTACTCGACAAACACACCCGGATGTGGCTGCCATATCAAACCCATATCATAACCGCATGATAAATCGGTTGTCGTTGATCTCACCCCATGTCCCGGTAGTGAAAAAATCGACCGTTTAATCCGAACTCTCGTGGTGCATCCAGTAGTAGAAAAATCATTAGGGACCGGCGGGAGAGCTTCAAAAGTTACAAGATCACAGAGACATCGAAGGATAGTAACAGGCGAGGCTGATGTATCTACACAAGTCCTCCAACAAATAGTTAGGGATGAAACGAGAAGGTGTTAACGATCTTGATTTCAGACTAAACCTTGGTTCTTTACAAGATTACTCGGAGGGAGAACCATGGCTGGGATCTATCAAACCAATAAACCAAAGAATCGAAAGGTTGGTTGTACTGGTCGAGGAGGTACGGCAATATTTTGGTGACTTAACTTTGAAAGTGAAGGTGAGTTGTCCATTTAGGTAATCTTATTTAATTTCGTGATTAATTGTTGGATTCGATTACTCATTGTGGGGTTTCTAATAATATTGCAGGATCCAAGTGGTAAAATGCCAGCAAACGTCCATCGCAGGGTTGTGGAACATCCAGAATATGGGAAGCATATTAGGGTGGGAGCGGTATTAGTTCGAAGAAAGTGGTAATCTTTTCTCCAACGAAGAAAAACCATTGGATTAACATAACCCTACCCAATATAGAAGAGGTATGTTCCAAAAAATACCGATGTCGGTGTTATTTCATGGACCTTTATGAAAAAAAAATTATTAACTTCGTTTATATACTACGAAGTCATACCTTCGGAATCCACAGTCGGTGAGATGCGTCTGTCGACAAGTATGAGATATCGTTGATAGAAACCTCCTCAGTTTTAATTTCATGTTTGGTGTTACGATTGTACTACGTTGTTTAAGTATCCCGAATAAAATGGACTTATTTAAGCATTATTTTAATTGGTTGTACTAGAAATTTGTATTAATGCCATATTACCCAAATTAAACATACAATCACTTTAAATTGCTGCTGGTCCATAACGATACTAGAACTGGGAAATATAAAATTATGTGTCTTCGGTACTACAGTGTCATACTCAAATTATAGAGTCAAAATTGGTTCATCTCTTCATAAAACTGTTGAAGCCACCCAATTTAATTAAAATACCACCCACCCACGAAACCATCGGATTCTTTCAACCGTTCGGATCTAACGGTCAGTTAAGGCACGCAAATGTAAATAGCGTGGCACGCAGTTTCAAATTCCGTCACACGCAGATTGAAATTGCGTTCCATTTCTTAGACGTTGGATCACCAACGGATCGATTGATCCGATGGCTGCTAGCAGCGTCCCGTTAATTAGGCCCAACGTTCGGATTTTCTTTTGCCTTAAATTCATGTTTGTTGCACCCAAACCAAACACACCAAATACATTTTCCATCAAAACAACCATATCTCCATCTCTCGCTTCACGCATCCTTCAACATTTTCACTCATGTCAAAATTCACTAGAATGGAAGATGTAGCGGTAATAGGTGCTTGGTGTGCGATAACTAGTGACCCGATTACAGGTAGGGAACAAGAGTCTAGAGAGTTCTGGTCTCGTATTGTTGAGGAATACAACGCACGATGGCGGGGAGAGACAACCAGATCTCTCAAGTCGCTCCAAACGAGAGTAGCCACATTGAAAAAGGAAGTCAAAAGATATGTTGGTCATGTTAGAGAGGTTTTGGGGCTAACCCAAGCGGAAACGACCCGCAATCTATGGTGAGTTTCGTAAAATTAATTTATGCGCAGTGTTTATTATATATAAAAGGAATTATATCCCTAATCCATAGTTGGTCAAATTTAATTGCGGTGCGGGATGGAGAGGTACTCTACGAGGAAGATCCGAAAGATCCAAAACGCTGGAGACATCAAAAGGTTTTCGAAATTTTGAAGATGCACTTTCCCAGGGAATATGATCCGTCCATCTTAGTTCCTCAAACTTGCAACCAAGCCTCCCAACAGAGCCAACCTATGAGCGGGTCAGAGACCAATGATGAAACGTTTAACGATTCTCAAACCACAAACGGTGAATCCTCAGACCAAGGACGAAGAAATGCATTTTATCGGGATCAAGGTCCCCGGCGTGCACCAGGTAGGGAACAGTCTAAACGAGCTAGAGCGGAAGAGAGAAGAGTCACTGAAGGAGTGAACCAGACATTAGTATATTTCCAACATAGGGATGTTCAAAGGTTTGAATGGGACCAAAAAGAGGCTGAGGAAAGGATGAATTTTCTAAGAACAGACGATGGCGGTCCGTCTATTAGAAATTTGGCGGCGAGCACCGAGTTGTTAGCTAGGAACAAACAACGTGAGACTGACATGGAGATAATGAGAATTGATCTGCGTCAAATAACCGACGAGAGTGAAAGGGAGTATTTCGCGAATCTCAAAAATGAGATTATGATTCGCCAGGGGGTCCAAATCGCCGTTACACCTAAGTTGGAGCAGGTTGGTTGCATTTAACTATTGTCTGGAACTTTAGTATTTACTTAATCGTGTCGCATTATGTAGTTTGGTTTTTCCTTACATCCTTCTCATTTTTTATTCCCCCCTAGGTTGTCGTTGTGGTATTTAATTTGCAATGTCGCAGTTTCTTTATATGTTGTACCTCTTAATGTTATTTAGACTTTTCGATTCGAATGAGACCACCTTAAACTTAGTTGAAACATTACTACATATTATTATTAGGAATACATCTAAAGTATGTAATCATTCCACTTTGTATGCGGGAATAACGTCCTTTAGTAGCTCGTATAGATGATCATACATGAAAGGCTTAGCTAATTCGCACGAAAAATCGACCGGGCTCTTGTTTTACGTTAAAAAGGTAGTTAAAAAAAATTAATTATGCGTTCGTATTTATAATAATGGAGGTAACACTCGGTATATATTGAAGGATATGCTTACTAACCCGAGCTTCGTACGATAGCGTAGGATGGCTTATTTACATGCAACTGATATGCAACAAAAGCATCAACATCCGCGGTTATCAGACCAAATCTTTTTTTTACCGAGGCTTTAGTGCGGTTGTTGTCGTTTCCGGTAAGATCTTCAAAGTTTTGAAAAACACGGTTCCAGAAAACTTTTGGATCTTCTAAAACCCCCTGTGGTGTTCCATGATTTGTTCCCGCAATCCATGCTCTTACTACTCCTAAATCTTCATCACCGGTGAAGCGCATAGTGCTTGGATGATATTGAAAGGCAACCTTATCGACGGTTTTATAGTGGTAGTCTGATGGAAAAGGTAATCTTGTGAACAGCAAAGGACGTTTATAAGTGCAACAGAAATGGGTCATTTGTAAATAGTAAACATGCTCTTTCCAAAAAGTATAGATCGTTTGCTATTTAAGTGTATGTCGGTGACTAGCGGTACATAGGCTCAATCATCACAGTTGGATTTGGCGAATGAGGGCCCGCATTTATCGGAAAAATACTGAAGTAATCTAAAATGAATATTAGTAAGACAAATAAGCAAGCGAATTTTGTTACGAAAAATTATATCTTAAAATATCATAATTATTAATTAAAATTATAAAAACATAACAAGTCTTAAGAAACAAGGGCAGTAGTAGTCTTATAAAAGGCAACAATGGTGGCATCCTCACTTACTAAAGTAAGTGCATGTTCCTCCTACTCTCCGTTCTCATAAAAGTTATCATCACCCAATGGGTAAACATCAGCGTTTTCATCCACATCGGTAGTACCCGCATCGGAAGTGAGGATGGCATCATCCTCCTCACCGGGGCCCAATTCACTGTCTCGCAATCCTAGGAGGTGACGGCGCCAAATGTGCTGTGATATCGGCTTGCAAGAATCTCCAGCGGGCATGGCTCGGATAATACGCGCGGGCTTCACGCCACGTTACCTTGTACAGCAGGTGTATCTTCTCGTTCATCCAAAGTTGCCCATTCCGTATCACGGTACTCATGTTCCACACACATGTTATGCATAATTAAACACGCTCTCATAATAGTGTGTATGTCACGATGAGACCCGATGACTGACAAGGATTCCTTATTATACCCCATTTCGACTTTAGACCACCAAAAGCACGCTCCACATCCTTCCTCTTTGCGTGGTGGTATTCATTAAATTTCTTACGGATGGGCGGCATAACATCACGTTTCTTATAGCTATGGACCACCCCGGGCATTTGTTTGTAGATGTCGTCCACCGGATAGTATCCATGTTTGTACTCGTTGCCCATGATACGGAAATTGCAAGGGGGGCTAACGCGCCATTGTCTCTGTCAAATAATCCCGATTGCGCCAACACATTCAAGTCGTTGTTAGACCGGGCTCGCCAAAAAAAATGCAGGAACCATCTATCGTACGATGCCACCGCCCGTAGAACAAGGTTTGGTTTCTTATGGTGTCCCACGTGCCGCCACGCTTCTTCGGTAGGACATAACCTCCACTCCCAATGGGTGCAATCGAGGCTTCCTAGCATTCGGGAAAACCACAAGCTGCGTTTTGAGCCAATAACCTCTTAGTATCTTCGGTTGTTGGCAGCCTCATGTAACGGTCGTTAAATTCCCAAAGTAGTGCATCCATAAACTTCTTAGCATACATGTATATTGTTGAAGCAGCCATCGCGGTGTAATCGTCTAAGTTATCCGCCGCCACCCCCTTTGCCAGGTGTTTCATGACGGCAAGCATTTTCATATGAGGAGTGTGACCCGGGATGTTACACGCATCTCTTCGCTGCAAAAAATCGGGATCTCTAGCGCAAATTTGAGGCAGTATTCTAAGAAAAACTTCGTGGCAAACCATGACGTCCCTTAAAACGCTGAGGTCCAAACCCGCAACCGGGGTTAAAGTAGTCTGCATCATCCGGCATCGCCTCCACACGACATCGGTTAACGGTTCTTCTAGTCAAGACTGTCCAGGTTCGGGTTGGTGCAAGTCATGCGCCTCCTGCAAAATTTCTTGATATATGATGACGAAATCTCCATGGCTATCATCGTGGTACCGTTTCGAGTATGTCGCCTCTCTCCGTCGGCGCATATATCTAACGATAGCCGACTCCATTTTTCAGCTAAATATCAAATCATCATCGCAACGGATTTAAAACGGGGTATTGTTTTGTAAGCGGAATTAAGAAAATAACAAATAACGCACTTAAACATGGGATATGAACAACATAAAAAAGGGATAAGACGAGGACCAACATACATGAGGAAAAACTTAATATATCATACAAGAACTAAATAGCAAACATGTACTACGCCCTAGCTAATCAATGAAGTGTAACCGGTTTCTTTGGAGTCACCCAAAACCGACTATACGGCACAACATCCATATCGGCTCCATCATCACCTCTAGGACCACTACCCCGCACACTACACGGCCAACTACCACCCAATCTAAGCCCTAAAAAATCACTTGAAGTGGGTAAGTCACTAATCACCGGGGAGGCATGCTCCAATAACGGGTTATGCTCGGAGGGGGGTTACTATCATGAGGGTGAGGGACATAATAAGCATTCGATGGGGAAGGGTCTCCAGCCGGACGCTTGCGACGGTGTTGGGTTTCCGGCAAGGATACTCCAGCGCAATATGTGGTGGGAAATGTCTGTTCTTCCTGACTTGAATAGAATTGGCCTTCAGATGTTAGGAACTACGATGGGTTGTGGGGGTGTTATACACCGCTCGACGACGAATCTCATCATATGCCACCTGTCTCGCTACTCGAATCGCCCGGTATGCCTCCCCGCAAACTGCGTAACTCTTCCTAAAAAATAAAATAAAGTTTTTTTAAACAATTATGTTTAACAATGAAGAAACTCCAAATGAAAATGAAAATGAGATATAAAATGACTAACCTCCGAGACGTTGACGTCAGAAAAATTATATGGGTTCTCTCCTTCCATTGGGACTGGAACTATCTCCTCAAACGAATATTTGTAGAAGGGCAAGTCCCATTGTAGGTTTGGGAGTTGCCTCATGGACTGTCCCGCTTGGTCGTATGTGTATGTGCGGGATGACATGCTAGGGGTGGGTCTTGGGGCATCAAACTACGGGGTATACCGCCGTGACCAACTCCGATATCATCATGTGTGTCTATGTGAGTTGTTTTTGTCCTAAGGGCCCCCACGCTATGAGTTTTCCAAAATTTGGAATACACTTCATCGCCGAAGGGGAAGGAAGTGATCACTAACCTCAACCTCCATACCATCTAATACGTCCTCCAATCTAGGTGGGTTGCATGGGATAACTATCGCACCAAACACCCGCCTCATACACCTCTCGGCCGGATAAACCGAAGCTCTTGCACCATCCTTGTCCTTAAAGACACATCTCCTCTTAGACATCTCTAGTGCCGTTTGGAATGCATCGGTGTGTTGGTGTTCACTATCCCCAAACCGGGGTCCCGAGATAACCGCATCACCCATCCTAATATCTATTTGAGCGCGTGCATCGGCAGAGAGTGTTTGTGAAGATCTTTTTGTCCCTTACTCCTAAGGTTCAACACATTAAATAGACTAATAGCCTAGGTGTGGATCCAGGTTCATCATCTCTCATGTTTTCCTTCAAAACAAAGTTGACAATTACGGAAATAAAAATAATACCGAACTCTAAGATCATCGACATGCCACCCATATCCTTGTTTGCACGAACTCCAGTCATCCGGTGTTTGTACAGTAACGCCCAAAGTTGGAGTACCCCAATCATAAGACCCAAATCGCATCCAAATTATCCAACACTATACACCATCGGTTATCTACTCTAACACTACGGTCTGCAAACAAAAAAGAACCAATACACCGAGCAAGAACATTCTAGTCGGTTAAGTCGGCAATGCCGCAGTTGTCAACATTGGCCCTACTTAAAATAAAATTAGACAAGTGAGAAACTCGCATCGTGCATGCCTTGGAATCATAATCTCCAGTTCTCACATCATGTAGTCTTCTCTGTTCCATAACATCTAACACACCCCGGAAATACCTAGCATCCATAGCTTCTACTTCTTGCGCCCGTCATTGTTTCCTTTGGTAATGCGGGATTGGCTTACCTCCTCCAATTGGAATACCGGTCAACCGATAGAAATCTAGAGGAGTCAAACATATTTCAAACTCTTTGAAGTGAAAAGTTCTAGTCTTCTTCCACCACCTCTCACATATAGCTTCGGTTAATCCTTTATCCCCATACTTAAAATTAAATTGGAATATAGACTCTAAACCACAGCATTGAAGAATTAATAATGCACGGGGGTTGTTTCTAACCACTATCTTATAAAATTTATTTAGGTTGGTCCAAGTGCTCCTAAATGTTCCGTCTCGCTTATCTACTAAGTTGTCGGCCTTATGTTGTATCTCGCCGACACCTTGAGATAGTTGGGATAACTTCTCATACCTAGACCAATCGATATCCTCCATTATCTAAAAGTGAAAAGACCAAGGGAAGCACAATCAACATGTGAATAACAAAAATCAAACGTCTATATTAATCTATGCACAATCAACATATGAATTCACACGTTCACATTCACATCACATGGAGGGATGCACATTGCTCAAATTAAAATCTTAGTCAAAGTGATACTAACAACATCAATTCCACCCCTTGAATCTTCTAAACATCAACTCAAAAGAATACATGACTTAATCCTAAAACACATTGCAAAATGCTATAAACCACAAAATCAATTTCCAACAAAATCATATTAACTACATCATATTAACAACATCATGTTAACAACAAGTGTTCCAACCAAAACCATATTAACAACATCAATTTCACCCATATAATCAATTTCACCCAAAATCATATTAACAAAAACATAATCATCTCAACCTCAACAAAAAACACTACATGAGTTAATGCTCAAACTCTATGGCCTACCCTCAAAACAAAATTGTTAACATGCTTATCAAATTATAAATTTCAAATACATTCTACTAACCATAAACACAATTAAAACAATCAATCAATTTATGAATCAATCATGGATTTATCTTTCACCTAAATTAACCCCAAATAACATAAACCCTAATTCCACATTTTAATTTTTTGAAATTAAATCAACAACTATCCTACTGCTCAATCAACATATTCAACATGATTTATTAATTAGCTTCTAAATCACACCATTAAAACTTAAATCAAAAACAAAAAATCAAATGAATCAATCAAAAAAAAAAAAAAATTACCTACCTTGTGTGGAAATGCTTATCAAATCGCTCAAAAACACCAGCAATAGTTTCCCCTCCTCTTCTACAACAAACCCTTGCTAGAGCACAGCCACTTAAACACAAAATCGCCTTTAAAAAGTGGGGGAAATCAAGTTACAGGGCTTTTTTTTTGAAGAACAAAAGAGAAAAGATAGAGAACAGATGCAGGAAGGGGCGAGTTCTGGATGTTTTTGTGTTTACAGGAAACGCAGTTTCTAACTGCGTATTGACCAGTCAACAAGGTCAATACGCAGTTAGAAACTGCGCTTTTGATTTACCCAATGAAACGTTAGTTTCTAAGCTGCGTGCCCTTTGAGTTCAAACGACGTATCATCTACGAATCTTGGATCCCCATTACGCCTAGGCGAGCTGGTTGGGTGACGTGGATCCAAGCTTCTGCTTGAATCTTGGACCACGATTGGGGCTAGCCTAAGCGGCTGATTTTCAGCCGTTTTTCTTTTTTTTTATTATTATTATTAAGAATACACAAACGGCTAAACATTAGCCGTTTCCCTTTTTTTTTAGGTTTTTTTAAAACTAAAACTTTTAAAGGGCCCACTTTAAAGAGTTTTAAATTGATAAAACTTTTATAATATCTCTAGGAGGCAAATCTTCAGCCGCTCCTTATGTTTTTTTCCCAAACGGCTGATTTTCAGCCGCCTAGTGAAGACTTTCCAACACTCACTCGTCTCAATGAGTGTACGAGTGATTCTAGGGGAAAGTTAACTCACTCACTGCCCATAGTAGCATCAAATTAGACCAAAATGAGTGAGGCTCATTCATATTGAACGAGGATCCTCACTCCATAGTTCTTAGAAGTTAGAATATAGAAACTTGGAAATAAATAAATTTACGATTCTGATTCACGATTCTGATTCTGCTGTTAGCACTTGTATTTTTTGTGTACTTAATCCATGTAAGTGGATATTACAACCGATTCTATAACTAAACTGGGTGTATGAAGTTCTAATTTTGTTGCATTAATTCCTTACTCAATTGATCGGTTATGTTTATGCATGACAACAATTTTATGTTTGGTACAGTGACATTTCTACTGCCCATTGCAATGCACGTCATTTGCATCGTACTTGCTCCTATTTGTGACTTGGTGCTCATTTCCAAATATCTTAGTTTTTTTTTTTTAAAATGAACTCGCTGGAATGAGTACTATGATCGGAGAGTTGATAAGTTGTCACTTGTCAGTCCAACTCAAGCGAACAAAAGTTTAGAATGCACAAATACACATAGTTGTAATCGGGTGCATGATAATAGGATGCATGTTTCCAAACATAACCGTACAAATCAGACAAAAAAAAACCTGGCGAGATTGGGGTATACTCAAACTAATTGGGGTATACCCAATAAGACAAAATCTGGTCATTATGAAGTAAAACCAAGCCACCCCTTAACCTTATTTTTTCTAAATGGCTAATATGCCCTTGGTTAATTAATACTAAAATTCTGATTAGGTTAATTAATTGAGTTTAGATTAAAATTTTGAAATTATGAATTGATAGATTAACCTTTTGATCCGTCTTATGAATTCGATTTCGATCCAAAAATTTTGGTTTTGAAAATATGAAAGGTCGGCAGGGTCCAGGTTTGAATAAAGTGCCGGCTATAATATAGCCGGCATGGTATTTGTTTGAATAAAATGCCGACCAATTTTAGCCGGCATGGTCCTTGGATGAATAAAACGCCGACCGTTTTGTGGCCGGAAGGGTCTTTGAATGAAGATTATGCCGACATTCTTATGACAGCGCCGGCGTATGTGTAGCCGGCATGTTAAGGATTTATAACCCTGCCGACATTTACATATACCAAACAGAAAATAGAATATCGGAAGATCTAATTCACTTTATTCATGCAATTTTGGTTACTACATTGATTGAAATGGAGGGTTTACATAGAGGTCTACCCACAAAACCTATACAACAACTTCTAAAGCCATCAATCTTCCTCATCCGAAGACGATACGACATCCAAGTACTCAGGGTTATCCTCAGGATTCTTTGCGCCAAGAAGTGATAGCTTGCATCGAACGCGAATGCTTCCCCCTTTTCCTCCAAGTAGCGCGCTTTCACGACTTCATGCTACAAAAACACAAAAACAAACTTACATATGTTAGTGGTGTTTCATTGGAAGATAAAACAACATGGGTTGCGTAAAAAAAACCACAAAATTGCTTACAAATTGTGCAATGGACAAGGTGAAGGGGCGAGTGTTAAAAATCCGAGGTTGGAGAGCCAAAAAGCAAGTATCGCGTTTTCGATGACTAGGTGCCTTTCGTGGACTTGTTGAATACTTCTTCCATTAGGATTACCAAACTCGCCGCAAAATTTGTTGTGTACCCTATCCCAAAGGTCGTGGAATCCTCCCTTTCGGAGGATTGACGTCTAAGTCGATTTTCCGCATACCATGCTTTGGTGATTGCCAAATCTTCATTTGAATCAAATGAAGTCATTGTTGTTTAGCTATTGGGTGAGTTTGATGGATTGTATGATGATATGAGCTTTGGAGAGTATATGAAACTATTTGTATGTTGTTTTGTAGAGAGAATTAGTGTATTTATATGATGGTGTCCAAATTTGGCCGTTATAGTGCCCAAGTACAAGTCAATCAATGAAATTGTACTTGCCAAAAATTTGAATTTTGAATTAGCGGTAGCGATTATTTTTTCTCGATGTCTTGGCTATGACACGGTCGGAATGGTTTAAATTTAAAACCATGCTTAGGCGTTATGATGGTTTTGGCATCAGTAAATCATTTTCTTCATCAATACGCCGGCAATATATTTTGAAGTTTTCTTTATAGGCTATGTTATGGTCGGAAGGGTATAAATTTAAAACCATGCCGTTATGATGGTTTTGGCATCGGGAGAAGGTATTTTACGTAACAAAATGCCGGCGTATTCGAAAACATAATACACTGCTAAGGCTGTATATTCGCCGGCTTGGTAATGATCGACTCACTTGCCGACCCTGGTATGCAAGCATTTTCCATTTGACAGTGGCCGGTGATCGACACTTAAAAACCTTAGGCCCCGGTATGGTCGGCATGGTGAATTAAAAGAACCTTACAGGCTATTTGTCTTGAAACTTTTATGTAGTTAAACAAAACTTTCATTCTACAATTAGAAATCAAACACTTGTTGTCCAAAATAAGAAAACATGTCCCATAAACCTTAAAAAACCATTTGTCCAACCATTAACAACCATTTGTCCAACCATTAACCTTGACATTTGTCCAACCCAACATAAAGAAATAAACTAGAGTCTGCATTCATTCACCACGAGCACGACCACGACCACGACCTCGGCCCCGTTTAGGAACACCAGCACTACTACTACCTTCACCACCACGACCACTACGAGCCCTCTTTTTGTCAGCATTCATCTTGGCTTGTGCTTCCCTCCTGGACTTTTCTTCCCTCCTTACTTGACCTCGGCTTGCTTGAACATTTCATGGGCATCCTCATTGTCAATATTGCTAGCATAGTGAATGTACTTGGTTTTCTCTTCAATCGACAAAGGCTCTCCTCTTTCTCTCGCGCAACACAACAACTTCACAAAGGTCTTCATATGCCCCTTCTATTTTCGGTTAAACAACAAACAATTAATAGAATTATTCGATAATGTAATCTTAAAACAATAAGAGCTACTCCAAAATACTTACAAGGAAGTTAGGAACTGTTGTTGAGTCATTCGATGCCATCTTCCTCTTACGAGCCAATTGTTCACCAGTCATTTCCCTAATCACAAAGAGGGAATGAGCCCAACCCAAGTACCACAACATGTATCTCTCCTGAGCTTCATGACCTTCGGTCACCTCGTCCAAAAGACTCGTATCGACTTTACGGTCAAGTCTTTCGTTCCAATGTCCTAGAGTTGGGGGTGGAGCGTAAGTTTACGTTAATAGTTTTTTGGGATGTCTGCAGTCCTCCCTTAACACTTTAAAGAAAGGCTCAAGATCGAAATGGGGTTCTTCTTGGACGTAACCCAATTGTCGCATTACCCGATGTGGATCGTACATTGAAAATCCATGGGAGAACCACAAGGGTCCGTTGTATAATGCAACATCATCTCTCCTTTGGATTAAACCTTGATTTCTAGCATCTCGGTAAGGATCAAATATTACCTCATCCGTGATCAATTTGTCCAAGGCGATTCGCACGTTAATAAGCGGTTGCGGCATATCCTTTTCTGAGCACCCTTAAAATCGTATCTTTGCGCTCTTGGCTTATCAATCGCAAGCTTTTCGTTCACTTTGACGTGGGAGTTGGTTTTCACCAAAGTAGGGAAGTGCTCATATATCCAAACCTATGCAAACACAAAGTTTAGTAAGAATCAAACATTACAAGCATTTGGCAAATATAAACGATTTAGACAATACAATTACCTGGAAGAGACATATGTTTCCGTTAACTTGCGCAGTGAGTGCCCTTGAAGCCTTTGTCAACTCATTGTTCAAGAAGGCGACCACCGCAGTACCCCAAGAATACTCATGCATCTTATCTAAGGGATCCAATAGTTGCAAATAACTGGCGTCGACCAAGCTTCAATCGTCGGGAAGATACATCTGCCCAGGACGTATAGCAAATAACCTGACGCGGTAGCATTGATTCGCACGGGGTTCACCCTTCCTTCCACATCAAAGATTTTCTTGGTCCCAGACAATGTATCCCTCAGCTTCTTCAGATTAAACTTCTTGCTTAGATTACCATCCTTCATCGCAAGCATAGACTCTAAGTCTTAATCCGATCCCAACCGAACAAAGTGTTGGTCAATTTGAAGATATCCTCCCAAGAAATGTTATTATCGAAGCCCTCACTTGACTGCTTTTCCTCAACCTCGAGGCCTAGAATTTGATGAGCATCATCGGGAGTTATCGCCATCTCACCGAATGGGAATAACATTGTATCGGTCTCTCCGTAGAACCTCTCACGAGAATGCGGATCACGGTAACTCTATCATACTCAACATTCGAACTCTCCACCGCAGGCAACAACCCGGGAGTTCTTGACAATCACTTTCACCTCCTCACATTCATCCTCAAGATCCCAAGTCTTAGTCACTGAACATGAAGCTTGGCGCCTCATGAGACGGATAGCATGCTTGTGATCCTAAATACCAAAAACACAAAATGAAAAGAAATACAAATACTTGACACAAATTTAAGATAGTTACACACTTAAATGAAAAACAAAGACGGATTGAGATTACTTACGATAGTATTTTGGATTTCACATGCCCACGAGTCTTTGTATCCAAAAAGAACACGTCCACCATCTTCAGGGTCCCCAGGGAAGCTCGTTTGGTTTCAATTTAATCTTCAATTCGAGAGGAAGGCATGTGGGAATTAATTTGGTTTAGTGATAACCCTTTTCTTCTTCCGGTTGCACTAGTACTTGCGACTTGGGTTTGTTCCCCAACTTCTTCTTCTTCTTCTTCTTCCACTTGCCTCTTCAACAATTTCATCTTCTCTACCCTTACCTTTATCTCCATTACCATCATCATCATCATCATTACCTCCTCCAACATTAGGCATGTCTTGATCACCATCATCATCATCATCATTGTTCCCTCCTCCAAAGATAGGAGTTCTTTCATCAACATCATCATCCTCACCTCTTCTACCGGATGGAATTGATTGGTCTTCATCTGGAGTCTCGTCGAATCTTTGGGTTACGATGGTGGTTGATAATCATCATTCGGCACACGGATCTTTGTCGTTCCCGCCACAACGTATGCCCCTCGATGTCTTGAAGTCAAGAGTTTGTCACCAACACGAGGAGGTCTTGAAGGAGGACTAAGAGCTTTCAGAGCTTTCTTGTTTGCCTTTTGCAACCTGAACAAGAACAATTAAGAAAAAAACTATAAGTCGGAAGGCTCAACATATATAACCATTCCGGCGGACTAAGGTCGGAAGGGTCTATATCTAAACATCAAGCCGGCTAAACAAGGGTCGGGAGGGTTTTATTCCAATAACCTGCCGGCTTTTAACAACTATGGCTGGGTTTTCAACTACAAACGCCGGCAACGTATATAATAAAAACAACACCGGCTAACATAACGCCGGCGTTGTATTATTTAGATACCATTCCGACCTTATCATTCAAGGCATCAGGAGACGCTAAAAATCTGAAATCCCGCCGGCAAGTTTAAAATTTTTAACCAACCCGGCTTAAAAAAATAAAATTTTCGCCGGCAAGATTTTAGGTTGAATAACATCCCGACCCTGTGAAAGCAGTTACAATAACTAAACCGCCGGCATGATATTCAACCAACGAGCATCCCGGCGGAACACTAAATATGAAATCCGGCAGGGTCGTGAAACAAACACATTGCCGTGAAATAAGCGCAAATTCAAATATTCGATTTTTCCGACCTAATTTGACATGCAAACATGAAATCGAAGTACTAGAGTGAGTTTAAGTAGGCCCTTACTTTCTTAATCGCACCATTTCTTCGTTTTGAGCGGGTTCAATCTCTTCTCCTTCGACGGTTTTTCTTCTCTTTTTGTTGAACTAATTTTGCAATTTCGAGGTTGTATTGATTGGGTTTGCGATTGGCGCCTTTCATACGAGTTCCCTTACGCTGTGGTGGTTCCATTGTTGAAGATTACTCGGAGTTTTCGAATCGACGATGTTAACGAATTAATCGACGAGTTTTGGTGGTGGTGGTGGGGGAGGAGCCGGTGTGGTTGGTTATGGAAGAGAAGAAGAGAAGAAGGAAGATGAAAATAAAAAAAACTGATTATGGTAATAGAATTATAAAGGTCAAGGGTAGTATTGTAACTTCAACCAAATTTGACCTCCCCCTAGTAAGGTCACATGTCCACTTAAAATTGGGTATACCCCAATCTCGCCAGGAAAAAAAAAGCCCCCTCAAGTTAATACGCGGCAACCACGTTAAATCATAGTACTTCTCAAAATTAACAAGGAAACGAAAAATGAAAATATTTTTCATTCCATGGTAAAAAAAACCTGGCTTGATTGGGGGATACCCAGATTAATTGGGTATACCCAATAAGACAAAATAGGTCATTTTGAAGTAAAAGAGGCCACCCTTAACCATATATTTTCTAAATGGTTAATATACCCTTGTTTAATTAACACTAAAAATCTGATTAGCTTAATTAATTGAGTTTAGATTAAAAATTTTGAAATCATGAATTTAAGTTATGAAATTTTGTTTTTGATTGAACTCATTTGGGAAGATTTTTGATGAAATTTTTTTCTTTCGAGAATATTTTTTTTCAACAGAAATGAAAGCATAACACTTCTAAAAAGAGGATTGTAAAGCTGGGTATGAAATCATACTCAAAATGAAAGAAGGATTCAACACTTTCAGTTTTGAAACTATCAAAAGTAGGCAGGGTCGACGAATAAAGAACATGCCGACTAACTTTGGTCGGCAAGGTCTGCGGATGAAGAACATGCCGACAACTTATGGCCGGCAAGGTCGATGAATGAAGAAGATGCAGACTTTATTATTTTTGACACACAGGAGACTGTTGTAAATGCTTCACTAGTCGGCATCTTGTTGATTTCTTACCTTGTCGGCTATCTTATAGTCGGCAAGGTCAATAAAAACATACCCTGCCGACTATAGAATTTTTGACATACAGATAAAAATGATTAGTCGGCAAGGTATTAATTTCATAACCTGCCGACTAAACTATAGTCGGCAAGGTATAAGGATGAATATCGTGCCGACTAAAATATAGTGGGCAGGATATAAGGTTGAATACCGTGCCGACCTTGTAACTACTGATTTCGAGAGATGAAAAGTCGGCACGGTATTCAACCTTATAACCCGCCGACTATATTTTAGTCTGCAAGGTCGACAAAAAAACCTTGCCAACTTACGATCCGTTTTGATTCTTCGTTTTTTTTTTTTTTTTTTTGATCTCATCACGTATGGTTAGAGTTTTGAAGAAAGATTTTGAAATTTTTTTGAATATGTTTTATTCGGCATGGTTTTTTAGTATGGACAATTTGGTCTTTTAACACCTTTTAGACACCCCTTAGCACACTAGTTTGGATGAGAATAAAATGAGTACACCCCAATTAATCTGGGTATACCCCAATTTCGGCCGGTAAAAAAAGAAGTCGTCAATCATCCGCCAAAAGAATGACAAAGCAACAGGGCTAGTTTTGGCTGCTTTAGTCCCGTGCCAAGTGAGTGGGTTATGACCCTACAAAATAAGCAGTCATTTCTAAAACGATTTCGTTTCGCTGCGCTCAACATTTTTTTGGAGTTTTAGCTTTCGCAAGAGGACCACTGAGAATCCAAAGAGACGGATACAAATATCACAAGTTGGTTAGGTAATCTTATGGATGTAACATATATCGTATGTGTGGATGTAATGTTTGAAAACTGAACAATTTTAAGAGCACTTTCTAAAAGAAAGAGTGGTTAGGAGGAGCCACCCCTTCAACATTCCACTCTCTTTCATGGTCTCTTTTCAAATGCTATCCAAATGCTTCTTTTTTTTCTTACACTATCTAGCCAACTGTTTTTGTTTGGGTTAAAAACAAAAATTCATGATAATTAAACAAATAGCTACCCAAGCAATTTTATTATCTAGGGTATTTTAAAAAAATAAAATAAAAAAAATATCTAAATAAAAAAATCCACTCTCTCCATATTCAGTTCCTTTGTCTATTGTGTTGCTTCTCATAAATCTTTGCGTTCAGCTTGCTCCGGACTCATTGCGTCTGCTAAAAAGATACATTTTTAACCTCGATGTGTACCTAAAAATCACGAATGATTAGAGACATACATATGCCTTATGTTTTGTTAATATTAAAAAATGAACCAACATAATTTATTTTAAATGTTCCCCTTGAAGGGGGTTGCCAGTGATGATTGGCTCTTGATTGTAAAGAGGGATATCTTTATGGAGGTGAAGGTTTATTATCAAACTCTGCAAATTTTTTCGTGCATTTTTGAATGATGATTTCTGGTGTTGAGGTACTGCCTTTGAACACCTTATCACATCTTGCAGACCTCTTAAAATAACTTTTCATTCTTTAACACACTGAGTTATTCTTATTCTTTTCCTCAAATATTTTCCTGTATGCTGATTTTACATTAAAAAAAAATCAATTTTTCTCTAGTGTCCATACCATTTTATGTTCTTGTTGAAGGTGAATTGAGATGTTAAGAATTAGTCTTGTTATTGGAACTTCAAACAAAGAGAGGACAAAACTGGTATTCCAACCTCCAGTTTCTAATGCAAAGAGTTGATACACATATGTATTGATAATGACTTTCACCAGCTTTAGGTACGAGAGGTGTATCTAGCTCTACAATCCACATGTACTTCCAAATCATAACCTTGTGGCCATTACCAATACTCCAGCAGCTGTATATTTTGATGAAGTTTAACTCAGAACTTATGCTTCTCCAAGACCACCTAGAATTACCATTTTCTTGAATGTTAAAAACTTGACCATATGGAAAGTATTTTGCTTAAAGAGATGTATCACATATGTAACTATTACCAATACATAACTTCCAAGAAGATTTGGCAAGCAAAACTCTATTAAACAAATGAAGATCTCGAAAACCCAAACCCTATTTTTCCTTTGGTTTATTGACATTTCTCTAGGTAATAAAATGACTTCCTCTGTTAGTCTTCTAATTTCTCCATAATTAGTTCATCTGGATTATGGTGTTATATGGTAGTTTGAAACTGATCATATGATACACATGGATAACATTGGTAACATTTTTAATCATTATTGACATTGCAGCTTCAAACACGTTTGTGCAACTCCATCTTAATAGTATAGTTTCCATCTTATCTATGGGAGTAGAAAAAGGTATCTTCTTGTTTTCCCCCACAAAGAAAGGCAGACCTAAATAATTTTCGTCACTGATATCAAGATGCCTAACTTGAAGGATACCACTAATGTCTTGACAACATGATGGATTCATGTTCATGCTGAAGTAGACTGCTGATTTGTGAAAATTGATAAGCTGGCCAGAACAAGCACTGAATTCTTCTATTACCTTAAAAAGTTTATTGGTTTGAACTAGATTTGCCTTGTAGAAAAGAAGACAATCATCCGCAAATAATAAGTGTTTGATTTTTGGAGTAGACCTAGATATTTTTATACTTGTTAATTGATTCATGTTTTCATAATGATTCAATTGCTCTGAGAAAGCTTTCATGGCAAGAATGAATAAGTAAGGGGAAAGGGGGTCCCCTTGGAGGTTTGAAAGCTTTTAACGGTGAACCATTAATCATGATTTCCACTTGAGTAGTGCTGATGCATTGCAGAGTAAGATGACATAATTTTTCACAAAAACCAAATTTCCTTAGTACTTCTATGAGAAACACACACTCTAGTTTGTCTAACGCCTTCGACATGTCCATGTTAAGGGTTAGATGACCATTCCTGCCACCTTTCTTCTTCATATCTTTGACCAACTCTTGCACCATGCAAATACTGATATTATTCTACAGGCACATACGCAGATTACATGGGAGATATAATGTTAATCATTTGATTTTTGAGTCTGAGAGCAATTATCTTTGAGACTAATTTATACATTGTGTTGCAGAGAGCAATTAGCCTGAAATCTTCTGGTTTATAGGCTGAAGTAGTCTTTGGAATCAAAGTAATTCTTGTGTTATTGATTTTCTTTAAAATAAACCCAGAGTTGAAGAATGCTTTTATCGTCTCGCAGATATCATCTTTCACCACTTGTTATTGTGTTTTGTAAAACACTGGATGGAATCCATCCAGACCCGGTGAAGTCCAAGGATCCATTGACATTTGATAAATCTTTTGATCCGAAGGAATAGTAATCATCTTTGCATTATCTTGATCTGAGATACAATTAGGAATATGTTGCAGAAAAAGATAGTTGTGAGTTGGATTTGAAATTGTACTAATCTTCTTGAAATGAGAGACTAAGATTTCTTCAATAGAATTTCTATCTTGACACCAAGTACCATCTGATGCTTGTAGTGAATCTGTTCTGAACCTGACTCTCATTTGGTTTTCTCTTATATGAAAGTATTTTGAATTTCTATCCATTCATTATAGAAGTTATCCCTAGAGTTTTGCATGTTGGAACTATCTTGTAACTCATTTAGAGAATCAATCTCTTTTTCAAGTTTCAAGACCTCGGTAATGTTATTTCCTTGTATATCAGATGCTTGCAAATGAGATAACTCTAATGAGAAACCATCTTTCGAGAGTATAATTATACCACTTGCTTGACCCACAGAGGGGACATAACTCATATTTGGAATGCATATGGAATTGGTGAAATTTAGAATTCTTTCATCATTAATTTTAGTTTCCGACAAGAAAATGATATCATGTAGCTGTAAAGTATTCAAATGCATTAAATGATCCCTCGTTTCTTTTCCTAAAAAGCCATGATAATTCCAACTTAATATTTTCATGTCAAAAACAAACGAGTAATAGAATAACATGATACTTAAGTTGGATGCTTAACTAAAGAATTAAATAGCATGCAGATTTATATTGGTACGTAAAAAAATTATATACCAAGATTTTAAAAGACTAAAAAGTAGTAGGAATGTAAGTGGAAAAGATTTATTAGCAGATTGATCGATATCAGCCTTGTTCATCTCATGGGGAGTCTCTTTTGCCTCAAAATCTCCTTCTTCAACCAAGTCATGCTCCATATCATCAACATCAGTTGATGAGGTCATCTTTTCGGTATTACTTTCCATATTTTCCAAGCCATGTGAGTTTTGAGTAGATTTAATTGATTTAATGGTGCTAAGGGTAGAGAATTGCTCTTCAATTATGGATCTTTTATTGTTTCTAGTTCCTCCTCTTCTCGAGTTTTTTCAATGAGCTGATTAGGGATAGCTTCACATATTTATTGCAGCAGAAATATCAAGGTCATCAATGATCTCTACTCCATAAGTCGTAGCAAGTTCATGATAGTATGTGATGTATTCTTCATTTGTGAATCTTCTTATCATTAAATCATCTGCAACATTTAGGCACTCCTCCTCTTTGTGATCTATTGTGAAACACTTTGGACAAAGACTATGAGGTTGTCTCTCCTAGTGGAAACGAATCCAAGTGACCCCTCCCACAGTTGTATTCCACCATCCTCCCATATGAAGAGGTTTAGATAAGTCAATCTTAGTTCTAGCAGAAATCATACTTCCAAAACCAAGTTTGCAATTTTTTGGATCTGTCCATATTTTGTACCCAACTCCTCTATGGCATCATTTACTATGGACTCGGAGTGATGTTCAAGTAAAATATTTTTAAATTGAACATTCCATTCTTGATGAGAAAACAACCATTCCTTAGTCGGGATGGCGGCATCATACTTTTTCAGATTAAGATGACATTTCTTTATATTCTGTGGGCTTTTATTAAGGACAACATTCATTACTTCTTTTGTGTGAAACTTGAAGAGAAAAAAATTCTTTATATTTTGTGGGATTTTATTAAAGACGACATTCATTACTTCTTTTGTGTGAAACTTGAAGAGAAAAATATTCTTCTTAATAGCACGTAGTTCCTTAGTCATGTATCTATTCCATAAGATATTGGTTTCTTTTCTGACAACATCATTGTCAATAGGATCCTTTGAAAATAATTTCCCTATCAAGGTTGTGCTCCATTCATCGGAAGCTTCACTGATAGCTGTTTTAGAACCAACATCTCTTTTCATCTGTCTAGCACATATTCTCTTATCTGTAAATTCTGCATCTTACCAATGATTGTTGAGATTTGAGAGCTTGAGGAAGAAGCCATGATCTTTTGAAAATAGTTCTTAGGTTGAGGGTTCAATAAAATTAGGTTGGTAGAGAGGATATTTTCTGGGTTAACACCTCTTTTCTTATAAAGATAAATTTGACCGCCCAAATAACTATAATTAGTTTCAAGGAAATAATATTTATCTTTAAAAACAGCACCGAAGATATTCCACGAATAATGAGAGGGATTTTGAGTAATTATACGGTTGAAAATAAACTGAGAAAATCTCGACCGAGAACAAGTAAATCTAAAATTACGGGGAGTAATAGGGGGAAGTTTGAATTTTCAAATTTCAAATTTTCTGGTTTCTTGTTTTGGATCGGACTGACTGGGTTACTCAAACATGACTTGGGAATATCATTGAAATCATATACATGATAAAGAAATTAATATTGGAACATATTGTGATAATCCATCCTAGAATTGATGGCATGCAATACTGCTGAAAAGTGTGATGACAAAACTGGTTTGGTTGTAACAATAATGTTACTAGAAGGAGTATACTGGATACAAAAGTCCAACACTGAATACTTCTCATGATTTGATGAACAGTAGAGGCCTTGAAAAGATTTAACAACCCATTAGAAGAGAGATCTAGAATCTAAATGTGAATTAATAAAAAAACAAATAGATTAAGATGTATTTATTTGAATGATTTTAAGGAAAAATGATTCTAGTAGCAAGAACAAATCTAAGTAACCATTGAGAAAAAAGATTAAAATGTAAAAACTGAGAATTAGATTAAGAAAAATATTTAAATGATATTTTAGAAAGTTTTTTTTTATAGAAGAGGAAAAACCTCGGAACCTTACATGATATTGGAGCTGATTTTGAAAATCGGAAACACTTACATGATATCTCAGGATCATTACATTATCAATAGATTCTAAATATCTTCACCAATTCTTTACTATCCATCCTAATTTAACAGACTTAAAAACCATTTTAGAATACCAAAAAGACCAATCACATGGCCTAATTAGTTTTGAAACAAAACTAATTTTTTTGACTGCACAAGGCAGTGGTTGGATAAAGTCCAACCCCGTGATTTCAGGAACATAAAAGTCTAGCTTCCATGAATTAAGTTTTTCATTGTAACAGTATCTTACACCTAAATCTAAGTAATTGAGTCTTGAGTAACTGAGGTTTTCTGAAAGAGTCTTTTGAAGTCTGGATCGAGATGAAACGGCCTGAATCGGCACTGGGGTCTTTGTATCAGTCGCTGGAGTCAATGTACTTGTTAATGATCTTGGTGTTGTTGCCTTTGTTTCCTTGGCTACAGTTAATGCTAGAAATAGCACCATATAATAGCACCATATTTCTATTACAAATAGATTACAAAACCTAATCCTAAGAAAATTACAGATAAAACTAAAAATAACCCTAAACCAGAGAGTAAAGAAGATCCACCATTAGGGTTTTCATTGACGATTTCTGTAGAGTTGCCACCGAACCAAACTTGATTCCTTTCTTCTATCGACGATGAAAAATAAGCTCGTCGGAACTTGATTAATCGCCGGAATGAAGCACTGACAAAATATTTGTAACACATGACATGGCTAGTGAGACAGACATACATCAAACAACAACCCAAAGAAACAAACTCTCTCTCTTCTCTCTCTTTCTCCTCCCTTTCTAAAAAAAACAAAAAAAAACAAACCTAAAGCCGCCTTGTTCAGATTTGGTCCAAAAGGACCAGATCTGAGCAAGGATTCTTTTTCTTTTAAAGTGTTTGGTAGTGGGTAATTGAATAAGATGTTCTTACATCGATTTTGGTGTCTTTTGACATATTTCTTCACCGTTTTGGGACGATTTTTCTTCGTCGTTGTGGGACGAGTTCTTCAAGTTTCAATGGCTGGTTCGTGGCTTTTGCTATTCTTGATTCAAAAACATCGACGTAACAACACGACATCACTTTGAATCGACATCCGTGTTCGTGTGGATCGATAAGTTTATGGGAAAAGTACTCATTTGTTTTAGGAGCATCCCTTATCGAAGAAGAATATAATCAGATTAAATGGTCGGAATTGATTTTCGTACATACCATCATCTCTCCCTTATACATAAATTTGTTTTGGATACCTTTGTGGTTTATTGCTCTTTCTCTTCGCAATCTACTTGTAATTGGTGTCCTTATTTGTATTTGGGTTTTGATTATCTTGTATTTTGATGTTTTTTTTTTTATACTTGCAAGCGAACATGTAATCACTAGTTTGATTTGAATGAATTGAAATATGTTGATTGTCCAAAAAAAGAAAAAAACCAAGAGAAACATAGATTGAGGAAAGGTCACAAGATCTATGAAGCAAAGATTCAAATGTAAAAGTAAGCCCCTTGATCTAAAACTTAAAAGATATATTGCTAAAAGTAAAACAAATAAATCTAAAACATATAGTGAAATAATATCGGAATCTGAAAAAGAGATTGCCGGAGAAGAAGTTGCAGCGACTTGGTCCGAAAATACAACTGAAGAAGATTGAATGGCTTGCTTAATTTCTTCATATCAGCATATCACAAACCACCACCTAATCAGCCAAACACCAAATGAAACCTAGAAAGCGCAATAACAGAACCGATTTACCTCAAAATGGAAGCAAACATACTAAGAAAAATTACAAAAATAAGAGAAACAACGACACGAAAGTTGATAATGGTTATTGATCCGCTCAGATCGGCTCGCTCAAGCAAGGAAGTCTTTCGTCTTTAGGCTGTTAGGTTTTTTTTTTTTCGAGGAAAAAATGATTTCAGAGCATTAGCCACTGTATTTTTCTAGTTAAGTTAAAATCGAAGATCTTTTAGCGTTACTTCGAAGTGGTAGTTTTGAGTCTACAAAAATAAAGGAAACTTGGTAGTCATAAAATTTATCACAAACACAAGCAGCATATAACAGTTTGTAATAGAGAATAATTAATAACAGTAGCAGTAATATTTAATATGTAACACTCGAACGAGCCGGCCTCGAGCAAAAGAAATTAATAACAGTAACAGTAGCAGTAATATTTAATCATTCTTGCTTGCTTACGTTGCATTGCATTGTGTTTGAATATTCTTTTTAACAATTTTGATATAATTGGCAAAATCAATCTTGCATAAGCATTACATCATTTTTGATTCTTTTGCATTAACATCATAATCAATCTTTGGCATCATTTTTAAGATTCCTCGTCCAATGTAATGCAAGTTGGCCTTCTAATCTCAAGACTAACGCATAATTTAGATAATATTATATCCTCTGATATTATTTTTTAAATGTTATGATTCCTTCGACCACTCATCAAGAAATTTTTTGACATTTATTCGGCAGAAATCATTTTGTAAAAATGACTTTAAGTCGACTGTGAAAATTTTGTCATAACCGACATCTAGTTTACCTGCACAGAGAAATTTTGAAAAAATAAATAAATTGTAAATTCTATGCACCTTCTTGTTTATTTGGGTTCTGAGTATCATTTCTGTTTTTTGCTTA
The DNA here is from genome assembly GCA_023531295.1 of Papaver armeniacum. NCBI lineage: Eukaryota > Viridiplantae > Streptophyta > Magnoliopsida > Ranunculales > Papaveraceae > Papaver > Papaver armeniacum. The sequence continues at coordinate 101,288 of JAJJWW010004984.1, forward strand.
ACGCCATCGCAAACGTATTATCAAGAACTAATTGACGGGGACACAGAAGAAAAAAAAATTGAGCTCCTGACAAACGAGGCCGTTCAGTGTCCAAATATGTGTTTTGACGTATAGAACGAGCCGGCCACACGCAAAAGTAAATGCCCACAGTGTTTGTGAGCCCACGTCGCTTCGCATCTAGGTCCTTATACACCCCTCCAGTCTCCATCTTAAAAGTTGCTCACTATTCTTGTTTGACTTATTTTCTTTGATTCTTTTTCTTAACTAAACAAAGTTTTTCCTTCTCAAAGGGTGTTACACTACAACAGGCAATCAAGCTTGGATTACATCATAATGTCGATATGATTAGACAATTATAAAATTGGGTTATTATTGCTTGTTTAGTTTTTCCTAATAAAGTCAATCATGTAGGGTTACTTGCTCAACCATCCTTAAGATTCTTCATCAAATCTAAAATAGCTAATAATGCACCTAATGGATATTAGGTTTGATTGGATATTCTATGATTCCTTCCGCACTTATTGAGAATAATTTGAGATTCTTCTTTGAGGTTTATCGTGTGTAATTTTTTCCTGCAACATGGCTTCAAATCGGCTGTGAAATTCATGGCTCAGTGAAAGACGACTTTCCCAACTAATAATCAAACTTATCTGTTGGAGCATTCCCAGATTAATCATTTCAAATTTTAGAAATTCTCTATACACCTTCATTTTCGCGGGCAGTGGATCGATCCTCTACTCGACACTCTATCCGTTTTTTTGTATTTTTTGCTCAACGTCATAGAAAGCTTATTATCAAAGTGGATCAACAAGTGGTGTATTGACTGAACAACATTCGAGTGTGATTCCTCATTGTAAACCAAGCCGTAGAATCAAAATGCAGAGTGTTATTAATTAGTCTTGAACTATAATGTCAACCGTTCCAACAGACAATATTTCTTTTTCCTCTCTGGTTAAGATGTGGCAACCACGTTACTAATTTTATCACTAATCTTACTTAATTTAGTTAACCAAATCATTAACATTAATTTAATTATTGAGATAAGGGTTTTAGATTTACCATTTCATGACTCGTTTTTTTGTTATTTTTTAAGCCCTCAAAACCAGAATCTTAAAGCCCCAATAATAGGTTTCGTCTTAAAATACACTTCTCAAAATTAAGGAATAATACAAAAATAAAAATAAAATGATGTCGACATTTTCCCGCACACTATCACTTAAGGTCGCACCCGTACCGCATATAATGAATCAAAACCCTAGTAGGATTGTCTTTCAATGTTGACATTTTACTAGCACAAGGAGTACTTCTCAACAACTGACTTCAATAATGAGGGCATGATCCATCCATAGTACTAAGGAAATCCTCCAACTACCATAAAAATCACTTATCTGTTGTTCTCATTCTCTTCATCAGGCTGGCATGACGCATGATGTACAAAATTGTACACCATTGTTACCAAAAAAGAACCAATTGAAATTGATGTGCAAAACGATGATCATGATATGCATTTTTTTTTATTGCAATCCATTGAACCCGCCTTGCATTTTACTGGCACCATTGTAACCTTGCCAGTCCAACCTTGGGAGTTGGGATACACAACCTGAGCCTAGCGAAATAATAAAAAAAAATCCTCGATTTCTTGTTCCCACATCTCAGTGACAATGCAATGGTGTCGAGAACATGTATCATTGCAACAGACCACTGCTTATTATGTAAATAATATCGTATCACGACATCCATTTGTCCTTTTTTGTGAATGCACGGTTTATTTATTTATCTTTTGGATCGGCAAAAAAATGAAATATACTGAAAGAATACAAAACCGACTAACTAATCAAGCTGGCTCCGGATCCTCTACAACAACAAAATTCTCTACACCTCTGTGCCTACCAAAAGATAGACGCCAGGTGTTCGTTTCTCCAACATACCAAAATCAAATATTTTGATTATATTAATGTTGTTAAAACTAAAAGATTTTCACAGAGATAAAAACGGAAAATGTTTATCCTCCCTTTTTTTTTTGAAAAACGAAGTAACCCAATTTATTAAACCAGTACTTCTCTGGGGTACGGGGTCCCCATCAAGTCATTCAAAACAACTACATTTAGGAAACCTGGGCAGGTATTGTCCCATATGTCCATTGAGACATTGGAGTTGTTGTTGTTTCCATAGTGCGTTGTTTCGAGTTTGCATGATTCGCCAAGCCATCCGCCGCCTGGTTCGCCTCTCTATACGTGTGCTTGATTGTGTACTGATGTATATATTGTAGTTTGCTGCGGATTTCTTCCAGCATGGATTGGATGATCCAAGGAGCTTGTGTTGTTTGTTGCTCAATTAGCATTAGTAGTGCCGTTGAGTCCGTCTCTCAATTGAATCCGGTTCCATCCTTTTAGAATTGCCATTCTGGTGGCGGGGAGAAACGCCCATGTTTACGCCACCGCAGCCGTAGTGATTCCTATTGGAGCCGCCATGGCTAACACAACCTCTCCTTGAGTATTTCTGCATATCCACCCTGCTCCTGCACTTTCCGGCCATTCTCCCGGTATTCCCTTGCTTGCTCCATCCGTGTTGATTTTTAGCCAGTCTTGCGGCGGTGCATTCCATTTCACCCAGATAGTGGTACTAGTTTGCCTTGTTCGGTATGGTCGTTGTTGTTGTGCACCCTGTTGCATGTCTCGCAGATTATTCTTCATTGCCCATATATATTCTTGACTCAGTAGCAGGGAAATGTGGAAGATTTGTTGCGGCGTCTGGTAGTTGTTATTGTAGACCTTTGCGTTTCTTGCCAGCCAGATGTTCCAAATCATGAAACAACATTTCGTGAAGTGATCTTCCTTCGTTGAAATTTGTAGGAATTCATTGAAGTTTGTCGGTGTTGTTATAGTAGATTGGTTAACGCTGTTTGTTCTTCTTTGCCGGTTGTCTTGGAGGTTCACGTTTTGTTGTTGCTGCTGACAAATGGCCGCCGGAATCGGATGTGGTGGTAAAGCAACCCCAAGGTAGGGGTTGTGTTGCCCCGTGTCTCTGTTTAGGTGTGAACATAGGATGTTCCAAGCCTGTTTGGTTCTCGGACACTCAAATAGGCGGTGTTGGTGTTTCGGTTGTAGGTTACATATAGGGCAAGTGTTTGTGTTTGTGATTTTCCTATAATGTAAGGCTACAAATGTTGGCGATCCCTCATGAGTGACTTTTCATATGAAAAGTCTAATTTTTTGTGGACAAACGGCTTTCCAAATGATCTTGTAGTTTTGTTCTTGTGTTGCGGATTATTTGTGGTGTGGTGGTTGGTTGTTGATGGTTGTTGTTGAATCGGCAACTCATATCCACTTTAGCCAGTATATTGTCCCAATTTTGCATGCGGCCAAATTGGTTTGTCAGGGATTGAAGGATTTGGGATATGGACGGCTCTTATGGATTTGGTAACATCTGCCGAGTAGATCTGTTGCAGTAGATTATAGTTCCAATTGAACGCATGGGGTTCCATTAGAGTGCTTACCGAGGTTATTGCCTAAGCTTGCTAGAGCAGCGATGTTTCGTACTCATTGGTATCCATTTTTCTTTTAGGGTGGTTGAATTTCCATCACCTATTTGGATCGCATGGTTTTCTGCACAAAGGTAGCAATTTTAGCCAAATTCTTCCAAGCCGGGCTTGCCGTAGCGGGTGGTGGCGGTATTCTCTTCAAAATTGCTTCTTGTCCCATGTATTTTGTTCTGTACATTCTGTTGCAGATCGAATTCGGGTTAGCGTGAATTTTCCAAATTCTTTTGCCTAACAAAGCAAAGTTGTGTTTTCTCGAATTTCCGATCCCGAGTCCTCCTTTCCTCCTTTGGCATTTGTAGTTTCTCTTTTCCAATAATGTGCGCTTTTTTATCGATTTGTCATGTCCCCAGGGAAGAAATTCCGTGCTATCTTATCTATTTTTTGATGGACATGCGTAGGTAAAAGTTGTGTTTGCATGGTATGGTTTGCGTCGGAAGGAGGCTTGAGTTGATGAGTTGCCATCTTCACTTTGATTTAGGCATTTTGCCATCCACCCTTTCGCTTTTCTCTCCAGGGCAATGAAGCAAATGGGCAAATATTGGAGAAGAGTTTCTTCCCCTGTTTGAATTCCACCCCTAGATATTTCGGCGGATTATCGGTGGTGGGTATATTGAAAGTTGTTGACGACCCGGTCCTTGGTGCTCTGGTTCAAATGAGGATGATGAATGATGGTTGATTTTTGGGCATTGATGGCTGTCCGTGATGTTGAATATATACTGTAAGTTGTTTTAGATTATTGCATGTATTCGGTCATTTGGGCGGGTAATGAGAAGATCATCCGCGTACATTAGGTGCAAAATCGGTGGAGTGTTGGATGCTATCTTCAACCCTTTTAATTTTCCCTCATTTTCCATTATTGTCGAGGTTTGTAGATAAAATCTCTGCACACATGATGAAAATATAGGGGACAAGGGGTCTCCCTGTCGGAGTCCTCGATTTGGTTGAATATGGCCATGCGGGGTGCCATTGACATTGATGGAATAAGTGCGATGTTATGCATAACATTATGTACTCCACAAATTTAGGGGGAATCCCAAATGAAAGAAGTGTTTGTTTAATGAAGCCCCAATCTAAGTTGTCATAGGCTTTCTTAACGTCTAACTTCAACGCGATCTTTGGAATTTTGTTGGTGGTGTGGATCTAATGTGATGAAAAATCTCGGTTGCTATTGCAATGTTATCATGGATTGCTCTATTCGGTACAAAAGCACTTTGGTAAGGACTGATCATGAATTGTAGGGTGGGTCTCAACCTATCTACCGATAATTTAGAAATGATCTTGTACACCACATTGCAAAGCCCAATGGGTCTCGAAATCATTGGGTGTGGTAGGGTTTTTCAGATTTCGGGATAAGCGTGACATTGGTATGATTGAATTGGTTTTGTAGTTCTACCTTGTCAAAAAAATTCATCACTAGGTCAATGATTTGAGTATTGGTCGTATCCCAAAAAAACTTTGAAAAACTTACTAGTGAACCCATCTGGTCCCGGAGCTTTCTCAGAGCCAATGCTTTGCAGCGCTTTAAGAATTTCGTCCACCGTCGGGGGTTTCATCATCTCCATGCAATGGTAAGGTGAAATTCTAGGTGAAATTTCTAGAACAACATCATATCAATTTCGGTTAGGCTTGAACCGCTAGTATATTGTTGTTGATAATGCCGAACCGGCATTGCTTCGATTTGAGTTTGTTCATAAACCCATCTATTGTTGCCGTCTTGCAGCCGATGGATGTGGTTTATTCTGCTGTTTATTGTTGCTTTGGTGTGGAAAAAACGAGTGTTGAGGTCACCGTTTGTCAGCCAATCAATTCTAGCTCTTTGTTTCCAATATGTATCTTGGCGGTGTTGCGGCACCGGGTGCGTGTTTCGTGTCTCTCTTTCATGTTGGAACCAGAATAATAGTTCATTTCCAGATGTTGTGGAGCATTTTGATTGAGCTAGTTGAATTTGGAACTCGACTTCTTTGAGTATTTTTGGAAGATTTCCAAATGTTTGCCTGTGCCACTGTTGTAGGGCTTTAGCTGTGTCCTGCATTCTTACTAGGAGATTAGTTGCCACATTTTCCGTATTTTGTTGCTGATGCCAGGCCGTGGTTACCACTTCTTTCATTTGCGGATGGAGAAACCATAGATGCTCTATACGGAAAAGATTAGCATTTCTTCTCATCAATGCTTTTTCTTGTAGGAGGAGAGGTGCATGGTCGGATCCAATCCTAGGCAGGTGTCTGATCAGGGCTTGGGGGTGTATGTCTAGCCATTGTTGGTTTGACATGCCTCTGTCTAGTCTCTCCATGATAAAATTGCCATCCATTTGGTTATTGGTCCAAGTGAAATCATCTCCTTGGAATCCCAGGTCAATCAGGCCATAGTTGTTAATGAAATTATTGAAGACTCTAACCTGTATGTTGGTCACCAACCTTCCTCCTTTCTTTTCATGTTGAGCTACAATTTCATTGAAGTCCCCCATAAGGAGCCAAGGGTGAGTTGGAGTAGTGATGAGGCTTTCAAAATTATTCCAGAATTCCTTTCTTTGAGCCTTCTGAGGAGGTCCATATATTCCAGTGAACATCCAAGGTTGTGTAGAGTGCTGTTGAGTAGGCCTGATGTAAGCATGCATAATGTTTTGATTTGCAACTAAGACTGAGACATTTAGGTGGGAGGTCCACATCAGGCAGAGGCCACCCTTATGTCCCAAGCAAGGTACAGTAAAAGACCCAAAAAAACCTAAGGAAGTTGCTAAAAAAGACATATGCGACTCTGTAGCGAGAGTTTCCGACAAAAAAATAAACAAAGGTCTAAATCTGCGTATGTAGTCACGCAGTTTCGAAACTGTCAAGGTATTATGAATACCTTGGCAGTTCCAAGCAAGATAACTCATTTTTGGAGCGTGTGTTGGCTCGTGCCAACACCACGCAAAACATTTTGATCTCCAGCCTGTTCAATCCTTTCATCAAAGGAAAGTTTCCATGCTGGTTTTGCTGAAGAGTTAGAGTGTCCGTGTGTACAATCAGTTTCCACGGCGGTAGGCCTGACTTTGTTCGGTGGAGGCGAGCTTTCATTCGCAGAACGATCCGGCGGGTTGGTGCTTATAGTTCTGATGCTTCTAGGTTTCCTATTTCTTGTAGTAGGCACTTCAAAAGTTAGGGCCCTTGGCCTTGTTGTCTGCTGTAGTTCCAAATGTGCCATGGAAGCAAATTTCCGAGTTTTGGCCGGCGGTGGTTGGCCTGCAAAGTCTGGAGTGTTAGGTATCATCAAGTGTTCAGGTAGCTTTTTCGGAGTGGTTACAGTTCTTCGTTTGTAGGTCCGGATCGGCTTCATGATCTCCTGGTGCTTCTCCGGTCTTGCATTGGTGGTGACAATAACTTCATGTTTCCCATTACTATTGTGTACCAATTAACAGATTAACTTTGGCGTCCTTGTTCTGTAACACATTCAATAGAACATTAGTATATTCCTTTGTGAAGAATGTTAACATTCTATTGATCCCTGGTTTTGCTCTCTGTGGTTCCGGTACTGTTGGTTTTTGACCTATCTGTTGATCGATTGATTTCGACCTAGAGCTTTCAACGTCTTCCTGAATGGCTTTGTCTTTACCCTTGTAGTTGGGTGGAAGATTAGTGCTTGGCCCAGTTTGATTTATGGTTTTCTCCACCCGTGCAGTAAGTCCAACAAGGCTTCCAGCTGGTAACAACGACGTGGCATTCCGTGGGTCCTCAAGATAAGATTTTTTTTCCGACATTCCTTAAACTTGCAGAGCTCTTTGCACAGAGGATTTTGCATGGGCATCAGTATCAGGGTTCTGACATTCTTGCAGTGGCAGTTTGTTTGTTGCAGGGGATTTGTCAGATTTTGTATGTGCCGAAACCGAGTTCCAAGCTAGGCCACGCCGAGTCATTTCCTCGGAAAGGTGTGTTGGAAACCTAGTTGTTGATGTTGGATCGGATTCTTTCGGTGCCTGTGTTTCATTCCCCTGTGTTGGCCAGGTCGGTGCTGTACGGTTCATCCTCAGCGGTTGTTGATCTCGCTGATGCTGTTGGTGGTGGCCGCGTTCCTGTTTTTCTTGTTGCTGTTCTTGGCCAGCTTCTTCGTCTTTTTCCTGATGGTGTGTAGAAGATTCTCCAACCGCATGTGTGGTGGGTGTGTATTCATGCATGCAACTCCTCCGAGTTGTTTTTGGCGATGGCGCTTTCATCTTAGAATTGAGCCTTCCATAAGGAAAGTTTGGGAATTTTTGTTGTTCGAGACAGCATTCTATCCCCAAAAATTGGTGCGGTCTTTGAAGACATGCCCCGGAAAACCACTGAAAATATAATATAGGTATATTTTCATAGGAAAATTGAACCCACACACCTTTGCCAATGTTTAGCATCACACCCGGCATGAATGGCTTGTTGAGATCTATCATGACGTATACTCTTGGAGGTGAGCTATCGAGGTCGATCTGGAGTACTGTCCCCGTCTCTGATTTCTCAATGAGGTCGTATATCGATTTTTCATCCGCAAAGAACCTCGGTAGGTTGATTAGTTGTAACCAAAATGGAGCAAACTTGAAACAGCTACTTGGGTGTCTGCTGAACAGGTTCCAGTCTTCCATCATGACAACATGTGGTCCAACAGTCCATGGCTGGTTTGCTAGAATGAATTCTTTGTCTCCCTGGAGTTTTAGAGACATTTGAATAACATGTAGTGTTGAGCTCGTCTCTATGTGATGAACTTGGATGGGGAATAATCTACCTATAATCGCCCTTTTAAACGTTGAGAAATCCACCGGTCCTCCCAAAACTTTGATGGCCACGCTATGTTCGTTGTGTGAATTCATCAGGATCTCCATCCTTTTCGTGAGTTCAAAAATAGGTGTTCTGGTATCTTTTTTGTTTTGAAAACAGGTTGAAGAATGATTAGTTTCAAAAGGATCTTTAAAAGGTATTGATTGACTGGCTCCTTTCCCGTGATGATTTTGTATATAATCTTTTTAGAAAGGTTGTTTTGGGGTATTCTTCTTTTGAAAAGGTATCCTTCTTTGCTCGGGATGGTTGTGGTGGAGTATGTAAAGAAAGTATGGGTAGGTTTCTCAAAAAGATTTTGGTTTTGAATCTGTTGGTTATCCGAACTAGGTGATGAATCTTCTGAGAAGGAGACGCATGGTGTTGTTTGTGTCTTTTGAGGCTGTTTTCCTAAACAGTTAGAGTGTAGATTTGGTGGAGTCAGGGATGTTGTCGAGGTGGATGGGTTGCGATTGGTGGTTGGAAGCGGTGTTTGAACATTCATTGGGTCGAAGTGGAGGTGGCGACATGTAGTAGAATAAAAAAATTAAAACCCCAGTAATTCAGACGCAGAGTTGTCTAGAAAGAAGAGCAAAATTCAATATTTTCCTTTTCTTGAGATTGGTTGTTGTTCTTCAGTTCATAGAAGCAAAAATTGTGTTGATATGCAGGTTTTAGTTTCCTTGACTCTAGTCAATGCCAACGGCCAACATCTTCTGCCCTTAATAATAAGATCAATATTTTATCCTCCCTTAATTATCTCCATATACTGTGCCTTAGTCTTTAGACCAATTGACAAACACTTTCCATTTTTTTCGACATTTTCAATCCTGGCACTTTTAGGGGCGACCCCGAAAGAATTAGGGGCGACACTAAAAGACAAAAAAAAAGGTCACCCAAACGTAAATCTAAGCTACCCCTTATCTGCGATTTTTCGAAATGGCCAATATGCCCTTATATAATCGGTAGCCAACACCATAATCGGTAGGTAAACATGCAATCGGTAGGTTAAATTAAACTATACCTACCGATTATTGTGTAGATACTTCGGCTAATAATCTCTTTTATAATCGGTGGCTTATCTAACTTGTAAGACTACCGATTATAAGGATCCCCATATCAGCCCTGGCCAAATTCCATTGGTTTTGAGGGGTGCGGAGCCAACCATAACCACTTGGCTTGAGAAATTTTGTGGATGTAGCCATAATCGGAAGATAAATAGATTACATAAACTATCGATTGTAAGTTGCCCCAAAATGAGTTTTTTCTAAAATCCTTCACATAATGAATTTTGAAATCTACCATAATCGGTAGGGTATATAATTATATAACCCATAGATTATAACGAGCCTCATATCCAACCTTTGCCATATTTCATGGGTTTTGAGTGCACACGGCCCAGCCATAACCACTTGATTCGTGTTTTGGATGCGGCGTTAATCGGGAGTTAAATATATTACCAAAACAACCGATTATGGGTTGCCCCAAAATGAGTTCTTTCTAAAATCCTTCATGTAAGGGAATTTGAAATCTACCATAATCGGTAGGGTTAACAACTTAATAACCTACCGATTATAAGGGAGCCCCAGATCGAACCCTTGCCAAATTCCATAGGTTTCGAGTGTACAGAGCCAGGCATAACCATGTGGTTCGTGATTTGGATGTAGCCATAATCGTAAGCCAAATAGGTTCCACAACCTACAGATTATAGGTTGCCCCAAATTTAGTTTTTCTAAAATCCTTCATGTGATGAATTTTGAAATCTACCATAATCGGTAGAGTTAACAACTTAAAAACCTACCGATTATAAGGAGCCCCAGATCGAACCCTTGCCAAATTCCATAGGTTTTGAGTGCAGAGCCCAGGCATGACCACGTGGTTCGTGATTTGGATGCAGCCATAATCGGGAGTTCAATATATTACGAGACCCTCCGATTATGGTGTTGTTTATTCTGAGAAACCATAGTTGTTTTTAGTATAATAATCGGACATTAACGAAACCACAAACCTCCAGATTACAAATATTCGGTAGTCAATGTGATCAATTACTTTCCGATTATGGTGTTGTTTGGTTACGAGAGAACAAATTTTTTTACATATAACGATCGGAAGGAACATTACAAATACACCTACCGATTATTGTTATTCGGAAGTGAGGTGCACATTTACCTTCCAATTGTGGTGTTGTTTGGATACGAGAAGACGGGTTTTCTTTACACATGATAATCGGAGAGAAAAGTATATTAGCAATCCTCCGATTTCGACCAAATATTTTGCACAATCCCAGAATCGGTAGGTTAATAACGTATAACCCTACAGGTCGACTAAAAATTGGAACATCCCAGAATCGGTAGGTTTATATATGAACTTACCGATTGTGTTCCAAAATTCAACACTTTCATGTCTCTTCATGTGATTCGCTTGCGAGTCATCGTTAAATGCATAAAATGTGTAAAATAACTATTCTTAATCCATAAACATAACGAAACAACTAATATTCCGACACAAACTTTGAAAACGACATAATCCGACATAATCCATAAAGTTAACGAAAAACATCGAGAGTTTACAACATCGAAAGTTTATTTGTTCCTTTTTGCTTTGATTTTGCGACCTTTACCACCTCTACGACTTGGACCAGCATCATCATTGGTTTTCATCGACTTGAGTGCTCGATGGCCCGAGTTCTTTTGTTCACCTTGGTTGTAGGTTTCTTTTGCAATTTTTCCCACAACTGAGATGCATACTCCTCATTGTCAACGTTGTCAATCAACTGTTTGTGGTTTTTTATCTTCTCAATTGAAACGAGGCTCTCGGACTTTATACAATCGGTGCACCATTTCGACAAACGCTTGAACTTTGTTCATTTGTTTTAAAACATAGCATACCATCAAACGGTTATTACTCTATTTTGACCCATAATATTAAACTAAATTAACAAAACAATACGTACCAATCTATCAAAACCCTTGAGGCTTCTCTTTGAGGATACTCTTGTACGAAGCTGGCTTTGCTTTTAAGATCACGGATTACGAACATGAGAAACATTGCGGTACCAATCCATGTAGTTGGGAGCATTTTCAAAACCTTGGTTGGCTGCCCTTCCTTGGTTGATCAAGTAATGCGCCCTTCTATCCCAATGGAATTGTGGGATGGTGAACCCTTGTGAACCACCGTGATAGAATCTTTATCAGACTCGCAGTGCTCCAGAACCAAAGTGAAATTGCCATGGATTTCCTCCTTTGGTATACCTTGTACAAAACCGTGTTGTCGCATCACCCTTGAGGCATTGTACATCACATATCCCGTGGGGTGCCACAACGGTCCAAAATAAAGTGCCAAATCGGGCCCAGGCCAGCGATATGTCCAGTAGCTCGGTCTTCCTTGTATGGATCAAAGCATACGTCTTGGGCATTAAGTGAGTCCAAAATCTCCCTCAAACGAATCAACTGATGCTCCTTCGTCCTAGAATGGTTGTCATCGAAGACGTACTTTCTTCCTATAGGGTCACCTTTCTCCCACGCCGGGTTTTCAATGGCCAATCCCAAGATAGGGAAGTGGACGTAGATCCAAGTCTATAATGTCATTTTTGCAAGTATTAGGAAATTGATTCTTCAATAGTATAAAAAAAAAAAAAAATAACTAAGTATGTGGAGTTAATAAACAATACCTGTAGCAGACTCACGTTCCCGGCCACTTGGCTAATTCCAACCCTCGACGCCTTTCTCAACTCTTCCATCAACCACGCATGGCATGCCGTGCCCCAAGAGTACTCATGCACTTTATCGAGAGGATCCAGAAGTTCTAAAAGGTTGGCGTCGACCCGATTGCCACTGGTATTGGGGAAAATGACACATACCAATACACATAGGAGATATGCGGTGGCCGCGTGGTTGACTTTCTCGTCCGTTAAAGTTCCTTTCTCTTCTTTTTCCTTGGTGCCCTTGAACATATCCATCAGTACCCATGTTGAACTGTCTAGTTCTATACTTCATGCATCTTTTGAACTCGGTTGTTGATGTTTGTTCATCCCAACCCAAACACTTCTTAGTCGGATCATAAAGATTCCTCCATTCCAAGCTTGCTTAGTGAACTCGGCCCTAACACCCTTGCCATGGACGGGAGTTTAAGAATCTGCTCAACATCATGCAGGGTTATCGTCATCTCCCCAAACGGCATATGGAAGGTGTCGGTCTCGGGATAAAGTCTCTCCACAAACGCCGATATAGCCACCCGATCATGTTCCAACATTGAGTTCTCATGACATTGGCCAACCCTGAATTCGCAATAATGGTCTTGAACCTTTCACACTCATCCTCCAAAGGCCAATCTAGCATTTTTGTTGGTGCGGCGGTCGCTTTGAGTAAACGAACCGCATCGGAATGATATTATTAAACACATGACAAGTTAAAAAATAAAATTAGAATAACCTAAAACTACAACCCTTAAAAGTATTACGGAGAAAAACATAATAAGTTAATAAAATGGATACGATCATTACCTCGGTTTCATATATTTCTCTGGACCGGGATTCTTTGTATCCAAATAACAATTGTCCTCCATCCTCCGGCAGCCCAAGGATTACACCTTACGGAATATCCTTCACCTTCGGTTCATCTCTGACAAGGTGTTTCGCTTTCTTTCGAGGAGGATTTTTCTTTTCGGCTTGTCCTACTTCTTCTACTTGTTCAATTTAAGGTTGTGATGGTGGAGCACTTGGTTGAACACCTTCTTGGATTGGTTGTGATAGAGAGGCACTTGGTTGAACGACTTCTTGGATTGGTTGTGATTGAGAGGCACTTGGTTGAACACCTTCTTGGATTGGTTGTGATTGAGAGGCACTTGGTTGAACACCCGATTGAACCAGGTTCGATTGAGGGCACTAGGTTGAACGACTTCTTGGCTTGCTTGTTGAGTTCCAACTTGACCACTTGAAGCGGCGTTAGCGAGTCCACAGCTCTCCTTGCACTAGGCATCGAGGTTCGACGCCTATCCTTCCTTGCACTAGCCGAGACAATTGCATCTTGGATGTTTTTACCTCGCTTTATCCCTAAACAACAACAAAAAGTACAACAGGTTATGAAACTAAATATTCGGTTGGTTGATTTAACAAATTGCCTCCGATTATTCACAATCGTAAGTATCAGTTCACCTAAAGCTACCAGAATACGTATAATCGGAAACAAAATAAACTTTTTGGTGTTCGATTATGTTTATCTACACACAATAATCGGAATCTAAAGTTCAACATAACCCTCAATTCCACACAATCGGAAGCCTAACAAAACTAATGTCTACCGAATATGCGTCTCTTTGTATCCGAGAAACAAATCAAGTTGTTAGCCTAAACAATCGGAAAGATATTATGGAATATATCACCCGATTATTGCGTCTCTAATACTTGTTCTTCCCTAGTATATTCGGAAGGAAAAATCACAATTAGGTTCCGATTATGATCGATTTAGGCCTCAGTAATGAAAAAACGTTATATAATCGGTAGGATACCAAAATTTTTAACACCCGAATATGACAAATTTTCTCGTGAAATGAAGAGTTCGACCACAATCGGAAGTTTATAACAATACCTAACCTACCGATTATGGGTAATAACCGAAAACCCTAAAAAAAAATAAACATGGATTCGTCCAATTGAAGCAATATAAACCAAATTAATGGTAGAATCTTACCTAATCGGCGCCATTTGAAGTTGCACGAGAGTTTGGCTATCGGTATCGCCTACTTCATCGTCTTCGTGTTCTTCGGGTTCGTGAGTTAAAACCTCTTTATTACGGGCATGCAATCAATATTCGGATCCTCACCGCGCACTACGTTTTTGGTTCGAGCTTTCTTACGTTCCGTTTCTTTCATCTTTATAGAGAATAATCGACGATGATTCGATTCGACGATGAACGATGTATAGCGAGGAGAGGGGGAGAGTTTTCCTCTCTGCAATCGGAAGGAAAGAGGAGAAGAGGAGTTGAAGTTGAAAAGAAAATGAAATGAATTTGAATTTAGATCGACTTTGGTTTTATCTGTCAAACGGTTATTAATCGGTAGGTAATACCACCTAATTATCTACCGATTGTTGAGTAGCCCAAAATCGGTAGAATGGGTTACTTATAACCCACCGATTATTGGAAGCCCCAAATTGAGCATTGGCCAAATTCCCTAGGTTTTGAGGGGTGCGAGCCGACCAAAACCATGTGGTTCGTGATTTGGATGTAGACATAATCGTAAGCCAAATAGGTTACCCAACCTCCCGATTATAGGTTGCCCCAAAATGAGTTTTTTCTAAAATCCTTCATTGTAGGAAATTTGAAATCTACCATAATTTGAAATCTACTCAACTTAATAAACTACCGATTGTAAGGAGCCCCAGATCGAACCCTTGCCAAAATCCATAGGTTAAGAGGGTACAAAGCCAGGCCTAACCATGTGGTTCGTGATTTGGATGTAGCCATAATCGTACGGAAGATAGGTTCCAAAACCTACAGATTATAGGTTGCCCCTAAATGAGTTTTTCTAAAATCCTTATTTCCACACAGCTAAAATTGAACCAAAGTATTTGAAGTCACTCATTTTATTGAATCGAAAAAACATACATGTAGTTGAAATAAAATAGAAGTAAAACACATAAAATTGTTCAATACATCGCCTAGGGATTCTCTACGAGTTTAATTATATTGGGCGAATTGCCATTCAACTTCCTCCAAGAGAGTGTAGCGAGTCCTCGTGCGAAACTCATGGCCGTACCTTAATTCGTATTGGCTCAGGCCAAAGTATCTTGGGAAAACAATTTTTTAAATAAGTTAGCGTTGTTGAATAATCATAACCAAATAAATAATTTTTGATGAGAGGCCTATTGATTCACAAACTTACTCTACTCATTCGGTCTTCGTTTGGCATAGCGTCCTTACGAGCTTTCAATTCGTTTCTCGTTGTACGCATTCATTGTCTAAATATGCGTACCTTTCCCTTATTTGCGGGAGCGTCCTCCTATAACGATTTCCGCTTAGTGCTTTAAAAACCTTAAACACCCGTTTCCACCAAGCATTGGTGTTTTGATCATGCCCAAAGTAAGGCCCTCTTGTTGGGTCTTCGTTCGGTCACCCATTGCGCTTCCTCAACGGAGTGCTTTGTGAGAGTGGTGTGTGCTCGACAATAGCAACATCTTCTAGATTATTGAACGGAGTTGGAGCCATTTTTAGTGTTCCAAAGTGATGGGTAAGCTGATTTAGGAAGATTGAAAGTGATGGGTGAATAAGTTTGGTAGAGATAGGTCTCTATTTATAGCAAAAAAGTACCCAACGGCTAGTTTTTTTAAAAAAAAACGGTTACTTCAAAATAATGGGAGGTTTGTCAATATGTATTATCTACCGATTGTGTTTGGTTTTTGAGGCACGGCTAGTTTATTTTGAGCAGACTAGCCGTTGGAGTATAATCGGTAGTTAGATCAACAATTAAAACTTGATTTTCATAAATATTTTGAAATTCATAACAATATCACCTACATTTTTTGCAGGTAGTTGGAGTATAATCGGTAGCTAATAACCTACCGGTTATACGGTTTCCCAAATTTTGTTTTTTGCGAAATGTCATTTTTTGAATTTGGGAACTAGAATAATCGGTAGTTAATAAGACTCCGATTATACGGTTGCCCAAATTTCTTTCTTGGCGAAATCACCAATTTTGGGAATTTAGGAGCTACTATAATCGGTAGTCTAGTGAGGTTATTTTTCCTTCCGATTGTTATAGAAGCCAGATGCGAGTTTGGCACAAAATCGATATTAATCGGTAGTATAATATAGCTACTAAACTTCCGATTGATGTATAATAATCGGGCACTAAATATCTTCCGATTGTGTAAGGGCATTAACGTATTCTCCGCGTTTTTGGACATCCCTTAACGGTGTATATGGGTTGGGAATAAAAAGTAAGCCCTAATTCTTTCGGGGTCGCCCCTAAAAGTGTCAGGTTTTCAATTTGTGATTTTGTTCTTTTGTTTTTTCTGATCGGAAGTGATTGTACATGTTTCGTATTATTCTTAATTCTTAAATACATATATGGATAATCAAAACCAAGTATTTGGAGCCCCTATAATAAACTTCTAAAACAATCCAAGTCATTAGACCAATTGAAAGTGTTGTTTTTATGTCCCTAATTACCTCATCTAACTTGAAAGTTTTACCAGAAAACGTAGTTGCATTCCTAGCTTTCCAAAGATGAACACCTTGCGCAAAGAGGGGTGAATTTTTCAATCCACCAATAACATCCTTCACATTTTAAAGCAAGGAACCACCACCCAACAGATTTATGAAGTAATTTCAAACCCTTGAAGATAAAGGACATTGAAGGAGAGGGTGATCTTCGGTTTCCTCCACATAACCACATAGATAACACAAATTGGGGGATTTAAGAGTATTGCATATCTGGTGGAGATTACTCAAGGTGGGAAGTCTATGTTCAAATACACTTGCTATAGAAAAGAGCCAACACGATGCGGCCATGCTCTATACCAAACTTTAGAACTAGGGAAGGGAATAACAAGGTTTGTACCTTGTGAAAGGTTAACATAAGCCACCTTAACATAAAAAATTCCTTTTTGTCACCAAACCATATAAGTTAACCCTCTTGATCGTGAATAAATACAATCGACTCCAATAGCGAAATTAGATCAACAATTTCGGAAATCTCTGCATCATACAACTACCTTCTTCTATGGTTAAGAACAAGAACCCAATTAAAGGCATGTTCACTAGTCTTGTGAGCTTGAAGAATAAAAATATTTTTGGAGCTAGATAAGTTGAAGAGATTACGGCATAAGGAGGAAATGGGACAGAGTGAATCTGTAGTTAAATGTAGGTTTATTACGTGCTAGACATGGTGTATTTCTGTAACGAATCCGTAGAAACTTTCAAGCAAAAAACTATTATTGCTAAATGTAGACACGCAAAAAATACCATTATGAATTCACTTAAATTTACAGTAATTCTAGAGTCACCGTGGATTATCCCACATGAAATAGACCGGTGCATCCAACTCCACCCTTAAGCTTAGCAGGGAGCTGAGTTTTTTGGACCGTTG
This sequence comes from Papaver armeniacum, assembly GCA_023531295.1. Lineage (NCBI taxonomy): Eukaryota > Viridiplantae > Streptophyta > Magnoliopsida > Ranunculales > Papaveraceae > Papaver > Papaver armeniacum. The sequence continues at coordinate 118,673 of JAJJWW010004984.1, forward strand.
GTCTAGTTGGTTTATCTAACTCAAGCCAACGTGTGGTAGCCAACTATGACCGGTTAGTTCTAATGAACGGCCAAGATGGCGCGTTACAACATAACTGTCCTAAGATAGAGGGACCCTACATGGTGGGTGAAGCGAAGCGATGACGCTATACTTTAAGGACATTGACCAAGTAATGAAGCTTATTGGCCGACACAATGAAAATTCATTGCGGGAAAGGCAAGACAAGGGCAAAGTGACAAAATGCAACATGCGATGTTGGGATGCATCCACCGAATTGAGTTGGCCCAAACTCTAAGATGATGCAAGAGTGTAGAATATTCCAAGAGTTGGCCTATGCATTATTTTAAGGTTGACCAAAGCTTGGACTGTACAAACAAGCTAGTAATGCAATAGTAGGCATTGTTATTGGCGAGCAAATTGGATAAGTGAAGCATATGATGCATGAATAATCAGAATGAGATAATAGAATTGCCAAGAGGATTGTAGCGCAATGTTATATGTATATTGGCTTAGGCCAAAACAACTACAAGGCCATGTTGTTTGAGTACTGATTCAAGGCCAAGTTCAGTAATGCACAAAGTTTGCACGTTATGGCTCAAGTGACGGTTAGGAGTTGGTTATTGGCTTTACAAGCATGCCAAAGGTGTGAGACAAGGGAGAACGATAATAGAGGAAGTTTATAACCTAAAAGGTGTGTCCACAATTGTCTTGGAATAGGTGTAGAAGGCTGGTTCGAGTTAGAGAAGAAACTGGCCAATTGACACAATTATTGGCAGTTATGGGCGCACTATGGGACATATCATTTTGTCCCATGCGTGTGCAAGTGTTGCGCACGGTTTTTAGCCATTGCAGCTGCTGTATGAATAGTACAAAGACATGAGAAAATTTGTGGAATTGCATAGGAGATTGTGAGACTCAAATTGAGATAGTTTTGGTAAGGTGAAGGCTTGGTACAAGACAAATTTTGTGTATCTTCTATTTGATGCAATAAAATGGATCAATTATGTCATGTTTTAAGTGTTCTTGGTTGGCTGACTGTGTCAGTGACAATGTTCGAATGCTTTGTAGTACGCATTTGAAAAGAAAAAAGAAAAAAAAAGTGAAAGAAGGCTAAAGAAGGCTAAAGACTTTCAACCCTGCAGCAACTTATTAAGCTGAAATAATTGTAGATGAAGCTTGATTCACTAAATAGGCTGTTCCCTAAGGATTTCCCCTTGCAAATCCACGATTTCCCTAAGAACGGGCCCTAGCTCAGCTGGTCATCCCTGTTCCCCAAAGTTTCATGCGTTCCAGGAGGTCCCAGGTTCAAGCCCCCGATGGCGTAATATTGCAGGAATTAACATGGAAGGTAGTGTTAGTTTTCCCCCCTTGTGACACAATCTCAGCCCCCCATCCGCTTCGGCTCCCTTGATTAGGTTGCCCATGAGGCTCGCTGGTAGGTTAGCACAGCAACCTGTTCAATTAATGTAGTAGTATGTTGTTGGAGCTTAGTTTGTTAGGCTTCCAACTAGTTAATGTAAGAAACCTATTATAGGGGCTCCAAGAAAAGAGTTTTGAGGGCTCCTAAGGATTCAAATATCCTATAATGAAGATAAGGGGACCTAATTTATAAAAAAAATACTAAAATACCCTTAATCTATTAAATATTGAAAACCTAAAACTAATTCGTTTCATTCCTCTCATTTAATTCTTCCATTTTCTTCTTCCCCATCACCTCCATCGCTTATTTCTTCGATTAATCGTCAATTCTCAAAATAATTTATTGTCGATTAACACCATTTAATCCACCCGCAATGACTTCAATAAGGTAAAAATCAAAAATTCATCTTATTTAATTGGTTTCAATGCATGGATATCACGGAATCGATCGAATTGGGTTTTTGAAAAAACGTTTGAAGCTGTCTACGGTTGGGAAATATGAATATTCCCAAGTAGACGAATCTCTGATGAGGAAATATGAATTTTCCCAAAAGTAAATGAATCCGTCTCTGATTGGGAAGTATGAATTTTCCCAGTAGGCTATCTGATTGGGAAATATGAATTTTCCCAACCGTAGACAGATCTTGAAACTTTTTTTCAAAAAATAAGTAAAGGTTTTCTAAGTTGTTTTTGTTTATGATCGTCATCTTCATCACTTTGTTGATTACTATTTCATAACCCGATTTTGTCATCTTGTGAGCCCTCAAAACCAAATATTTGGAACCCCTATAATAGGTTTCTAATGTAATACTCTTTATCCAATAATAAAAAAAATTTAAGTCAAAACATAAATAAATGCACTTACGTTTTCCTCTTAGGTTGTAAGCGGCCTGTTGCGACCACGTTAAATCTAGGCTAACTACTAGTTGAAAATGATCCGATCAATATCAAGTACACTAATCCTTAAAATATACACTTCTCAAAATTCAAGAAACAAACCACAAAATAAATCAAATGTCGTCATTCTCGCGCTCACTCTCTCACAAAAAGTCGCACCTGTAACTCATAGAATGAATCAAAACCCTTGGATTATCTTTCAATGTTGACATTCTACTAACACAACTCAAGTACTTCCTCATATCATTCAATAATCCATACGAAGAAATTTCTGCAACTGACTTAAAAATCACTTTTTTTTTTCTGTTTCTATTTCGTGTTCACGCATGTACCATGTTCTTTTTCCTGACATCTTCTTCTTCTTCAATTACAATTTCGAACCTGTATAAATAAACCCATCAACCCACTTCAATTCTCCAGAAAAAAAAAAATAAACAATTTGTTGAAGATGGCTTTCTTCGAGGTTAGGGTTTCGCAATTTCAGCTTTAATTCTTGAAACAGAGAATTAGAATACTCTGTTTTTGTACTGTGATTAGTATTAATATTGTTCAATTGTTTGGTTTGCAGGGACATAATGCTTCTTCTTCAATATACATCAAGCAATTTACAGACAAAGCTCAGAGATATTCAGGTACCATCAATTTCTGAAAGAAAAAAAGCCCAAATTTTGAATTTTGATTTGTGGGTTTTGAGAAAAACCCCTAATTTACTAATTGGGTTTGTAATTCAAGGGTTCTAAAATTCTGGGTTTGTTTTTGTTTTGTCAAAAATAGGGAAATTTTTGATGGAGTTAATTTCGACTTCAATGGCGACAACAGACTGTAAAGAAACCGATTCAACAGATTGCAGAAACGATTCAGAAGCATTCACATTAAAAATGATAGCAATTGTAGCGATTCTAATCTCCGGGACGGCAGGAATTGCACTTCCACTCATCGGAAAAGAAAAGAAATTCTTAAGAACAGACAGTAATTTGTTTTTCGCAGCTAAAGCATTTGCAGCTGGTGTAATTCTCGCAACCGGGTTCGTTCATATCTTGCCGGATGCAACAGAAGCACTGACTAACGAATGTCTGCCGGAAGTTCCATGGTTGAAATTTCCGTTTGCTGGGTTCATAGCAATGATGGCTGCACTGTTGACCTTAGTAGCTGATTTTCTTGGGACTCAATTTTATGAGAAGAAACAGCAAAAGCAGAATGAAGCAGAAGAAGCAAGAAGAGCTGAGGATGGTTATGAATCGTTGGAATCGGGGTCAGATGGTCAAATCGCTACCGTGTTGGGTGGAAATAGCCTGAGTAGTCATACTAATAGTAAAGTCTTTGGTGAAGAAGAAGGTGGTGGTATGCATATTGTTGGAATGCGCGCTCATGCTGCACATCACAGTCATAATCATATGCAAGGGAAAGATGCTTGTGATAGTCATGCCGTCATTGATGAACATGGTCATGGTCATGGCCATTCACACGGTTTCGGGGACGAGGATAGCATGGCTGAGGGTATTCGACATGTCGTCGTCTCTCAGGTAATTTTTTTCTACTCATTTTGGTACATTTTGCTTCATATATGCACTAGGTTTGTAGTTTTCATTTATTTACTGCACTGGTATGAAATTCCATATCCAAAACTTTGACTAAAACCCGAAAAAAAGTCGCTTGCAAAACTTAGAGATAGAATGGCAGAATCCCTGACAGAAGTCCATATCAGTAGGTATGGTCCCGGAGAAAACCATACAGAGGTCGATTTTCCTAAGAAACGATGGCGAAAGTTGCTGAAATCCTTATCTCAAGTTTTTTTTGGAATCCTTTGCTACAATTGAGTAATAATAATGTGTTGTCATTTTTATGTAATTTTGAGCAGATATTGGAACTTGGAATTGTATCACATTCAGTGATTATAGGCTTATCACTTGGAGTATCACACAGTCCATGTACAATAAGGCCATTGATAGCTGCATTGTCATTCCACCAATTCTTCGAAGGATTTGCATTAGGAGGTTGCATTTCACAAGCTCAACTAAAGAAGCTATCAACAATGATGATGGCGTTCTTCTTTGCTGTGACAACCCCAGCTGGGATTGGAATGGGTACTGGAATAGCTTCATTCTATAACTCTAACAGTCCAAGAGCATTGGTTGTAGAAGGTGTTTTGGATTCAATATCTGCTGGAATTCTGGTGTATATGGCTTTGGTGGATTTGATTGCAGCTGATTTTCTAAGTAAGAGAATGAGATGTAATTCTAAGCTTCAAATTATTTCTTACTTTGCTCTATTTTTTGGAGCTCTTTCCATGTCTTCATTAGCAATTTGGGCTTGATAATGTTTTTTAAAAACTCCTTGTGTGTAAATCATTTTGTTAACGATTCGTTAGCATTCTCTTCATCTTCTTTTTCATCTACACAGTCGTAGGAGATCGAGAAAGTAGATCATTGTGCAGAAGAGGAATTCCAATTGTGGCCTGCGCCTCTATAAGTTCATTGCGCTTCATTTTTGTCCTTGTATCTTGTTTTACAATTGTTTTCATCCTCACTAAATATATAGTGAGATACAAACATATGGTTGTTCCAAATGCCCATGTTGTGGTAATAAAGTATATCGAATTAGCAAAAACAAGTCAATCTTGGGCTTCTGCTGCAATGGGCCGTTTTATTTATTTATTTATTTTTATAAAGAAACTAGGGGTGTGCAACGGACGGTTGCGGATTAGGGGTCACCCGCAACCAAACCGTCAAAGTTGCGGATTTGGAAAATTGAATCGTGACCGGCCATCCGCGGATCAGCGGGTAATGCGGATCGGATGCGGATTAACCGCGGATTTTGTCAGGAAAAAAAAAGGGAAAACAAACAAAAATTCTAAGTTCAAAAACTAGATTTTTAACACAAAAGATAGTTAACAGTTGCACAAAAGAGTATTGTCTTTTTTTTTCTACGGAAACAAAAAAGTACTAATTCTTGCAACAACGGAAGGTAAACTATCAAATGCAACAATAAGTCTGGTTCCAAGCCAATGGAATTTCTGATGCGTCCTTGGATTGGAGTACTAGTCCATTCAATCCATAATAGATATGTCAGGAATTTCCTTCAAGATTTCTTCCGCATCTGTAAAATGAGAAGGAGTTACCCGGTGATCAACAAAACTAGAGAAACAAAATGAAAGGTGACGATTTTGCTTAAACACGGATGGACTTTCAATTCATTGCAGCAGATAAATCACAACACAGCCAAATAAGATGAGCAAAAGAGGAGCAAGTGGGAAAAGAAAGAAAGATACTAAAGATAAACTTTACAGGCACATTACATAATAAGTTTCCTGTTAGTAGAAATACTATTGATAAACTTTTTATTGTCATCCTTTGACAGATCTCTGTAAACTAAAGGTTTTAGTGGATGCAAGACAGCACAAGTGAATGACCTTATATCTAGATAATGTCATTTTTGTGGAGCTAGTGGAGCAACTACCATTGCCATCAACACATTATGGGAAGGTAGCGGTTTTGTTATGGAAACACAGCTGGGAAGGCTCAATACATTATGTGATTTTCTTACACAATCTAACTCTAACTCTAAGATTGCAACTGCCTTGATTATAACTACAAAAACAAGATTCGAATTAAATAGCCTCAGAGATCTTGGTAGAAAATAATCATCATATGGGATAAACCCATCAAGAGTAGCAAATATTATCCTTACATCTATAAAAATACTCCACTCCTGGAACTCCGCCATGTTGCCATCTTCCAAACTGCGGCAAATGCTTCTACATGCTAGGGCGCCTGGATACCAAAAGCAGAAGTTAATTTTTTTGCTTTTAAAAGTCGTTCCGAAATTATATACTTGTAAACTAATTTCGCCCTTGTTAACTTCTAGAAGTTAAAAATACTATTCCAGGAAGTGTATCGGAACATGCTACAAATTTAACAATTCAGGTAGTGTATCCAAACATGCTATAAATCTAACAATTTGCATTCTTAGCATGATTTGCAGAAGAACGCTGCTACCACAAGACAAATATAACCCAAATTTTGCCACGTTGTCAAAAGGTTTTTGCACTCCACTTGCAACACTCAAATCGACTGACTTTACCTTAATTTTTGACACCCAACTTACACCACCCAAATATGACCTTTGGCCAACCCATTTGGCGAAAATCCTAAGAGTTACTAAGACACAAAAAGTAAAAGATAAAAAACTTTGAAGATATTTGCACCATGATCCAGTTTATGCCGCTAGTACCCAACATCTACTACAGTATCTTACACCACTCAAGGCCTCCCAAAACTGTTGCCTAGGTTGGCAAAGTTCATCTTTGGATTCATGTTAGCAGGGAAAGAAGGTATTATGTTACTAAAAGATTTTAAGTTCTCATTGGTCTGCAGTGGGTTCGTTTTTGGTTATCCTCTAGCAATGAGTGTGTTTGAAGATAGCCCATACTAATTACATGTCTATGAATTCGGTTTGCAACGAAATCTTAGTAGACTGCCTCTTTCAGGAGTTTCCCTACTTAATTTGGCGTGAGACACATGAAAAAATGAAGTTAAAAATCCCAATCCTAATTTGGCAGTGTTGGAATTTCAGCTTCATAATCATCATTCATTAGACTTAAACATGATCATATAATTACCCTTATGCTGAGAACATTCTTAACCCTAGTATTAACATGCTCAAAAAACTAGAAATCACCTTATGCGGAGCTATTAGCACATACTAAACTGGAATGGATTGCCATGATAGTACCGACTTAGCTATAACATTCATATGGTTGTATTAGTAAGAACAATCAATTACAGACAACTAAGAACATGATACAAACACCTTTAACAATGCAGTATAATGAAATAAAAGCATCACAAAATTAGAATAGGTCGATGACTTAGCTTCTACTTTTATTTTCTCTAACTTAATCAATGGTAAATCAGAAATTCTGGTTATATATGAAAGAGGCTAGAAGAGGGCTTAGTCATTCCTTATGGGGTTGTATGTCATCCAACCTGTCCATCATTAATTGGATAACACCTCACTAGGTGAATCATGCTTAGTCAACATAACACCTCACCTAACATTAAGCTAATCTAATTCCTATATTTAACTCTAATCAATTCTTAATTTGGCATATACTTAATCCAGTTAAGATTAGAACTAATCATAAATTAACTTAGCTAATCCTGATTTATTGCTGAACCAACATAAAATCTAACATCTCCTGCTAGAGCATTGCTCGGTCGAACTCGCAAGCGTTGTTATCTCAGGCTTGTTTGTCAAATTTAGTGGTCAAAATTATATGTCTTGATTTCTAGTTTACTTATGACTAAGTCTCGATCGAGGATAGTTAAGTGTAGTTAAGCTCCAGACTCCATGGCGATCATCTTAAAAGACGAATAACTACTCGAGGAACCAGTGGAACTTCATCCGACTAAAAGGTATGTGGAGACTTGAACTTATCTATCACTCAAAAGTCTACTCTATCTCCTACTCTTGAGACAAAAATCGTATAAGTATGATAGTTTTCATACATACACATTTGCTATTTCACAGTTTACTCGCCTATATTTTTTCTCGAAATATGTGTTGGTAAGCTTTGGCTTTAACCATTTTCATCTTTACCCGTGACAAAGTTATGATGACGTTTCAATCTTGAAAATAGCTTTGATGACGATAGTCGTGAATAACGATTGTTATAACATTATAGAATAATGTTTCAATGATTGAAATGTAGAGTTGAGATTACGTAACCAACAATGGATATAAGCATATATAGTGTGTTCGCACATTAGTGTATAAGTCCATGCGTCGGAAACCAAGTGTGTGCATGTGTGTGCATATGGTATTGGTTGAAAAGGCGAGGGTACCCAAATATACCTCAAGCTAAAACTTTTCCTACCTATAAGTTCTTTCTCCGAAAGTGATTGTCTATGGACTGAGTCGAGACAATACAACTAATCGGTTCACACTTCGTGTGATCTTCTATGGATACGAGATCGAGACAATACAACAACGAAGTATGTTTACTTGATACAAAGGTTCGGACTTAACCAAACACAATAGGATTGCTTATCAAGTAAATAGGAATTAATGTTTGTGTAATTTACTTTAATTATAATAAAACAATTATAATGCGGAATATAAAAGTAAATTACACAACAAGATTTTGTTAACGAGGAAACCGCAAATGCAGAAAAACCCCGGGACCTTGTCCAGAATTGAATACTCTCAGGATTAAGCCGCTACACAAAATTACACCTAACTTCGTATAGTTGAGACCAAATAACTAACCCTATAGTTCACTTAGTTCCGTATGTATTCCCACGCCTCCAACTTATGAATAAGTCACGTACTTGGAACAATTCCTTTGGTTCGTATTCCAAACAGTAAAGGAACAACAAATCTGTTTGGTATCAACTCTATTCAACCAAGTGATATGAGTCAGACAAAGGCTCTTCCGTTTATCTTAACATAAACTCATTCGTCGGGTCCTTAGATCTATCTTATATTCAATCACCCGAAGATAATCGTTTAAGATTAAGCCAACAACACCTTTAATCCGAAGAATCGTGTTGATGCCGATCTACTCAATTAATCAATCCAATATACCACAAGGATAAACCGATTATTAATTGGATCCTCTTTTTCCCAAAAAAGTATTGTGCACACCAAAGATTATAAAACCCAAGTCAGATCTTCAATATCTTCTTTGTCTTCAAATCTTCTTAAATCTTCCATAAAAACCTGCACACAATCACTTGAATCTCTTGTGATCAATCACGCACAGAACGTAGTCTGTTAATAATGGATTATCACAAGATCGTCTTTAGAACTAACAACAGTCTAAAGATCTCTGTCGAACTCTGAACTAGTTTGAGTGAATCTTATATCAGAAGACAAGATTCTCAAGAATAAACAAACTAGGTGCAATCAGATTTCAACCACCGTTAGTCAATCAAATCAATCGAAAACAAAGATAAACTGCAATTATCTAGTTTCCCACCAACGGGTCGCGCTAGAGCTTCTAAATCCCAAAGAAGACTTTAAATTGAGCGGTTGTAAGAGATTTCGCCTAATTAGGTTACTCTCCTCTCCGAATAGGCGGCTACACCAGTAACAACAACAAAAGAGTAAATCTGTTGTTACGAAGGATTAGTTTGCTAGAAAGGCAAACTTCGTGTATTTATAGACAAGGAATTTTGGACACCAAGGAATTTCAAAAACCGAAAATATTCTCAAGATATTCATTTAAGCACAAATTCGGTTTCCATAATTCCTGGAAATGCTCTGTCCAAAAATAACGATCGAAATCTCTCGGAAAATTTAATTAGTAAATGCACATTACTAATTACGTAATTTCCCTACAAAATGAAATTAATAACCTTAATTGAAAGATTCTTAACTTACTTATGTTTCGATCATGGGATTCTCTTCCCTTAGCCGTTAAGGAATATCTTTGAACAATTATAGAAATAAACATTCACAGCACGTGTTCAAAGTTTGTTGACATCTTTACTTTGTAAGTTCTCTTTCACACTTACAACCTTGAAACCGATTTGCCACACTTCCAAACAAGTTTAGAATTGGTTCATCTTACTTTCAAGAACTATGTGATTGATCAAACCAATATTCAATCACAATCATGGGTTTAACGGTTCTACCAAAACAAGTTTCGGTTCTGTTAGAGCATGGCTCGGTTGAACCCACCAAGCGTTGGTATGTCAAGTTTGGTTGTCATATTTTATGAATCAAAACTCATGTTAAGAGTCACTTGATTATGTACTAGAGTTAACTTTGTATAGGTTAGCTTGAAAGTATTAGGATATGAGACATTACAAGTATTTTGAAGACTTGAAGATGTAAAGAAGCAAGGAGCTACAATGACAACAATCATCCTTCCACTTGAGGTTTGTGATATTTGCCTTGAAATGTTTCATTCCCTAACGTATCTTTCAAGTCGTGCATATTGAAAACATAAATGCAAAGCATATTTGAACTCTAGATAGACATAGTATTAAGGAATACAATACGAGGTTTATTGCTTAACCATTAAACTTTGTAGATAAGACATCGCCATAATCATTTGAATGCTATTGTGATTATGTATGGGTATGAGGTGAGGATTTCATCCTAGGGAACAATGTTTACATGTGTTATAAGGAAGTAAGTTCATAAACTTGTTTGTGGACCGAAAAGGAAATCGCCAGGTGTTATTGGTTTTTTTATTCATTGCTTATCTTATGAACAACCAATATGTGTGATAAAGTATAACCGCTCACAACTTGTTGTGTTCTTGGTAGAACTGTTCACAAAGGCCTGACTTATGTATTGGCATTACTTTTATTAGTAAAACCGATCTTAAGTAATCACCTGTAGTATGATCGGATTTTGTATGTCTGACCTTGTAAGGGAAAGGGAATCGATCCTTGTAAGGGAAAGGGAACCGATCCTAGTAAGGGGTGCAGTATATCAAAGGGAACCGATCCTTGTATGGGGTGCAGCAAGGATTATAGCAGAAAGGGGAACCGATACTATGGACATGTTCAACACATATAAGTTAGATACCATATATATGTGGGGAACTGATCCTAGTACCTAGTCAACCGAACTTTTGGGAAGCTAATGTTACTATGCATACTACTCACATGGAGGTAGAACCGAAACTTGTTTCGGTAGAACCGTAAACCCATGATTGTGATTGAATGTTGGTTTTATCAATCACATAGTTCTTTAAAGTCAGATGAACCAATTCTAAACTCGTTTGGAAGTGTGGCAAATTGGTTTCAAGGTTGTAAGTATGAAAGACAACTTACAAAGTTAAGATGTCGACAAACTTTGAACAAGTGCTATGAATGTTTATTTCTATAATTGTTCAAAGATATTCCTTAACGGCTAAGGGAAGAGAATCCCAGGATCGAAACATAAGTAAGTTAAGAATCTTTTAATTAAGGTTATTAATTTCATTTTGTAGAGAAATTACAGAATTAGTAATGTGAATTTACTAATTAGATTTTCCGAGAGATTTCGATCGTTATTTTTGGACAGAGCATTTCCAGGAATTATGGAAACCGAATTTGTGCTTTAATGAATATCTTGAGAATATTTTCGATTTTGGAAATTCCTTGGTGTCCAAACTTCCTTGTCTATAAATACACGAAGTTTTCCTTTCTAGCAAACTAATCCTTCGTAAATGTATTTACTCTTTGTTGTTGTTACTGGTGTAGCCGCCTATCGGAGAGGAGAGTAATCTAATTAGGTGAAATCTCTTACGACCGCTCAGTTTAAAGTATTCTTTGGGATTGAGATGCTCTAGCGCGACCCGTTGGTGGGAAACTAGATTATTGCGGTTTATCTTTGTTTTTGATTGATTTGATTGACTAACGGTGGTTGAAATCTGATTGCACCTAGTTTGTTTATTCTTGAGAATCTTCTCTTCTGATATAAGATTCACTCAAACTAGTTCAAAGTTTCGACATGGATCTTTAGACTGTTGTTAGTTCTAAAGACGATCTTGTGATAATCCATTGTTAACAGACTCCGTTCTATGTGTGATTGATCACAAGAGATTCAAGTGATTGTGTGCATGTTTTTATTGAAGATTTAAGAATATTTGAAGACAAAGAAGATATTAAAGATCCGACTCGGGGTTTTATAATCTTTGGTGTGTACAATACTTGTTTGGTAAAAGAGGATCCAATTAATAATCGGTTTATCCTTGTGGTAGTTTGGATTGATTAATTGAGTAGATCAAGCATCAATACATTTCCTTGTGATTAAAGGTATTGATTGGATTAATCTTAAACGATTACCTTAGGGTGATTGAACATAAGATAGATCTAAGGACCCGACGAAGGAGTTTATGTTAGGATAAATGGAAGAGCCTTTGTCCGACGCATATCACTTGGTTGAATAGAGTTGATACCAAACAGATTTGTTGCTCCTTTATCTGTTTGAAATACGAACCAGAGGAATTGTTCGAAGTACGTGACTTATTCACAAGTCGGAGGCGTGGGAATACTGACGGAACTAAGTGAATTTTAAGGTTAGTTACTTGGTCTCAACTATACGAAATTAGGTGTAATTTTGTGTAGCGGCTTAATCCTGAGAGTATTCAATTATGCATTTGCGGTTTCCTCGTTAACAAAATCTTGTTGTGTCATTTACTTTTATTTTCCGTATTATAATTGTTTTATTATAATTAAAGTAAATCACACAAACGTTCATTCCTATTTACTTGATAAGCAATCCTATTGTGTTTGGTTAAGTCCAAACCTTTGTATCAAGTAAACATACTTTGTTGTTGTATTGTCTCGATCTCGTATCCATAGACGATCACACGAAGTGTGAACCGATTAGTTGTATTGTCTCGACTCAGCCCATAGACAATCACTTTCAGAGAAATGACTTATAGGTAGGAAAAGTTTTAGCTTGAGGTATATTTGGGTACCCTCGCCTTTTCAGGTTCTACCTCCATGTGATTACTGTGCATAGTTACACTAGCTTTCCAAAAATTTGGTTGACTAGGTACTAGGATCGGTTCCCCACATATATATGGTATCTAACTTATATGTGTTGCACACGTCCATAGGATAGGTTCCCCTTTGTCTAAAAACGTGTTGCACATGTCCATAGGATCGGTTCCCCTTTCTGCTATAAACCTTGCTGCACCCCATACAAGGATCGGTTCCCCTTGATGTACTACACCCCTTACTAGGATCGGTTCCCCTCTCCCAAAAGTTGTCAGATATACAAACCCGATCATACCATAGGTGATTACTTAAGATCGATTTTACTAATCATAGTTATACCAATACATAAGTCAGGCCTTTGTGAATAGTTCTACCAAGAACACAACAAGTTGTGAGCGGTTATATTCTATCACACATATTGGTTGTTCATAAGATGTGCAATGAATAACAAAACCAATAACACATGGAAATTTCCTCTTCGGTCCACAAACAAGTTTATGAACTTACTTCCTTAGAACACATGTAAAATATTGTTCCCTAGGATGAAATCCTCACCTCATACCCATACATAATCACAATAGCATTCAAATGATTATGGCGATGTCTTATCTACAAAGTTTAATGGTTATTGATTATGGCGATGTCGTATTGTATTCCTTAATACTATATCTATCTAGAGTTCATATATGCTTCGTAGTTATGTTTTCAATATGCACGACTTGAAAGATACGTTAAGGAATGAAACAGTTCAAGTCAAATATCACAAACCTCAAGTGGAAGGATGATTGTTGTCGTTGTAGCTCCTTGCTTCTTCACATGTTCAAGACTTCGCAATACTTGTAATGTCTCATATCCTAATACTTTCAAGCGAACCTATACGAAGTTGACTCTAGTACATAATCAAGCGACTCTTAACATGAGTTTTGATTCACTAAAATATGACAACCAAACTTGACATACCAACGCTTGGTGGGTTCAACCGAGCCATGCTCTAACAATCTCCCCCTTTGTCAATTTTAGTGACAAAACTCTTACATCATATGGATAAAGAAATTACAAGAATTCAATACAATCCGCTTGATTCCCGATTCAATAGCACAGTAAAACTGTTTATATTCAATCCTTGAAAATGCCGCTGTTGACATTATAATAACAAAGCTAATACCCCCCCCCTAAGGAAGATATGTGGATATTAAATTCGCACGTCTTTTTTATACCACTTTATATGACATGTTACTCCCCCTTAGTCTGTGCTTTCACTCTTTTGTTAGATAAATATTCAAGCACCAATGTTCTTTTCCCTAGCGATGCCAATCAATATAAAATATCAATGCCAACATCACATGTTTAATCCATATCTTTCACCCCCTTTTTGTTACAAAAATGACAAAGAAACGAAAAAATAAAGGACAACACGAAAAGAATCTTACAAATCTCAGAATAAACTTTCAAACTTGTAGAGTTAGGCACGAGGGTTCCACACATCACATTCTGATAACCAATATCAAAACCGAAACTACAAGTAGTCTTATTTTGATATGTTACCAAGGAAAAATTGTCCGAAATAATTTTTACAATTTAGTTTAGCAAACCAAAAATAACTAAGAACATTAGTTCCTTTGCTAAACCGATTGTTCAAAAACAACGCTTAATTCGATAAGACCAAAATAAAGATAAACTCCATTTTTCTCATCAGGTTCTAATTATCCATAAACTTAGACCTTTCAATTTTAAAGAAGACAAGTACTAGGTTAGTTAACTAGCATTTCTTGTTAAGGCATTCGATTAGACTTGAATAACCGAAACCTCACTTCGATAAGTCTAACTAGGATCAGAATTAACTTAGTTTATCATATCCGGAATCGAATTGGACTAAAAATATCATCCCGTACACATATTATTTCGTTAGCCATAAATAATTCATACAAACCAAAATAAATCAACTTGCATAATTATTCACCTCAACCGGAAGCAATTGAAACAACATAGACATTATAAGCACCGCAATTGCACCGTAATTTTGTAAGCCTAAACCATTGATACCATACAAAAGCAAGATAACAATAGTTTTTCTTAACCAGAACCAATTGAATCACACACATACATCAATTGTACCGAAATTTTGTAAGCCTAAAAAATTGATACCACACAATAAAGCAAGATAACAATAGTTTTTCTTAACCGGAGCCAATTTAAACACACATCCACACACACATCATGGAATAAATATCAATTTAACCGAAATTTTATTAAGCAACAAATATATACAATATAAACTCAGGCTTTTCTTAAACAGGAAAATAATTAACTAACAAGATTGTTACCTCAAATTTCGCATCCACTTCTCCAATATGAT
Source organism: Papaver armeniacum (assembly GCA_023531295.1). Lineage (NCBI taxonomy): Eukaryota > Viridiplantae > Streptophyta > Magnoliopsida > Ranunculales > Papaveraceae > Papaver > Papaver armeniacum. Next base: position 133,790 of record JAJJWW010004984.1, read on the forward strand.
TGCATCTTCGTACAGGGAGAATTGATATCAAAATATCACCACGTTGTCATCCTTATGCGTGAACAAAAGAATAACAACACACCTCAACCTTTACCAGAGAAAGGTTGAAAACCGGTTTTAACAATTGCAAGCAAAAGTTGAAAACCGTCGAAACACATATTCTTTTATGCTAAACCAAATTGATTCAACATATTGTGACTTTTTCACATATTGATTCTACTAGATTCCCTCATAATCCTTTGATAAATCCTACCTACTAGGGATAGAACTTAATCCCCCTAAATCAAAAAGTCACCCAAACCATGAGGGTTCACAATATATGAGATCGAATATTAAGGTAGTAAAACCGAAATCAAACATCCCATAAACATACATAGCAATAAGATAAAAGCAATTAAGCACAGGTCATGTAAACCGAAAACTATCACAAGAAAAATTACTCAAACAAATAATTTTATTCATAATATACCAATACAATCAATGAAAGAAATCAAAAATTGATGTTTATTATACTAGATTAAGTAATACAATAAATAACTTAATCTCTTAGAAGACTTCTAATTATTTACCGAAGATTCTTCGGTATTTTGATTCTTAGATCTTCTCTTCTCTTTCAGATGATTGAGTCTTTGCTTCAAGAGATTCAATTCCACAATCGACTTTAAGAGGTTCGATTCAAGCAGTTTTTCATTCGTTACTGCAGTTTCCAAAAGTTCACGAGTAACTTCGAAATCTCCCATTAATGCAAACATAACTTCAAGAGAGATATGACTCCTTTTATGTTCCTCCGAGAAGTAACACTTGAATTCAATAGGAAAGGTTTCAAGTTTTCGAAGTTGAGATTCAATATCAATAGTATTTTCACCCATCTTTGACCGCAAGCAAAACATAGAAGAGTATCGGTCCAAAGGATGGTTTATATAGTAATTCAAACTTGATTTCCAAGAATGAAATACCTAATTGTGGTATCTTATTTGCGAGAAAATACTCTTGGAAACAACACACGTTTTTTTAAACAAGTATGACCGAAAGGTCATGAAGAATTTACCAAAACTTTTGTCATGAACTTTCCAAACATAGAAAGATACTCAAAGTATATGAGTACTTTATATATTCAAGAATGTTATTAAACATCCTTCAACTTCTTGTGCTCTTTTTGAGAATTTCCCCTTTTATTTGAACATATCACATCAAGGGAAATTCTATAGCCCAACATTAGTTGTTGGCGTGAGCTAATGATAGCTCAGAATTAGTGGAACAAGATCCATCATGATATTTCTGAATATCTATCCTTTTGGGATTCTTCCGAAAATAAACTTCTTTCACAAAGTGTCACGGTAGGAGTGATCTCGATTTAATGAGAATAATCATCTTGATGATCATAATCGTGATATGAAGTCTTTTGAGTTGTGTGATAAACAGAACTCTTGTATCGACCCAGGAATTATTTGGAATATGACATCATCATTTGATGAGATTGTTTACTGGATCCATCTTTAGACAGTTGATCAACTACAAAACATCATGATCTCGAAATCATTCCCTTTTTGTGTGTAAGAGTTGAATATTACAACTGCCTCGAGAGATAATCATCGTCACCATAGATGACAATAGATCTTGACTGGATACTAGTCATATGATTATCCTAGAATCACAACCATCACGATTCTTGATTGAATCACAATGTTGTATATTAGTTAAGAGATTCTTATAATCACATATCCTTGTTTTAACTAATATAGCTCCTTTGGCTTGAGAAGATTCAAGACCTTTAGATTCAGCACTTTCATGAATCAAGAAATCTCTGACGATCTTTTCGGCAGATGGATAATAAGCATTATCCTTTAGATTATATTTTTCAGCAAGCTCCCTGAAAAATTTAATTTCATTACAGTCAACTGAATCTAACCTTTTTGCCACATCAGTTTGTTTTCTAATTAACACATCATGGTTTATATTGTTTTGTTCAACTAGTGAACTTACAATACAGAGTTGTTTATCAGTTTTTGAAAACAATCTTTCTTTAAGAAGTATATCATCTTCTTGCTTAACATTAACTGAATCATCCTTTGGATTCATTCTTATAGGTTGGATCGCTCCAAACACAGATTGTTAGATCTTTTTCATGTTTGTCTGCTCTGATACCAATTGAAAAGGCGAGGGTACCCAAATATACCTCAAGCTAAAACTTTTCCTACCTATAAGTCCTTTCTCCGAAAGTGATTGTCTATGGACTGAGTCGAGACAATACAAATAATCGATTCACACTTCGTGTGATCGTCTATGGATACGAGATCGAGACAATATAAAAACAAAGTATGTTTACTTGATACAAAGGTTCGGACTTAACCAAACACAATAGGATTGCTTATCAAGTAAATAAGAATTAACGTTTGTGTAATTTACTTTAATTATAATAAAAAAATTATAATGCGGAATATAAAAGTAAATGACACATCAAGATTGTTTTAACGAGGAAACCGCAAATGCAGAAAAACCCCCGGACCTTGTCTAGAATTGAACACTCTCAGGATTAAGCCGCTACACAAAATTACACCTAACTTCGTATAGTTGAGACCAAGTAACTAACCCTATAGTTCACTTAGTTCCATCTGTGTTCCCACGCCTCCAACTTTTGAATAAGTCACGTACTGGGAACAATTCCTTTGGTTCGTATTCCAAACAGTAAAGGAACAACAAATCTGTTTGGTATCAACTCTATTCAACCAAGTGATATGAGTCAGACAATGGCTCTTCTGTTTATCTTAACATAAACTCCTTCGTCAGGCCCTTAGATTTATCTTATATTCAATCACCCGAAGGTAATCGTTTAAGATTAAGCCAACAACACCTTTAATCCGAAGAACCGTGTTGATGCCGATCTACTCAATTAATCAATCCAATATACCACAAGGATAAATCGATTATTAATTGGATCCGCTTTTTCCCAAACAAGTATTGTGCACACCAAAGATTATAACACCCAAGTCAGATCTTCAATATCTTCTTTGTCTTCAAATCTTATTAAATCTTCCATAAAAACCTGCACACAATCACTTGAATCTCTTGTGATCTGTCACGCACAAAATGGAGTCTGTTAACAACGGATTATCACAAGATTGTCTTTAGAACTAACAACATTCTAAAGATCCCTGTCGAACTCTGAACTAGTTTGAGTGAATCTTATATCAGAAGAGAAGATTCTCAAGAATAAACAAACTAGGTGCAATCAGATTTCAACCACCGTTAGTCAATCAAATCAATCGAAAACAAAGATAAACCGCAATTATCTAGTTTCCCACCAACGGGTCGCGCTAGAGCTTCTCAATCCCAAAGAAGATTTTAAATTTAGCGGCTGTAAGGGATTTCGCCTAATTAGGTTACTCTCCTCTCTGAATAGGCGGCTACACCAGTAAAAACAACAAAAGAGTAAATATGTTGTTACGAAGGATTAGTTTGCTAGAAAGGAAAACTTTGTGTATTTATAGACAAGGAAGTTTGGACACCAAAGAATTTCCAAACCGAAAATATTCTCAAGATATTCATTAAAGCACAAATTCGGTTTCCATAATTCCTGAAAATGCTCTGTCCAAAAATAACGATCGAAATTTCTTGGAAAATCTAATTAGTAAATGCACATTACTAATTCTGTAATTTCCCTACAAAATGAAATTAATAACCTTAACTAAAAGATTCTTAACTTACTTATGTTTTGATCCTGGGATTCTCTTCCCTTAGCCATTAAGGAATATCTTTGAACAATTATAGAAATAAACATTCACAGCACGTGTTCAAAGTTTGTTGACATCTTTACTTTGTAAGTTCTCTTTCACACTTACAACCTTGAAACCGATTTTCCACACTTCCAAACAAGTTTAGAATTGGTTCATCTGACTTTCAAGAACTATGTGATTGATCAAACCAACATTCAATCACAATCATGGGTTTACCGGTTCTAACAAAACAAGTTTCGGTTCTACCTTCATGTGAGTATTGTGCATAGTCACACTAGCTTTCCAAAAATTCGGTTGACTAGGTACTTGGATCGGTTCCCCACATATATATGGTATCTAACTTATATGTGTTGCACATGTCCATAAGATCGGTTCCCCTTTGCCTGAAAACGTGTTGCACATGTCTATAGGATCGGTTCCCCTTTCAAGAACTATGTGATTGATAAACCATTCAATCACAATCTGCACCCCATACAAGGAGTCGGTTCCCATTGATGTACTTGGATCGGTTCCCACATATATATGGTATCTAACTTACTAGGATTGCACATGTTCCCCTCTCCCAAAAGTTGTCTATAGGACATAAACAAACCCGATCATACCACGGTTCCCTCTCCCAAAAGTTGGTTACTTAAGATCGGTTTTACTAATAAAAGTTATACCAATACATAAGTCAGGCCTTTGTGAATATTTCTACCAAGAACACAACAAGTTGTGAGCGGTTATACTCTATCACATATATTGGTTGTTCATGAAATATGCAATGAATAACAAAATAAATAACACCTGGCAATTTCCTTTTCGGTCCACAAACAAGTTTATGAACTTACTTCCTTAGAACACATGTAAAACATTCTTCCCTAGGACGAAATCCTCACCTCATATCCATACATAATCACAATATCATTCAAATGATTATGGCGATGTCTTATCTACAAAGTTTAATGGTTAAGCAATAAACCTCGTATTGTATTCCTTAATACTATGTCTATCTAGAGTTCATATATGCTTCGCAGTTATGTTTTCAATATGCACGACTTGAAAGATACGTTAGGGAATGAAACATTTCAAGTCAAATATCACAAACCTCAAGTGGAAGGATGATTGTTGTCGTTGTAGCTCCTTGATTCTTCATATCTTCAAGACTTCGCAATACTTGTAATGTCTCATATCCTAATACTTTCAAGCTAACCTATACGAAGTTGAATCTATTACATAATCAAGCGACTCTTAAAATGAGTTTTGATTCACTAAAATATGACAACCAAACTTGACATACCAACGCTTGGTGGGTTCAACCGAGCCATGCTCCAACATTGGTGAAGGAGACAGGTTGGGTACGCGTACCAGTGGAAGTTTTCGAACAGAAAATTTCCGATAAGTTTGTAAGTTTGCAAACTGTTATACCAGTTACCATAGGTACATGTACCCACAGAAGTTTTCAACCGAAATTTTTTGCTGATTTTGTAAACTCAAAACCGGTAGCTAAGGTAAGCATACCCGTACGCGTACCCAAGCTGGTTGTTTCTCAAATCGGTAGTTCATGAACTTAAAACAATAATTTATAAGGAATGCAATCTTTGCACAACTATATTATTCATGAATTGATTCGAATGGATCAAACCGATTTTGTTTCAATTGTGTATATGAATAAAGACCTAAGCAATTGAAAAACTCTTCAACTAGTTCTTATGAGTCATTTGAACTATTTATGAGAAAGATGAATACGGTTAATATGGAAGGTGCTCATATGGATAACCATTGGTTAACTATTTGTGAACCAACTAAGTGTACATGTTTAGGTACGGTTACTCAAACCTAAATGAAATACATTTCATTTGTGTGTGACAATCTAAGTTTCGATCTAACGGTTGAAAGATATTAGCTTGGTTAAATCAGGTTTTTCATCTAACGGTGAATATTGAATGCTTTGTTACCAAGGTAACTTAGATTGCAAACCCTAATTTGAAAACTATATAAAGGAGACATCTAGCAACTGGAAAAGTAATCCCCACACCTCCTGTGTGATACTAGTTGGTTTTGCTAGAGTCGATTCTCCTTTAACCTTAGGTTTCTTCCGAGACCATGTATGTTAACGACTGAAAGACTTCATTGGGATTGTGAAGCCAGGCGAAACTACTTCTCTTGTAGTTGAGCGATCTGCTCTTGCAATTTTCTATCGTACGAGTTCAATTGAATAATTGACTTGAGATTATATCTCCGATAGGGCAAGATAAAAAGAAATCACAAACATCTTCGTCTCATCATTTGTGATTCCGCAATATCTAGTTTTAGTACCGTACGATTTAGATTATTGTTAGGTGATTGATAATTCTAGGCTGTTCTTCGGGAATATAAGTCTGGGTTATCAATTAGTTCCCGTTCACCTTGATTTATATCAAAATACGGAACAAACTCTTAGGTTTATCTGTGAGAGACTAATTTATCTATTATCATAGACTTTTATGTGTGATACAAATTTGTTTATTAAAGTCTTCGACTTTGGGTAGTAGATGAAAAAGCGGGGGTCTAACAACACCACCCAAATATTTCGCTTAGAAATATGTATGGACTAACTCCGAAACACATTCTAGAGAATCAACTAGATAGTGAGACTCAATCTAGGTAAAAGTATCTCAAGGAGTTAATAACTCTCTCTTGTTTGATTTACTCAAGCTAATAGAAATCAACGAGTCTTTAGTCAAACACAAGGAATAACTTGGATGGTACCAAAGACCAATATCCAAGGATCAATCAATGATAATCAACAACCAAAGGTTGGATTAATCTAATTGATGATCTAAACGCACAACCTGTATTATTTCAATTATAAAGATAAACAATATAATGCGGAAACTGAAATAACACAGACACCAGAAATTTTGTTAACGAGGAAACCGCAAATGTAGAAAAAACCCGGGACCTAGTCCAGATTGAATACACACTGTATTAAGCCGATACAGTCACTAGCCTACTCCAAGCTAACTTCGGACTGGACTATAGTTGAACCCCAATCAGTCTCCCACTGATCCAAGGTACATTTGTACTCCCTACGCCTCTGATCCCAGCAGGATACTGCGCACTTGATTCCCTTAGTTGATCTCACCCACAACTAAGAGTTGCTACGACTCAAAGTCGAAGACTTGATGATAAAAAAATCTGTCTCACACAGACAAGTCTATCGAAGGATCAATCTGTCTCCCACAGATAAACCCTTAAAGGTTTTGTTCCGTCTTTTGATAATAATCAAGATGAACAGGAACCAATTGATAATCCGGTCTTATATTCCCTAAGAACAGCCTAGAGTTATCAATCACCTCACAACAATCTTAATCGTATGGTAGCGAAACAAGATGTTGTGGAATCACAAACAATGAGACGAAGGTGTTTGTGATTACTTTTTATATCTTGCCTATCGGAGATATCAATCTCAAGCCAATCAATATGATTGTACTCGTACGATAGAAGATGCAAGATCAGATCACACAACTACGATAAAAGTAGTATCGGTTTGGCTTCACAATCCCAATGAAGTCTTTAAGTCGTTTAACCTGGTTTTAGAAGAAGAAAACCAAAGGTTAAAGGAGAAACGACTCTAGCACGCAAACTAGTATCACACGTAAGGTGTGGGGATTAGTTTTGCAGAGTTGCTAGATGCCCCCTTATATAGTCTTTCAAATCAGAGCTATAAGAAAAGATAGGAGAGGATACATGTTGGACATTCTCATTTCAAGAAATGTCTATAAATAGGGATCCTCTCTCAACTAAGAGATCAGAGCTAACTTCTTGTGGCTAACCATGTACTACTTTCTAGAGTAGGCTTCCAACTCTACAATAATATTTGTACCTATTACATTTTGGCGACCACAGTGGGAGCCTATCTCATAGGATTAGGACAGCGGTTCAGCCACTAAAGCTCTCCCCACCCATTCTTCGTGAGACGCTTCCTTATCAGACCAAAGGCGTCACTTTTATAACCCGCCTTCTATTTTCAGGAGCGCCTATATCCCTTATCAGTGCCTACTTTTCTCTGTAAACAAATAAAAAATACTCCAGCGGCGGCTGAGTATCAACGTAACCCCACCGCCTACATCCCTCTCTAAAAAGACAAGTAGATGGTCTCTTATCAGTACACGAGGCATTACATGACACGCTCTCACCAGCTAATCGAAGGTCTCTTCTCTCAAGCCCCTGCGCCTCTAACTTCTCTTCGGCGTCCCCATCTATCTCTCTCTCTGGCGCCTCCATCCCTCTCTGGCGTCTCCATCTATCTCTCCCTCTCTATAACCTCCACCCAACGGCTGTCACCCATGGCCAGCGGTTATCGCCTCTGCCATCAGCGTGTTCAGTTTCTTTCTCTCAATCTCGGCGGCTTCGTTACTCAAAAACAAGTAGCGGCTCTCGTTTCACTTTTCTTCATCCAGCGTCTTCAACCAACCACAACTTTAAGAGAGGTAGCAACCATTACCAATAAACCCTGATCCACCTATGGCGTCTATCCTGGTCAGTGGGATCTGCTTTGAACTGCAAGAAAGGGTCAATAGAGATCATCATCAACGCTTTAATATGAAGTAGGGAAGAATTGGCGGAGAAGATTCGATGAAATCCGAAGCGAAGGAGTTAATTGTCGATGCCTCTAGAGATGAACTGATCCACAATCAGGCAGGATGCTAGCAACCAGCTGTAAGATTGAAACCAACTCCATGAAAAGAGGCCCGCGACAATATCATCTCCACGAGTCGCAACAACACTGACAGCTCCACTCGACATCAAGCGACCCTAACTCAATTTTACACAATGCAACCACTGATGGAGAAGTGGATTCAAAACACCACGGCGTTCATGTCTTCAACCAAACCGATGGTGAAGGAGGCGTGGGCTTACTAGGAACAAGAACTGAACTAACGAAAGGCATTATGTCGCCTCATAAACATCTATGAGCGTCGATTAACACATTACGCACTGATGAAAGAGCTATGAAGTACTGTACGCCAGCATATGCATTAATTATTTGATGACAGTCCTTGGCACACCAATGGCAGAGGCAAGTAATGGAAGCGCATATCAGAAAGTCTTCCACGAGTCAAAGATGGAAGACCAGGTGAAAGAGAGATGGGAAGAAAGCACTGGTTCCATTCACCACCAGTTCAACTAATGCTCATCGCCTCCACGAGACCACAGTCTTGAGAGAAGTAAGTCAGCACCAATGTGAACCCATTTCAAAGCACGCCAGGGTGCAATACGATGTGTTAAAATGCTGCAAGGGGGAACAGTCAAGCCGCCTTCTGTATTAATGGCAGCTGCCAAATAGATTTAATAACTCAACAACGAGGGCGTCCCAACTTGACTAGCACCACCTACAGACAGCTGTTATCATCTATACTCAACGCGTCTTCATCGCTCTCAACTCCATCCTCACCACCTGCAACTCTAAGAAGCAGCAGCAACCACCACCTACACCCAACGGCCATCGCCCATGACCACCACCACGTTTAGCTTCTCTTTCCCACTCTCAGCGGCTTCTTTTCTCAAGAACAACCAGCGGCTCTGTTTCATCCTTCACTTCATTCCTCGCCTGATCATCGCCAACTCCTCCCTCTTCACCAACACCAACGGATATAACCTGCTGGCGTATCAGTTTGCAGAAGCAGATCCCATCCTCAGAGCAATTTGAAAGATAAGTTCCACCTCTCCTCAATGTTTCAATTCGATTATAATATTTGATAGGAGCTCTCTTGGTCGCTGGCATTCAATTTTCCCAAAATTAGAAGTGTAGAATCGCTTGCACATCCGCCGCTTGTAGAAACTCCACATAGGAACTTGTAAATGAAGTACATCCGCTTAAACAGTCCGAAGGACGGCAGACTCACACGATCACGTCAGCGTCAGATGATTAAAACAGTTGTGATGGAAAACTTCAACGAGAAACATCAAAGGAGACATTAATCAAGGAGCAGCAATAGTTGTGAACCACACCAGCGCCTCTTCTCTCTTGATTGTGCTGTCTTGAGCACAATATTACTTCCTACGCTATGAATGAACCTTCATTTACAGCAAGTGACACCTATCCCAACGAACACCACTTACTCGTATATTCGAACACCACAGGAGCGATTAACAGCGCCACGAAGCAACGAACCAGCAACCCAGCTCATCAGCTCAATATTTATGGTTTTAAACCAAGCGTCGTCGTCATTAATCATAAATGTATATTCAACCACTGCAGAATCTTTATTACAAGCGCCTTCCAACTTTACAGTTCCTGCTAATTGATTTAGCACAAGAAAGGAGAGACGACGATGTTGCTTGGAGGACTGAACGAGTCATGTAGAAGTAGCTTTAAAAAAAACTCGAGCTTGGCAACACGACCTGACTCTAGGTTGCAGAAAACCTTCCCTCAAGGCACACCATGGCGTGAAACGATGCCTACATCCGCTGATGAAGAAACGGACATGTGCTCTGAATCCTAAACGTTATGGCGGTACAGTTTCATAACTCTCGATCTTATTTCAACATATTTGCATGTCCCTCCTGAACTAGGCGACTAGTGTAACATCAAATGCATATCCCATACACGCTGATCTGATGCACCCAAACAATGAATTAATATAGGGGTCATATAGTTGAGCACTAGGAAATATATACGCCACCCTTCTATGCGCCTCAGAAGCATGTTCACATACCTCTGATAATCATGAAGTAGTTAACTCGGTAAACATCATACCATGACATGGAAATTTAAGTTTCGAACATGTTTACTCACTGTTAAAGAATAAAATATTTGATAATGAAGTAATATACTAATATAGCCGCCGGGGCAATAACTAAGTCATATATCTGTGCCAATATATCTCACATGGGTATATAGTATATAAGTCATGTAGGCGCCAACATGTATCTGATGCATATTTACATCTCTTAAAGTATGCTCACCTGTTGCTCTTGATAAGCATTTAATTTACTATCGCCATTCTTGTAATTACTGTATGAAGTTAAGGAAAGAAAAGAAGTCCAAACGCTGTTGGCAAAATATATATGTGGAAAGGTGAAAGTCTCCCTTGAGAAAAGGTGCGAGCAACTTAAAACTAAATCCTCCTGTCCTCGACAACCAAGAGGCTCGAGTGTCTAAATCCTCCCACCCTCGATAAGAGGGGGAGTGTCTAAATCCTCTTGTACTCACTCTTTGAGACTTGAGTATCTAAATCCTCCCACCCTCAATAAGAGGGGGAGTGTCTAAATCCTCTTGTACTCACTCTTTGAGACTTGAGTGTTTAAATCCTCCCACCCTCGATAAGAGGAGGAGTGTCTAAATCCTCTTGTGCTCACTCTTTGAGACTTGACTGTCTAAATCCTCCCACCCTAGATGAGAGGGAGAAAACTCTATCTAAGAAGCGGCTCTTACGCCAAAATATCGGCTCTTAAGCCTTTGGAGAAAAAGATAGACAAAGGGTAGAAGCCCTCCAACTCAAAAGCAGCTCTTAAGCCTTAAAAGTGGCTCTAGAAAGGGGTAGAAACCCTTCAACCCAAAAGCGGCTATTACGCCCACGATAAAAGAAAGAAATAAAGAAGAAGCGGCTCCTAAAGCCCTTAAAAGCGGCTCTTAAGCCTTTGATAAAAAAAAAAAGAGAGAGAGAAAGAGGGGGGAGAACATCTATTGCTCCCGCCAAGAAATGGTCCGGGCGCCCCTAATGACGCGGGCGCCCTACCCACCTTTCCTTTGAAAAAAAAATAAATAAAAAAATAAAAAAATTCAAAGGGGAGAAGATCTATTGCTCCCGCCAAGAAATGGTCCGGGCACCCCTAATGACGAGGGCGCCCTACCCACCTTTCCTTTGAAAAAAAAAAAAAAAAAAAATTCAAAGGGGAGAACATCTTTTGCTCCCGCCAAGAAATGGTCCGGGCGCCCTACCCACATTTCCTTTGAAGAAGAAGAAAAAAAAAAAGAAAAAAAAAATTTCAAAGGGGAGAACATCTTTTGCTCCAGCCAAGAAAGTGTCCGGGTGCCCCTAATGCCGCGGGCGCCCTACCCACCTTTCCTTTGAAAGAAAAAAAAAATTTAAAGGGGAGAACATCTATTGCTCCCGCCAAGAAATGGTCCGGGCGCCTAAAATGACGAGGGCGCCCTACCCACCTTTCCTTTGAAAAGAAAAAAAAAAAAAATTCAAAGGGGAGAACATCTATTGCTCCCGCCAAGAAATGGTCCGGGCGCCCTACCCACATTTCCTTTGAAGAAGAAGAAAGAAATAAAATAATAAATAAATAAATTTAAAGGGGAGAACATCTATTGCTCCCGCCAAGAAATGGTCCGGGCGCTCAAAATGACGCGGCGCCCTACCCACATTTCCTTCGGAAAAAAAAAAAAAAATTCAAAGGGGAGAACATCTATTGCTCCCGCCAAGAAATGGTCCGGGCGCCCCTAATGACGCGGGCGCCCTACCCACCTTTCCTTTGAAAAAAAAAAAAAGAAAAGAAAATTAAGGGGAGAACATTTATTGCTCTCGCCAAGAAATGGTCCGGGCGCCCCCAATGACGCGGGCGCCTTACCCACATTTCCTTTGACGAAGAAGAAAAAAAAAAAAAAAAAATTTCAAAGTGGAGAACATCTATTGCTCCCGCCAAGAAATGGTCCGTGCGCCCCCAATGACATGGGCGCCCTACCCACATTTAAAAAACAAAAAAAAAATGGAAAAAAGCTCATGAAGAAACGCCATCACTGATGACAAAAAAATAATAATAAGAAATAAATAAAAGTTGATTTTACGCCCATGAAGAAACTTCGCGAGAAGAGCCTCCAAAATCATTAAAGGGCTCGAGAGAATCATCATTAAAGGGCTCGAGAGAATGTCTCGAGAGGAGGTAGCGAGAAAGACTATCAAAGAGCTTCGAGAGTATGATATGTGAGCTGTCATCCACTATGTAAACACTATATAAAGAGGAGAGCGGAGAGAGAAAAGGAGGAGGAATAATTTTGGGAGGACACTTTTAGGAGGAGGAGAGATATTTTTTAGAGAGATTTATTTTCTTTATCAAATTGTAAATCTAATTCTTATGTAACCTCAAAAATCATAGTGAAGAATCGTGGATGTAGCTAGCTATTTAAATTTCTAGCACTTATATTTAAAATTTAGGTGATTAATATGATTTAGACAAAAAAAGGAAGAAAAAGGTAGAAGGAGGGAAACCCTTCACCATCAAAGGGAGAAACTTAGACAGGAAAACGACTTTCAAAGAAATAAACCGAAGAATAAGAATTGGTGAGCGTCACTAAGGGCAAAAACAAAAGAACCTCTAACAAAAAAGGAAGGGAAGAAAAGAGGGCAAAAACCCTTCTTCTCCAAACAAAGAATAAGGCGCCAAGGAATAGTCATCAACCCTTCATACAACGTAAGATACGCTTAGAAGCAAATAACTTCAAAAGGCGAGTCAAAGATACATAAGCGAAACAAACAAAGGAAATGTTAAAAGGGGACTTCATGAGCCAAACTAATACGGAGAAGAGAGCAAACAAGCCTAAGAGACGAATCCAAAAGAAGAAGGCAAGATGACATTCAAAGTCAAAGACACTTGACAACAAAAGAGATGCACACAAGGGGACTTGCATTTTAACGAAAGTTCATGTGGAAACAAAGAAAGTTAACGAGTCGACGTAAGCTCGCAATGATCAGAGAGGAGCATAATAATGAGAACATAACGAGAAGAGAGCATTTCGCAATAATCATCGTGGTTGAGTTTATCAATGATAAGGCGAGATCGTAGATCAAGAGAGAAACCCAACAAACAAGCCCAAGAGACGCCAAGAGTTACCAAGAGCCAAAGGCAATCAGCAAAGTGATGAAGAGGAAGACACATCACACAAGAGGACTTCGACATGGCTCGGGGAAGGTTACACCGCTCCCGAAGCCCGAGTCATGGAAATTTGGGGCCCATGAAAGCGCATGAACAGAGGCAATACTTCTTATACTTCAAGGATTAATATTTCTTACTCTAACGAAATAAAGCATAGCAAAAGGAAGCGAGGGAAGAAAAGAGTACTTCTTATACTTCTCAAAGGATACTTCATACTTCTTATATATTTCGAGGAAACTTATACTTCTTCAAGGATAATTTCTCCAAATGGCAAAAGAATAGCCCTTTTCAACCAATATTCTTCCGCTCGTTCCTTCATCAACAAAACAAAGTACAACAAAGATAAAGACGGCAATATTCAAGGAAAAAGAGGCAAGATGTAGGACTCCAAAAGCACAACATAAGGCGAGTCAGAAGATACAAGATCACGAGAGGATAAGGGGAAATCATTAAACGAGAGAATGTCTGCGAGAGCCTGCGAGATCATTAAAGGGCTCGAGAGAATGTCTCAAACAAGACTATCAAAGAGCTCGAGAGTATGAAGAGTCATCCACGTAAACACTATATAAAGAGGAGAGCAGGAGAGAGAAAAGGAGGAGGAATAATTTTGGGAGGACACAAGATATTTTCAAAGATCTTCTTTCCCAAATAATTAGACATCACAAAATATCCATTAATGGAGGTAAATCTAATTCTTATGTAACCTCAAAAATTGAAGAATCGTGGATGTAGATCACATTGATCGAAAGTAAAAAATCTTATGTGTCTATTTAAATTTCTAGCACTTATATTTAAAATTTAGGTGATTAATATGATTTAAACAAGCAACTACAAGAGAACCTCTAACGCAAAACCCTTTTTCTCCAAATGGCGCCCTCAACCCTTCAACAAAGAAGAAGGCAGTCAAAGATACATCACATAAGGGGACTTACGGGAAGAGAGCAAACAATCAAGAAGAAGGCAAGTCAAAGAGGACTGCGGGAAGAGAGCAAACAAGCCCAAGAGACGCCAAGAAGAAGGCAAGTCGAAGACACATCACACAAGAGGGAAGAGATGCCAAGAAGAAGGCAAGTCGAAGACACATCACACAAGGGGACTTGCAAGAAGAGAGCAAACAAGCCCAAGAGACGCCAAGAAGAAGTCAAGTCGAAGACACATCACACAAGGGGACTTGCAGGAAGAGAGCAAGCCCAACAGACGCCGAGAAGAGAGAAAGTCGAAGAGACGCGCACAAGGGGACTTGCAAGAAGAGAGAAAGCCCAAATGACGCCAAGAGGAGTGCAAGTCCAAAAGACGCCGAGAATAAAGCGAGTGTAAGAGACAAGGGGACTTGCAAATAGCAAGTCAAGACAAGGGAATCTACAAAGAGAGTACAGGTGTTTGAAGACGAGCGAACCCGAGAAAGGAAACATCCTGCCTAGGCGATGAGCTGAAGACACGCCCAGCTAGGAGACTTGTAAGATCAAGAGGCAAGTATCAAGGGCAGGCCGCCTGAGAGAAGCAATAGACTGTTGAGAAGGCTAACGCCTTGCCCAAACAACCAGGGGACTTAATGTAGATACCTGGAAAATTTCAAGGTAGAAGGTCATCCTCCCCATATCCAAGAAGAGATGCTAAAGAGTATTCCACCCAAGATTGGGGAAATCTCCCTATATCCAAGAGAAAATGCTACATAGCGCCCCTTCCCTATTGACAAGCACGTGTGCAGTCCAAGTCACGTGAGTTCATGAAGAAGAATCTAAAGTACACTTGTACTATTGTAGGGACAGATGTAGGATAAGAAAAGATAGGAGAGGATACATGTTGGACATTCTCATTTCAAGAAATGTCTATAAATAGGGATCCTCTCTCAACTAAGAGATCAGAGCTAACTTCTTGTGGCTAACCATGTACTACTTTCTAGAGTAGGCTTCCAACTCTACAATAATATTTGTACCTATTACATTCAGCTGTTGTTTTTGAACTAAACTTTGTGAGATCATTTGCGCACACAATTGAGGTTTTACTATTCTTAATCGATCCTTCAAAGATGGACAACGAGAATGTGGATGTATAGTTGTCATATGATTAACTTCCTTTCCCGATCTTTGATCTTCCTCGTCTGCGTCCTGTTGGTTTCCATATCGCTGATGTATGAGAACCACTACATATCGTTGATTGTTTAAGAAGCGGATTTTGTCCAGCATTTATAGAGAAATAAGCAAACGACGTGTCTATTGAGATATTCAAATAAAGGTGCAACTCCAGAAGACGCATCTTTTCCGGCTTTAAAAATAAGCAAACAACATTTGTTTTCGCCTTTACTACGCTAAGATTTGAAGAAAACATATAGGAGTAGATATTAAACTGAAGGGGAAAGTCAAACTAAAAGATAAAAGTACCCACCGTTT
The DNA here is from genome assembly GCA_023531295.1 of Papaver armeniacum. NCBI lineage: Eukaryota > Viridiplantae > Streptophyta > Magnoliopsida > Ranunculales > Papaveraceae > Papaver > Papaver armeniacum. The sequence goes on from JAJJWW010004984.1 coordinate 149,760, forward strand.
GGAGTCTTTCAGTATCAACTTACCTGAAAGGTAACGTTTGGTGGCCGTTGTTTGGTTGGAGTCTTTTCGAAACAAATTAATTCCGGTCAGAAATTAACTAAGGGAAAAATACGGTTCAGTCCAAAAACGCGTCAAAATATACGGATTAGTCCGTCCCGAGTTAACTAGGTACAATTTAGTCCAAAACTTATTTAATATATGGAAAATACACATATAACCTTCCTAATTTACAATTTAGTCCAAATATTTACAGCTTAGTCCAAAGTGACTCATGATGATGTCAACAATTTTAAATAATATAAAAATAACTAAAAAACAATTTATCTAGTCACGATGATGTCAGCAATTTTAAATAATATAAAAATAACTAAAAAACAATTTATCTTTCGAACCGTTTGTCCAAAATTCGCAAAAAAAAGTACCCATATGACTATATAATTATCATTTTTTTAAAATCTTAGTTTACTCTGGTGTATAAATAAACATGTATACATCTACAAAAATCCAGAAAATCAAAAGACAAGACAAGTTACAGCTGCAATCATATATTCCAAGTTGAAATGGCCATCTTTTAATTTAGAGATTACACCCAATAATCCATCTCCTCCTCGTTTGTCCAATCAGAGATTGAATTGGAGAAATCTACAACACATTTTAATATCATTATTATCGCGATAACCACTTATATGTAGTTCTAACACATGTCCTTTCAAATCTATCGTGAGATACATCTTCCCATATACATCTAACAATGCATCATTGCATCATTTCTTGGATTGTATTAAGAACCAGATTTGGTAAGTTCTCGAAAACATATCTGTAAGAAATCAGAAATAAAAAATATCGGCCTCTCATTTAACTGTCCAAAGAAGAATGAATCCATCTTTCAACACCACAACGCTCAGACACCTCCTTTCTAAAACTAGCAGTCAGTCCCTTCTCTTTGGCAACAAATCCGGCTATTTGGCTATCATCCACATACTCAACCCAACCAATCTATTTTACATTATGATCTAGTGAGTCTAAACAGCTAAACCAAGCTTATGTCAACATGTGTTTCCTCCAAATTCTGTCAATTGGCCTACTTTTCCCATTAGGGTATCTCAGTGACACGAACAACATACCGATATGTACACTTGTACTCCAGGTGCACCAATATGTACACTTGCAATACAGGTGCACTTATAGAAGGATGGTAACCTAACTGCCAAGATATAGTGTCAAGCTAAATCTGAAATTCTACAAACCATGCACTGGTAGAATAAAGCATCCTTTGTTGAATTTCGAAGATCACAAGGCTTACACAGTATCATTCTTCTAAGCATTATGTGAGACTGAACTAAGATTAGACCAAGGAGATCAACATATTAGAATTATAAAACATACCTCTCTTTGTCAGTGCGGTAAAAAATTCAAGTCAGGTTAGACGTGGAAGCTCACCAATTCTTTGACACGTTCGCTGTCAAACAAAAGTGGAAATAGATTAGAATAAGATTATCTGATCAAAAGCATGACAAGTCCATATAATGATAACAAGCATAAGCTTGTGGAGCCATTATTTTCACTTGTACTACTTTGTACACACCTATAAAACACGGATGAAATCGCTCATTCATACCCACATTTGGACTTACTTTTTCATGGGAAATATACCGGTGAACATGTATGTACAAACCTACAAAATATTGGTGAAATCAAGCATTCTTACTCACAAACAGGCTACTTCTCATAAGAAATAGACAAGTGCACCAGTTTAGAATCTCCACATAAAGGAGACAGACTCCTCATCATAGACTCCTCGTCATAATTATTACTTGGGTGATGCAGTTCTAACTAGTTAACTTTACTGGTCATGCGATATAAAACAATGATCCTAAAAAAGGTAGCGCAAACCCTGACCAAATAGTCATACCAAAATCATCAAGGTAAAAGATACGTTATTATAAAGTAAAAGACACAATATATTTCGTAGGAGAGAGAAATTATCCTGCAAGACAAGTGTCAAACAATTCCTTCGAAAATCCACGGCATTTCTCAATAGTGGTAGGCCTCTGAATGAATCAGTCCGAAACTCATCAGATGAATCGGCTCGAAGCCAATTTCATTTTTTATTATCTGCAATTTATTGGCATACTAACAATATAGTTACCATCTCTACAAATCTTGAGAAAGACTCTTGTTTGGCGCATGTGTAACTGATCTCCCTAAGAGCCTTTCTCAAGCTTTCAAGAGATTGCAAGCATTAATGCTAGCCAGAACAGTTGAATTACGTATTCTTCTCGATCATCTTTTTGTAGTACATGTCCCTGGGCTTAAAAAACGATGAGCAATCGCTAGCAACAGAACCAACTTTGAGACATGGTTTCGACAAATTGATTCTGATAGCAAAAACAACATTAAAATCATTAAAAAGTCACTCACATCTCAGCGGTACAAAAGCACAACAACAATACCCTTATTCACATCTCAGCGGTACAAACATTATAGCAAACCCAATACAACATAAACATCACTTGTCAATTCTACAGTTATACTAAATTGTGCTAAAACCAAACAATCCACTATGTAAAAATTTAAAATTTTGTAATACCAAACCAGTTCAACTAAAAGTACCCAAAAGCAAAAAATCCATAACAAACCCCTTGAATGTCATAAGGTCACTGTAGTAGACAAGTAAGAATTCAAATACTATAGCTTCATAGTTTCTGGTACATAATCAATGTAGAAACAAAGTGCACGACTTACAACCAGTATGACAAAACTGGTGCACTAAAAAGTACACTGCGTAAAACTGGTGTACAAATAAGTACACTTTGTATAATGAAGTAAAACTGGTTTACCTTGCCAACTTTACTATTCTGAGATGCAACTCGTTTTCATACTGCCGATATTGTTACCCAAGGATAGAAAATATAAGAAATCACAACATGCCAAGATGGGATGAAAGAAAATATAAGACAAACAAAGTAGAAAAACAAGGGTAATGAGAGAAAAACAGCAGTGTGCATAAAATAGATTTTGTACGTCGACCATTTAAAAGCTTTTCTATTAATTTATGGACTTCTCAAAGAAATTATGAACTGTGCTTGAACTCAATTTACAACTATGTGCATATTAACGAGCAAACATGTGTACAACTATGTACACATTAAGAATCAACATGTGTACAATTATGTACACATTAAGAATCAACATGTGTACATCTATGTTAGAGACAAACTATCCATCAAAGCAATGAAAGTTACATACTTTTCTGAGACAATTGACATAGAGCTTGTTCTGTATACATTCAGCACCGCAAATGCAAAGAGATAAAAAAAAAAAAGGTGTCCTTGCAGCCTAGCCCAAATTTAAACAAAAAACTCTATTAAAGTACATCCAAGATTCTAAAAATGTGAAAAGAACATAAATAAGCACATTGTAAAGCAACAGATGTGACTTGCTTTACAGCTCCCAAGGTTAGTTCTACAAAGAAAGTTAATGGTCTAGACCCTGAGGAAGTTCATGTCAGTTACTGGACAAAATCTATGTTAACTTACAAAAAAAAAGTATGACAAAATCTTGGAAGTTCATAAGTTTTATCATGTGTACAAGTCCTTGCAGAATGAAAAATGTCTAATACTTGCAGATTAAGTAGATCAAAAACATGTATTTCGATAAAAACCGGAATATCCTGACTATAACTACCATAATCCAGAGTCAACAAGGAATTGACACATCAAATAACAGGTACAAAAATGCAGAGTTGTATGGCCACTGTATATAGAAGCATGACAAGGAACACTTGAATAAAAAACAACATAGTGTACAATGATTAACTGGAAGAATGCATTCTTTGCACCACTCGGAGCACATAAAGTACAAAATGGTAAATTAATTACAAACATGAAGCTGAATATGGGGAGACTCACCATCATACCCAATGAACGAACAAGTTTTTAACATCAAGTAGAGCCAAAAACATCTGTAAATTGAAATCAAGTGAAGCTGTGTAAGATACGATTGATAAGACATCAACATTTAAGCCAATTGATAAGCAAAAAATAATCAGCATGTGTACAACTACATACACATTAACAATTTATAGGTGTACAAATATGTACATATGAACAATAAACAGGGGTACAACTATGTTCACATTAACAATCTACATATGAATCAGCTGGTGTACAACTACGTACACAAGAACAACCACATGTGTAAAAATATGTACACATTAACAATCAACAGGTGTACAACTATGTACACATTAAGAACAGGTGTACAATTATGTACACATTAGAAAACATCATGTATAGAACTACATACACATTATAAAAAAAAATTATAAATATTTTAGAGATGATCTTTAGAACGGGAAGTTAAAGAAAACATACCTGATTAGCAAAGGTCTTAACTCCAGCGGATAATAAATAAAAATATCTTAATCACATACAAAAAAAAATTTAACATTTTTTCTTAAAATAAAGATTAAAATCAAAATTATAGAAACACTACGTTTGGACTGGAATATTTCCTGTAAACCACCCTACATTTATGTTCTGGAGGAGCAAAGACGTGGAAGTGAACTTGCTGAGATTACTATGCCCACAACAAACTTTGCTGGTCCCTGGATGCTTGTTCCCACCCACCAAGATCATTTTGAGTGTGTAAAATGGTTAAACATCCTTACTTCTCCAAATTATTATCCAAAAAAATAAATTAAAATCAAATATAACTCAAACAATCCAATCAATGCCAAACCTTCCTAGTTGTAATGACAACTCAATTAAGCATTTCTCTACATTGAGATTCCTTATCAGAATACATGTTTTAACTGAATTTGTGATTATAAAAACAAAAAATAAAATAATTGGTACATGAAAAACATATATGCTTGACATGCCCCAGCCTTATTAAATCATTGTAGACACAGTACTCCAAAACCTAACAAACAAGACAGTGCATACCATTTTGTGAAATTTAAGTATCTAATAAGGCTACGCACTGAAATATCTACCATCTAGTATATTTAAATTATCATATAAATTTGGATACAAAAATTTATACTAATACACATAGTTTACTCTACATTTTTCCGTCTCTACACTAGTACGGTTAAAACAATATGAATGAAGAAGACCCGGAATATAGATATGTACTACTATTGTGGTTTCTCTATCTTAGCGGCTCAACTTAGCTAATGTATCCCATTTATCCTCATGCTTATATCTTACAGACTGTGACACAATAATTGGTGCAAGTTTCAATTAGTTTTGTGCACGTTCCTGGCCTATGACCAATTATCCCTTCTTTCATTTTTTTTCTTCCTATTAATCTTGTCTATAATCGAATAATAAGTGGAATTTTCACGTATAAACATGGCTATACTATAGATTTGTGGTAGTGGTGATGAAAATACAAAATAATTGAGAAAACTGACCTCAAATGTACAACATCAAATTCAGAAATGCCAAATTAACAAAATCCTCATAACATAATCAAAAAACTTGAACATACTTGTTATAATCCTCGCTATATGGATCACAAATTCTTCTTCTTCTCTATCCCCATCACCGTTCACTCTCTGTTTCAAATCCATCATTATTAGTTTCTTCAATTTCACATCAAAGTTTAATCAAAATCAAAAACCTAAAATGAAAAAGCAAACCGAAATAATTCAAAAAATAGCTGAATCATCAAGATACAAAAACATTCAACGTTTTGTCCAATAAAGTGAAGATAGTGATAAAAGTTCGAACAATTTGTTAACTGATCCAAAGAGAAGACATTCAATATCGATAAAAAATCGAATAAAAAAACAAAATCGAAGAAGAAATGATGATGATGATTTCCTCTTTATCGCATTTGAAGAGACTGAATCAATTATAAAAACCTAGTTTTGATGATCGAAGAGACTGCGGCATAATTTTTCAGAGGATAAAAAAGGAGATCTCGGAAAGAGAAAATTGATTGAAAAAAATAGAGATACGAGAGATGATTGACACAAGAGAAGTAGTCTAATTGAGATCGGGTCATTTTAGGGATCAATAAAATTCAATTTGGACCGAATCGTTAAGATTTGGACTAACCCGTTCATCATTTGGTAAATTAGGATTAACCAGTACTAGGCTTGAATGGGATGGACTAGAACGTCTAAAGCCCAACAACTTTGGGACTAAATGTTAATTTCTACATTAACTAAAGAACGTGACATTTGGTGTCAACTTACTTTATGAGATGAGTTGGCGACATGAATTGTGCTGATATGGAAAGGTTTGCTGACGTGGATCAATAGTATATCAGAACAATTATGGTATCGACATGTGGCGATTTAGGGGTCTCTTATTAGAAAGAAGAAATATATTAAGCGTAAAACTTGCTTTGTACCATCTTAAAGTTGTTTAATTGATGTTTTTGTAGCAACATTATACTTCATTTTTTTTTATCACTCTATTTGTTTCATTATTAATCAGAAATAATATAAAAAAAAAAAAAAAAAAAAACTGAATTAGACGTTCTTATCAAATAAACTCTGGGCATCGGAACAACTTATTTGACCAAAACGCTTGATTTATTGTTCCATACAATTACTAAGATGGAAATAATGAAGATTCGAGAGTTTATTCTTAGCAGAACTGAACTTTGATGGTGAATAGTGACACTAACGTGGGCCGGGAGGCGACATCTCCACCCACGCAGCTGTTGATGAAGACGAGCCTGTAGACGAGGCTTGAGCTGATGTGGAGCCAGGTGATCCGGTTGGTGGCTTCCTTTGAATTGCCACAATAATAATTATTGATACCAGGGTTAAAGACAGAAGTGCTATCACCACCACACATATCACCAGCGCCGTGGTTGATTGGGCCGGCGCTGGTGGTGTTAAGTTGAGTACGTCACCCGGCTTCCAATTGGAAGCCGGTGCTGATGATGGGGATGGCGAGGGTACTGGAATCATGCTGTGGTGGTAGTGTATCTGTTTGTATGCCTTTCTGCTGCGTGTTTGACTCTTGTTTGATTGACGCTTGTTTGACACTAGTAGTTTATATAGCCAATTGGAATGGTTAACGATTTAATTACAGGACCTACTAGCCGTTGACATGTAAATGTTAAGGGACCATCTCTCATTACTTATTGATGTGCTGGTAATTTAATAAATATGAACAAAAATTTTATATATAAAAACAGAGTTTTTTCGAGCGACGTGGTTAATCGGAGCTTCTGGTTGATTCTGGCCCAACCAATTAATATTTCGGCCAATAAAAATTGAGGAGAATTTTGTAGGCCCGCAATACATATTCCAGCCAATCACATTTTAGAATATATTACCTAAAATATATATTTTGGAAACATTCAAGCACAAATATAGACAACTTTAACATTACCAAAAAAAAAAAAAAAAAAATTTATATAAAAATATTCATGATTTCATAATAAAATTAAATACACAATAAATAAAATTAAATACGCAATATTCATCATGATTCCATCGTAAAATTAAATCCATTAAAACAATTAAAATATTCATCACGATTTCATCATAAAAATAAATCCATCATAGCAATTAAAAAAAGAAAAAGAAAAATCCAATGCCCAATGTCCATTTAAACTTTTTATAACAAAACTCGCCTAATTACAACAGGAAAAAAATAATTCAATTGTTGAAATTAGACTTTCAAATCAACGATCAGAAGAAAACATACCTGGTTTGTGGATGTCACATATGAATCGAGTATTCTTCTTTCGAGTGCTTATAAAAGAGTTTGTTTATCCTGTACAAATAAAAATAATACAAAATCATTAATAAATGATCCTGTTAGAAGTATTAGTACATTGAAATTAAGCAAAAATCACCAAACAATATGATATCATAAAGAAAAAAATTGTTAGCTGCAACAAAAAAAAGGAGAAAAATATTGAATGAGTTTTTCATATATTTTTTTTCTTTTTCTTTTTTCAATTTTCTTTTTCTACCATAAAGAAAAAGTACATCTAGAATATGTTTCATTTTTTATGAAACATTCCAGAAATATGCAAATTCTAAAAAAAACTTATTGTTAAACTAACCAAAATAGTAAAATTCTATTATTTAATTTAGAATAAAATCTGTAGGGAAACGTAAACAAAATTATCTTTCTGGAGATTTCATTGCTAAATATAACGTTAATTCCAAATGCCTTAGAATATTTCCTATAATACTATAAAAATAATAGTACTCTTTTAGGATCGGCGACTCTCTAGAAAACGTCCAACCCAAATCACTTTTATTGTTTCGGCACACCTCTTTTTCAAGAACAAGTTGAGAATTTTATTTTATTTCGTTGTTTGATTCGTGCGTCTGTGTTTTTTTTTTTTGTTTACAGATCATCACCAGAAATGCCCAAGATCGATGTTTCCTCTCTCCTTCGACAACAACTCCAGTACTCTTCTCTGTCAAAACATAGATTTTGTTTTTTGTTTTATTAAAAGCCTTAATTTTTCTTCCTTTTGTATCCAGGTTACTTTTAATCCAAGTATTCGCAAGATGTTGCTTATTATTTTTGAATCCTTTACGGTAGCAAATTACTAAAAATAAAAATTTTAGGTGTGCGTTTTTTTTTCATCTCTTTCTCTTTACTATTTTTTCTTCTTCAATTTTGCTCAACTGATCTATTTTCGTGCACAACAAAACAACGACAAAAAACCCTTGGATCTAAAGAGAAGCCGCATCGACCACTGGTTGGAATTATGACTAAAGGTAACTATATTTCTACCCAAGGATGATTTTGTTTGTCTTTTTTTTTTTTGATTAATTATTTCCATGATTTTAAGACTTGGGTTTCTTATACTATTTGATTTTTTTGTGACTGTCGTAGGTCACCGACCTTAAAGCAAATTAAGTTCATCTGTGGCTCTACAGTGTTAGTTCGGAAGGACTTAAAGCTGGAAACAAGGTATGGGACTGCAACATGTAAAGCTGCAAAGTAAGTGATAAATCTCACACTTCACAAGGGAAAATCGTTTGTTTGGACGCTGTCAAGTATTTCTCTTCCCTCATTTTCCAAGAAGAAAGTAATCACAAAAGAGTTGTTTAGCAATTTGCAAGTCAGTTGTTTAGCAATCTGCAAAAGAGTTGGTTATATGGTATACGGACATCGATATTTGATGTTCATGAATGGTTTCATTTTTGTATGTAGACAAATTGAGTAATAACTAAATTAACTAGGTAAACAAATGTACGTATTCCAAAATTACAGATTCTCACTTATACTGGTATCCGAAATTAAATACCACAACAAATAAGATGCAAATTTTAGTAACCACGTACATGATATTTTAGTTATTTTTGTGACAAAAATATTGCAGGAACTAAATGCGTATATCTTTTAGTTAGTTTTAAGACAAAAACATTGCACTAACTATCCGAAAATAGTGAATATTATATATTATAAAGATTACGTAACTTTTAAGAATTAGTATGGTTCCTAAATAGAGTTATTTCTCGTGGAATTTTCGTCCATGGTTACTCTGGAATACTGCAACAAATAAGATGCAAATTTTAGAAACCATTCTCCCTTCCTGGACTAAATGATCTGCTATCCAAAAATAGCAGTTATCCAATATTTTAAAGATTACAAAACGTTTAAGAATGGTTGTTGTTTCCTAAGTAGATTTTTGTTTTTTAGGGAATTTTCGGCCTTGATTACTCTATATATAAAGCTCTAGGACAAACGCCAAACCTAGCTTGCAGGGTTTTTTTCCTTCTGGATAGGTTTTTATATTCATCTATTTTTTATTTATTTTTTTCTAATTTGTTTGTTTTAGCATTGGTTGACCATTGGTTGCGGAAGTGGGAGGTCGCGGTTTTTCTAAAGGTTCTAGTAATAATAATGTTGCGGTAGTGGTAATAATAAAATTGCGGTAATGAGAGGTCATGGTTCTTTTTAAGCTTTGTGATGGTAACAATGAACTCACACTAGGTATAAAATATTGAATCGTTTTTTTTTTTTTTTTTGTTATTCTGGGGATTTTTCATTGTTTTGGTTTTGCAGTTGGTGATATCTCTTCTCAAAGGGGATGAGTTGATGAAACTAAACCTTTTTTTTTTCGTAGGGTTTTTTTTTGTTTTTAACGCCATTATTCTTGGCATAGGGATAGCGAAATCAGATTGTACAAGACTATGTATGTGGATTAGGTGAGGAATCTTCATCCCGAATTATGAAAAAAGCATTTATTTTTCTTGCGATACTTATTTGTGTTGTTGTTTTCTTTGATTTTAACCCTCCTACTTCACTTTGTTTTTGGGTGGGCGATCTACATAGATAATGCAGGGAAGTTTTTCAATGATAACTCGACTTCCGATAAGTCCAAGGTGGCGATGATTGTTATCACACTCGAGAGAAGATCATGAAAATCTTACAACTCGGCTCTTGGTTAGTAGTCTTAAGTGATCATGCGTGTATTTTCAAAAGATGTACCAAGTACAATTTGATGAGATGAATTGTCTACTGAGTTACAAATTATGCTTCAGTTTGTGTTTATTATTTCGATACGTTTGTTTCTATTTAATAGAAATGAACTTATAGCAGGACTATGCAGAATAAAAATTTCATAATGATTCACGTTGATGCTTTTATTTTAAAAATAATATAGCAAGATACTGCAAATTCCATTCTCATGCAATGATCTGATATTGGCCCTTTCATCTGACTATATGAGATTATTTTCCCACTTCGTATGTGAGTTACTATTTGAGTCTAAATACGAATTTGAATTCCTATACTAACGTGTGTGTTATCGGTGGTTCAGAATGTTGTTAATGCATAGAATAGGGATGGTCTAAGTGTAACTCTTAATGATATGATATCATTACATGTCTACTTTAAAACATTAGGGAAGTAAAATGGCGGAGTTCCCGGTGAACAAGCCAAGTTATATGTCCCTGGGGCTGGGTCTGAAGGATGTTGGTCTTAAAATATGTCACATCTTCACGAAGGTTCCTAGATGAGGTACGGTACAAGAAAAACAATATTCTTCTGGCATAGTTCGTTGCATGTTCGTTTTCCTTTTTATTTATTTATTTATTTATTTATTTTATTAAATAATTTACCTTTATTGGTTTATTTCAGGTTGGACCTATGGATGTTGAGGTCAAGCAATGGAAAATTACTCATCATAGAAAACGGACTAGGAAACCAACTACAATGAACTCCCTGAAAATGTGTATTTTCGAATTTAGTTGTTTACATTATACTATGTGAAGCACTTTTTTTTTTGTCTTTTTTTGTATTGTATGCCAGAAGAAGTGTTCCCGACAGTATATATCTGGAAGTTTGATAAAGCCTTTTGTTTACCAATATGAGCTAGTTAATTTGGCAGAGATAACTTTTTACATGTCTAAAAACGAGATTTCTTTTGTATAAGGTTCTGCCTATCAAAAAGAAAAATAAAATAAAATAAAATTTGTGTAAGACTTATATATTTTAGTCAATGGATTCAAAATCAATAAAGTGACTGCAAAAAGGATATTTATCAAAACTTTAACGCGCCTTGAAACAACTCTAAGTACGATGACTACAACCTTAGCTATGTCCATATAACCCTTCATTTAATTATTTTTTGACTGAACATTAGCATGTGTTCTCATTTTTATGCATGTAGCAGTTCGTACATCGTATAACTCATGGATCACTACCAAAGAGACTTCACACATCTTTTTTTTATCAAGAAACAGAAATGTTGCAACGAAGGGCCTCAAACTCGGAGAGCTTATACTTTTTTGCATGTTAATCTAAGTTACAATGACATATTTCCACCGCTACTACATATGCGCTAGAAAAGGGGGCTGGGAGGAGCGACGTAGAAATTGGAAGGAATTTGGATTAACGGAGAGAAAAGATTTGGAGAAGATACTCAAGAATTCATTGGAAAAGAGAAATGGCTAGAAGAAGAAATGTACAAGGGCAACCAACGATTGTAAGAAGAAGAAGTGGGAGACTTGCTGGAGAAAGGAGGAATGAAACAGAGAATCGTCAAGGATGAATATGAGAACGATGGAGAAGATCAAAACAAACCACCGATCTCCCCAAAGAGCAAATGTTGCTGTGGATTATGATAGAGTAAGTGTACATACTTGGAGGTCGATTCGAAGACGAGAGAGAAGAGAGCAGCACTGGTGAACAATGGACAAGGAGAGCAAGGAATGAATGGAGAAAACGAAGAAATCGCAGCATTAGAAAGATTGAGACAAACAATACACGAAGAGAGACGGCTAGAGGCAGAGGAACGAGCAAACTTGACAAGACCGAATCATGAATTGAGGATGGAAAATATGAGGTTGCAAAATAGGAGATCTAGAAGTAGCGTGAGATCAAGTTCGAGATCGAATAGGAAGAAAGAAGGAGAGTTTTACCAAAGAAAATACCGAGGAAGAAACACAAAAAGACATGGCGAGAGAAGAGGGGAAATAGAAGATCGTTATATTCCTCACCCGAAAATCTTCAAAATGAGCGGAATAGGGAAAATCAAGGAAACATGCAACTCCAAGAACCGAATGAACACCAAGGGAGAATAATCTTGCACGGGAGAGAAGAATCGAGAAGAAACCGAGAGATCGAGGATGACATTGAGAGACACTACATTGAACAAGCGCGGCTAGCTCGCGAGAGAGAAAGGATAAGAGAAGAAATGGAAAATCAAGAGATGGAAGAGGCAATCCTACGGTAATAACCATGACAACAGCAAAAAGAAAGAGGGAACAAAATCGTTAATAGAAATATTAATGAAGAATATGAGAGGGTGTGAGATGAGAGCCGAGAGACAGCCAAGAAGAGAGAACAACCGATATAATGGCGTGCGGTGTGAAAAAGAAATGAAGAAGAGCGTACGCAGGAAAGAAGAGGAGAAAATAACGAGCGAGGAAGGTCAAAATAGGCACGAGCGAAAGAAGGAGAGAGGCGAGCTAAAAAGACCAAGTAGAATCAAATTCCCGAGGCAAAATGAACAAATCTTAAGAGAATTGGATGAAATGAGAGGATTACTGAACAATAGAAGGGAAGGAGGAAGGAGACAATTAGACGAAGCCATCGCGTAAGCCGCGAAGAATCCCTTCACGCTAGAAGGGCTGATGGGAGGAATACCTCTAAGTGCAATCTACTCGCGTTAACCAATATCTTTGATGGAACAACGTGCGGTACAACATATCAAGGCTTATATGAGATGTATGTTGTTGTGGGAGAATCACGATGCCATATTGTGCAAATATTTCGCATCAAGCCTAATAGGAGAAGCACTAAAATGGTTTGAAGGTCCGCAAGGAACACAATCACATCATTTAACCATTTACAAGCCACATTCCTGGGAGCATACATAAGTAACAATTCTTCGCGACTAGGTATTGAAGATGTATTTGGGTTGAAACAAAGGGTTGGCGAGAGCTTGAGGCAGTTGACAATAAGATGGAGGACCATGTGTAGCGAAATGGCGGAGACGAGTTGAGGAAAGATATCTTATTCTCTCATTTGTGAACGCTCTCTTCGCGACTAACTTGTTATACATTCAAATTTTTAGAATCAAAAATACAATCACGATGGCGTAATCGCTGAGAGTTACAGAAGAATATATTGCCCTAGAAGAGAGACAAAATGAAATGAATTCTTATCCGGTCGCAAACACAAGCTCGAATGTTATGCTAACGCAAGCTTGTTGCCTCAATTCATAAATACAGGCGAGCACTTCGCAAGGACAACAAGCAAGGAAAGGCGATGAGGGACAAAGGGAAGATAGTAGCCATGGGAAGCCACGATCAAGAGGAATTTGAACGAGAAAGGAACTATTACAACCAGAATAGCAATAATAAGATTGAGAGGTTAGATCATGTGCAAGAAACATACGGTGGACGAAGGCAAAATAACCGTGGAGGGCGAGAGAAGTGCAGAGTAGTATGGGAAGAGATTAAGATGCCTCCACCGAATGCTAGTGTGGAAAAAGATGCGGGAAGCTATACTTGTGATGGAAAATGTACCAAAGACCTTGGAACGTGGGAATGGAACCACCGCTGGCGATAGAAGTCATGAGTTTTGTTCTTACCATCGCTTCCATGGGCATCAAACAAACGATTGTAGAAACGTAAAGAGAATTATTCTCGGGATGATTGATCGGGGAAGTTAAATCACTTTCTAAAGGGAGAAGAAACAGGCCCGACTTTACCACCACCACCGTGAGATGCACGAAACAAGTGTCGGCGAAAGGAAAGGAAACATTTGTTATAGAAGTTGGAACAAAAGCTAAAAATTTGAATTGCAACTCCTATCGTCCACTCCTATCGCACAATCGAAGATTTTCATGACAACGTGCTCGAGAGAGTCTTTGCGAGAGATGCTAATGATAAAGAAATAATGAGTATGGCGAGAACGACGATTAGAAAAGTGGCGATTGAAGACTATTTCTTTCTCTCGCAGGATGAAGTGCCAAAAGGAAGAGAAACACACGATAGCCCGTTGGTTGTGAAACTAGAGATTAACCCGAAACCGGTCGATGGAGAAATGATGAGGTAGAAGCTTGCCGGGCGATCAACCGAATTCTAATTGACACAGGAAGTTCGGTGAATATTCTCTTCTACCATACTTACAAGACGATGGGAGGAAAAGATGAAGATTTGATCCCTCGACATACAAGATATATGGCTTTAATGGCACCGCAAACAAACCAAAGGGGAGAGGTTCATATGAGAATACCTCTACAAGGATTATCAACCGATATTTTATTCTCGTGGTTGACGTGGAATCTCCATATAATGCGCCGATTGGGAGGCCATGGCTTCATGAAATCTTGGGAATCGCATCAACATATCATCAATGTATAAAATTTCCACATCCAAATGGTATTGGTATCATACAGGGAGATTGGAAGGAGTCGCAACAATGTCATGAGGTCGATGTAGAAAGCTGCAAGAAAGAAATACCAAAAGAAAAGGATGGAAACAACATGTGAGAGATGAGCAGAGAAAAGAAAAATTGATGGTGAATGCTATAGAAGAAAGGACTGAACATACCTCGCGAGGCGAATACCTAGAGATAGGCGGATATTATGATAATAGAGGAGCAAAAGATATGAGGAACAAAAGGCATAAGAAGTGAATAATCAACAAAAACAAGAGAAAAAGCAAGAATTGAAGTAATGATGTGCGAGAATCTCGCACTGAGAGTATATGGGAATTCGGTTAAGAAAGAAAAATGAAAATACAACAAATGAAACAGAATTGTGCGAATACTTCGTAAACAAATATCAGCAAATAATTGCGACACATGGAGAATTGGCGAATTCCAAATATACCAAATAATTCACCGAAAGTGGAGGCAAATAATTCCAACCAGGAGACTTGGTGTTGCGAGAAACCCCAATATACCAACATGAAAGTGGAGGCAAATTGGCGAGAAAATGGGATGGACCTTATATCATCAAAGAGGTAGTTGGTACAGGGCATATAGATTGATGGATCCAAGGAAGAGATGTGGGACAAAAATTGGATAGACCATGGAATAGGTTATATCTAAAGAAATATTACCCAGTAAAAATGAGAGAGGAAAAAGGAATCAAGATGAAGTACTTCTTCGCAAGATATTTGCGACATTCAAGAAAATGCAGAGAAATCCGCGAAGATCTCGCGACAAGAATAACAAAAAAGTCATGAATGGCTTAACAAAACAACAAGAGATAATGAATGATTAAATGAATGAATTGGCGAATATCTCGCAAGAAAAATAAAGCAAATGATGAAGAATGATTGAATAAAAAGAATGAATGAATGGGAGAACCTTTATGGCGTACACACCCTAGTTCGCGAATAACATTTCGTAAGAGGCAAATGTAAGACCTAAAGTGCGTCATATATGGGGGTATCTCTCAACATGGCTCGGGGAAGGTTACACCGCTCCCGAAGCCCGATTCATGGAAATTTGGGCCCATGAAAGCCTATCCGGGGAGATACCTTGGATTCCCAACTATATATGTAGGTTATACCCTGGTTGGGCGACCGAGGTCTCTTCTTAGGAGTCGGTGTATGCTCAAGGCGCCGAGGTACACACGGTTTGAGCCAGAGTGCCCTGGGATGGATGAACCTACCGGCCATTCTTGGCAAGTCTTGGCATATGTTGCACTCGCCAAGAAAACTCCACTTAGGGTGCAGTCTCGTAACCATAAACCATATAGGTATAAGGGATAAGAGGTCTGCGAAAACAATCGTTGTTGTTAAGACCGGATGGGAGGAGCTAGTCTTGTATGGCCGATGTTTCGCCTCCTGAAGGGGCAACCTGGGAGATGATAAGGGCGACGCTCTCCATTAGGGGGAGTGTCAAAAAGAAGCAAATGTCATAAGGCTATGTTTTCGCAAGAGAATTTAGGCTCGTCATATTTGTGCAATAATCCCGCAGAGGCAATAATACTAACGCGAGGGTAAGGCGAGATCAATGGGTCTTTACACGAAAGTGTACGGACGATCTGCGATTTCGTCGCACCACGGCAATGTCATGGGGCTATGTGTTCGCAAGGATATATAGGCCTGTCATATTGTCGCAACTAAAATATCTGCGCAGAGGCAAAAATACTTGGAAAATGATAAGGCAAGATCAATGGGTCTTTACATGCAAGTGTAAAAAGACGTCCCGCGATTTTGTCGCATAAAGGTGGCGTGGGGAAGACCTCTAATTAGGGGGTCTAACTCGGAAGACCACACAAAAATGATAAGGCAGGGTCAATGGGCCCTTACTTGAAATGGGGCTGGCTTGCGACCTTGTCGCAATGAGAAGAGATAAAATACATTTATAAAGATAAGGCAAGGCAAGTAGAATTCTTGATTTATGAAGATACTCCGACCTCGCCAGCAACAATACATTTCAATAACAATAAAATTATTATTCAACCACATACATGATGACAACTAAAATCTTCCATCTGAAGATAAATAACAGAGGCAAGTATGGGAATGGAAAAGATAGAATATTGTTATTCATCTTCCGATGAAAGAGTTATACATCAGCAATGTTAGCCAATTATATTACAAGGAAGAACTACCAAAAAGGGGGAGTGAAGATTGAAATGTACACTATAATAAAGGATAATAAATGTATGATATTACTAAGTAGAGAAAGAAAACAGAAAGAGTTATCTCTTTGGTGATTCTTCTTCTTCATCCGATTCTTCGCTCCTATTATTCTCATCGCTGCATTTTCTTCTTCGCTAGCCTCGCTATCGAAACATCCGAGACAGCAGAAGATTCTCAGAACCTTTTCAAGGAGCCAGGATATGAATGCGCAGAGGGATATTGTGGTCTTTACAAACATACTCCATGGCTCCATTTGCGAGCAAGCGAATCGCATCATTATTAAAAATTCGCCACTGATTGTCGTTTCAAATTGTTTCTTCAACTTGGAATACTTGTTATTACGAAGGGAGAGACTCTTGGCGAGCCGTTGTTTTTCGATTTCAAGTTCTTCATTCTCAAGGAAAATTCCTCACGAGTTGTTCTTTTCGATTCAAGCTCTCTAATTCTAACCTCGAAGCCTCTTCTCGATTCTGCAAACAAGTAACAACAAGTTAATAATTTACAATACTACTGAGAAGTAAGAAGCAAAATAAGTGTAATAAGTAACCTTCTCTATCGTATATCATATCTTTAATCAAGGAAGTATGCTCGGCGTGAAGACTAACATCAACACCTAGGATATTCCAGCATTATCTAAAACTTTCGCAGCCCAAAGTAATTCATCATCACTATTAATAACAAGAAGAGAGCGAACTTGCTCTTCTCGCCGCTAAGCATGGTATTCTCATGAAGGAGTTCATCTCGTTCAACTTGCACACCGAGAAGAAATTTGTGGAATTCTCGCTAACGCCCGTGCACTACGGTAGTAATGCGATCGTTCTCATCTATAAGATCACTAATTTTCTTCCTTAAAATCTTGATATTCTTCTTAATCAAGATACATTCGTTTAAAGCGATTGGTTAAATTCAAACTAGATCTCGTGTTCGATCTCTAAGAGATGATATTTGGATTGAAGATCCTTTAATGAAAGGAGGTTAGTTTTATTTGAGGAACTACTTAGAGATTGATTAAGGTGAGCGGAGAAGAAGGTCATTATCCATAGGTTCGGGAAATGTATGGAGAAGAATAGCCTCATCGGAGAGATTATATACATCTGCGAAGGTAATAAGTTAGGTAGCAATATGCGACCGATAAGATAGAAATAATAAAAGAAGGAAAATCTTATACCATAAAGTTGTCGATTAGCGTTCAAGAGTGGACACCCTATCCCTTTGAGAGTCAAGTTCGGCATTTAACTTTTGAATTCTCTCGTCTTTATCGCGAGATGACGCAGCTTCAGCCTCTAATTCTTGAATCTTCTTGCTCAATTGCAAATTCTTCTTTTCAAAATTGTTGCGTCTTCTCTCGAGATCTGAGGCAACTACAAAAGAAGTTCTTCCAACCTATAAAAGAAGATAGAAAAATCATTAATATATATATATATTTAAAAATTTAAAATTAACAGGAAATATGACTCGCATACGTACCAAAGATCCAAGTGCATTCAAGAAGTCGGGAGACACAATTCTAGAGGCTCCATTGAAAGAATTATTGCCTCTAATAAAGTAGCATTACACACGTTTGTAGAGAGCCCCGCAAAGAGAAGCTAGGGAGCATCTCCCATTCCTTGGAAAGAGTCTGAGAGAAGATGCTAGATAACTCGATCCATAGAAGAACTGGGTCGACGGAATCTTCTTGAGAGAAGGATTCGAGTCATGGTTATCCTCGTCGAAGATTCGAACTTGAGCTAAGGAGAGAAGAAGATTGAATCTTTCGCTTTTTAGCCAATGGAGCAGAAGATTTATCTTTGCGAACGACGGTTTTACCCTTACTTCTAGCTTCGCGCTATAGCTTCTTCAACTCCAACCTTCGCATACGCTAAAGATAAGAAACAGAGGCAACAATATTGTTTCAAATAACAAAGGAAAATGTTTCTTACTTCATCCGTAGCGATCGAAGTATCAGTGTGGTACTCTCCAATGGATTATCCTTGTATTTTCTTCCCAATTTGGAGATCTGAAAAATAACACAAACTCAAAAATATAAAAAGAAAATTGCGAAAAGCAAGATTTGAAGTAGAAAACATACCTCTTTTGCCCTATCAGGCCATTTGAATTCCCAAGGATGATACCCGCGAGATTCGCAGGAAGAATATGCGAACCCGCGATGTAAGGGCCGTTTAAAATCAAGGGTACAACCCACCACTTCTCATCCTTGGAGTGGCGAGGAGAAGTATTATTGCCGGGTGCCACCAATATCTTGCATGAGTAATTTATCTCGTGGACATTATCCTTCTTTTTCGTGCGAATGCCCCAAATGAGATTTCACATTCCTCATCTTTATCACCGAATAATTTTCAAAAAGTTCTCTCTGATGTATTTCTCAAAGATCTATTTCCAAGTCTCACGAATTCGGGTTTCTAACAAAGATTAGGGTATAAAGATCCTTTGCCAGCACCACGGTTCGCGAACTCAAGCATTAGGCTAATGCAATCGCCACATAATTGATAAATGACCTGAGAGAATTTTTCATGGGCCAAGATTTCATAAAATAAGGGCATCTCAGATTGTATAAGGGAATGGGAAGTCCTCATGAGAAGTCGACCTAGCGAGATTATAATTTTTTGATCATCACATTGATGATCGAAAACAACTTTGCGAGAAAGGATAGATGAAGGTTCTTGATCGTGAATGGTTGATAGAGTAAAACCCTTTTCGAGCAACTTCGTTGAACTTCATCAAAAGAAGCTTTGTATGCACGACTAATGGAAGCCATTATCAAGATGGGAATGGATGGGATGTTAAAGGTTAGGATCGGTAAAGCAGAAAGGACGAAGAAAAGATTTGCAAAGAGCAGAAGAGCTAAATTGTGGAAGGAGAGAGTCAAAGAAAAGTTGCAGAGAGAAACTAAAAGATGAAAAGGAGGGGAAAAGAAAACTATATATAGGGAAAAAGATCTCGAGAAAAACGAGGTCATTTAATGCAGAAGAGACATGAATGGTCAAGAATAAGCGGTTGGAAAAGACGTGTCAAGAAGAGACTTTAATAATCAAAATCCGTGTAAAAGTACAAAATTGAAAGAGATAAAGATAAGCAAGGCGGCAACAATATTGTAAAAATCTCATGATACTCTTCCCTTTCAGGAGAAATATGAGGAGTGATGGGAGACGATACTTGTATATATCTCAAAGAAGCCTAACTTTGCAAAAGAATAGAGGCAAGTACGTACTTTTCAAGTCCAAGATTCTTCTCGCTCGTTCCTTCATCAACAAAGATCAAAGATTACTACCACAACAGATTTTTCCTTAAAGATCGCTCTTCAAGCAATATTTAAGGAAAAAAGAGGCAAGATGTAGGATCATAATATCGCAACGCACAAGACTCGCGGGATTAATAAACGACAAAGTCAGCGAAATGAGCCGTAGAGTTAAAATAAACGACGCAATGAATGAATAACGACAAGCAAAAACATAAAGAAGATGTGAGACTACGGCGAGGGTTAAGAAGTGTCGCGAGAGCAAATGTTTGTGCATCCGCGACACTTCGCGAGATATTCCCGAAAAAATAAAGGGTAGCTTAGCCGTCATCCACTATGTATTACCCTATATAAAGGGCTAAATGAGTCTCGTAAAAGAGAGATCTTTTTGGAATTGTGGCAAGTCATTAGAGAGAGAAAGTTTAAGAGTGTTTTAATTTCTAAGTGTAATTCTATCTTCTTGTGTAAACAATTCATGGATTCAATCAATAAATATTCTTGATCTTACATCTTTCAAGGGACTAATTAAGCAAAATCGAGTAAGGGGTGTAGTGTGGGATTTCCTGCTACTACAACATCTAATGAATGTATATTTTGTTTGAATTTAATTTTATCTCATTGGATGCTTACTGCAATTTAATGAATCTATGGCCCCTTAAACAAAGATTTGTTTACAACGCAAAATGAAACGTCTTATAAAGGACTTTCAAGATGATGATAGTCAAGGAAAACATAAAATAGTTGAAATAATATTGGACGTGTGTGAAGGTGTTAAGTATTCATAAAAATTTAGGAGATATGAATCTCTTGGAAAGTTTTTTTTTTTTTTTTTTTTTTTTTTGCAAGTCTGCCGCACATAAGTTTAAACTATTATAATCATTATATCTTGGATATTTCCTTTACATGTGTCAAGTCCATCTTTGGCCCATTAGTTTTATTCAGTTTCTAGAAAAGAGGTGTTATTCACAGAGGTAATATAATTGATTGTTAAATTCTCTATTAGTAGTTATGTCAAGAATTCATATCCGTCATGCAGATCAACATCATCTTCTAAATACTATCATACTGTTTATTTTTCGCGTAAAAAGTGAGGGCCTATTCTAGCTAGCTATAGGAACTTTCAATTAGGAGGTCTTGCTCATAGCAGGTTAGTTATTTATAAAATTTAAAATTCATTGCAAGTAAACAGACTAGAATATTAGCTTCATTCTAAATTATTATCACAATTGAGATTCTTAAAAATAAATAAATATATATCTTATAATTTTGAAGACGTTTGGAATAGATTAGGTAGAATGATATCCTTATTTCATTTCTAAAAAGAGGATTAAGGTCGAGAATAACATAACATGTCAATGCGGAAAATGAATACTTGGTTCATGGGTATTAGGTGTCCCATTTATAAACATTTTAGACACTTTTACAACGCACATTACACGTATAATATGTTGAGAATCAACAAAGAGAACTAATAAATAAATTTTTCTTGAGAAAATAATAAAATATATGTAGGATCTCAATTGCAATTTCAAAATTTAGATCTCGATGACATCAAATTTTTAAACCGATCCGGGTTTGAGGTACGCAATTTTAGCACTTCTTTTACACTATGAAACCTTTCTTGGTGTTATTACCTCGAATTAAAAGTCAAATTCAAGGATGCTGACATTTTTTTTTATATTTTAGAGGGTAAATATCTTAGGATTTCTGAGATATGTTCAATGAAGTATCCGTAAGTTATATGAAATTTGAAGAAAATACCGGTTTTCTCATAGCCTAAACCTAGCTGACTCCATAGATTTTCTGGGATTATGTCACGAGCTAAGAAACATCCATCCAAGTGATCGGTGAAGTGGATCGATGGTGGAATATAAATCCGTGATCCGTGTTCAAAATTCTATGAGGCGGACATGGAAAAGGAAGACTCATTTTCTTATAAGTCACTTTTCCACCTAGAATTGCATTCTTTTGAGACAATTATGCTCCATCAAGAATGACAGTGCATGGAGAGGTATTGATCATTTGGGGTTCATCCCATACTCCTATATTACACCGGCATATACACTCACTTGATCTATACATAATCACTTATTTGAATCCTAACCTCTTTGTTGCACCGAAATGAAACACACACTTCAATATATATGAATTATGGCACCAATGGAATATAACTCATTTAATTGTGGAGTGTCAAGGTAAATTAAAGTTTGAGTTTCTATATATACCTCAATGATTTGAGCTTGCAAAGACGCAAAAGTATTGCACATGGTCGTTTAGTAGCATAAGAAAATGAAGAAAACAAAACCATCGAGATGGTAGATAATGATACTAGTTTGTTCATTTCTTTTTTCACTCTAAACCGTAGTGTTTTCCTTAGAACTTTTTTTTTTTTGCCTTTTAATTTTTGTTCATCTTATTTTCTTGAAGCCTACTCACATATTAGCTTATTGATTTTTTATTTGTAATGTGTATCATGCTTAATGATATGTTAACGATTAATATTATGTTTTTGTAACAAGGGCCCAACATTCCATAAGCAGAAGAAGACCCATGCATCGCACGGGTGACAAACTAGTTTAATAAATATGCGTCATCATCAGAACCGTCATCAATTCTATTTCTCATAAACTATAAAGATACTTAAATTGACTAGCTATCACTACAAAAGAAAAATATACATCTACAACAGGAGATTTATAACGCCGCTAAGTATTCAGAAAAGTCTCATGTTTTACAATCGGCTTCAAAGGAAGAGTTGTCGTATATCATCACCGCTGCCAACCCTTAGGAAACAAGGGGTTGCGCTAAGAAAACAAACACAACTCCTTACAAAAACGGTTGACGACATTTAGCTATAACAATGTTGTTCCATATATGTAGTGACTTAGCCTATCACAATACTCACAAGTGTTGTCAAGAACACAAAATATGATAATGAAAAA
>JAJJWW010004985.1:0-13450 GCA_023531295.1 Papaver armeniacum
TTAGACCCAATTAAGGTGTAACATATTGGACCAGGGCCCAATCAATATTACGTTATTGCGAGGATAAAAATAAGTTGAAAGATAGATTCGGAAGTATGAAACTAATATCAAAAAGAGTATACCATGGAGTTAATAATTTGACTAGGAATTGAAGGTCCGCTTCACTCAAATTTAGTTTTTTTTTTTCTTTCTTCTTTTCCGCAACACTAGTTCTCTTTCTCAGTTCCGTGACCAAAAGTGCCATGACATGGAAGTCTGCCTGTATCCGGTCAGCCAATGAATACGTGGGTAGGTCATGAAATAGATGTGAGCCGTTAAATCAAATAGGGCAAAGAAATCAACGATCACCATTTATCCCTTAGCCGACCGGCTAGATCTCTAAGCCTATAAGATGATAGTTTGTCTCCAATTGGTTTCCTCCTCCATCTGTAAACCCTAAAAATCAATAGCGGCAGCTAACAGATCTTGATTTTAGATGTTCTTCATAAAATGGAAACAAACATAACATCAAATTCCTTTCCTCCTCCACAAACAATAACTTTTCCTCAACACAATGATTTCTCCTCTCAAGAAACTATCATTACATCAAAGTCAACTTGTACCAATTTTCTTAGATTTTTTTTCAGTTGGAGTAGTTCATCCGTAAACCAATTGTTGGCTTCTCCTTGCTCGCAACTTCCATTGCTTTCAGTTTTCATTCAGTCCATAGTTGCGGATAGCCGCTTTTACCATAAAAATGCTCAAGTATTCGGGTTTTGAAGATTTAATATATGTATTAGTGAATCCATCACAGATTTTTATCAGTTTGTATGCGAAAAAGCAGGATAATTTAAGTGGTCAATTACGTCTCTGTCTTATTTTCTAGTTAAAATGAATTACCTATCAAAATATCTATTTAGATTGCTTTTAGTTTTTAAATTAAGATTTGTTTCTAGTTAAAATGAATTACCTATCAAATTATCTATTTAGATTGCTTTTAGTTTTTAAATTAACATTTGTGACATGAGGATTTGAAATTTTCCTCCTGAATTATGCAATCAAACCACCCACTCTCTCTAAGCCATTGGAAACCTCCATGTTATATGGATGAACCTTTGGAAACAGTTGTAAATAAGCGACGAAATCACAGAAAAACGCTAACACATATATAACTAACCTTAAGATTACTTCGAAATCCCCTTGTCCAATGCGGCACTATTTTCTAATCTTAAGATTACTTTGAAACCGACAGAATAAGGGCTCAAAAGTAAGTATTCCAGCAGATGATGGTTCATAAATCTCTTGTGAGTTGTGATCATCGATTGTTCTTTAAATAAATTATTCAGCATGAATCTGTTTCCAAGCTTCTCTGGATTAGAAAGGATACATAATCTTTTCATTCAAACCTGAAATTCATTACCTATCTTCTATTGCACTGCAAAACATGGTGTTTTCTTTGGTTTCCATGTAAAGCATGAATGTGCTAATTTAGTGCTCAAAGGTTGGTCATCAAATGTGTGGGACCATTCTTCTTACTGATATCTTGTTTATTAGACCAAATTAAGGTGCACAATGTAGGACCCGAGTCCAACCAATAATAAGCATCCACAATTGCATAGAGTCGATGAACTAATTGTGTTAAGTTAGCGAACAAAGAATAATTATTTGAATAAAAATACAACGTTTGCTTGGCTCTAGTTTAGTTTTTTCGCAACGCTAGTTATCAATTTGATCACAATTCAATGACCAAAGTGCTAATACGAAACAGTAATTTCACTCGGTCCGGAACAACATAATCAGCTTTATTTTAAGGGTTGCCGTGACGTGGGTTCTGCCTATATCCTTGTGGCTGTGGGAACCAACATAGATTACGATCACTATGAATACTTGGGTCAGCAATTACGGTCAGTCATCAAATATACGTGAGCCGTTAAATCAAATAGGGAAAACAAATCGACGATCACCATATATTTGTAAGCTGAACGGGCTAAATCTTTAAGCCTATAAGAAGAATTGTTGTTCACCTTTATCCCTAAAACCTAACCCTAAAAAATAAACATCAGCAGATAACAGATCTGGATTTCTCATGTTCTTCTTCATCATGCTGATCCATCATGAATGGAAACAAAGACCTCATCAACCACAACAACTTTCCCTCATCACAATGATTTCTCCTCTCAAAAAACTACCATGACCAATTCTCCTTTCTCCCAGTATCTCTCGGTTTGGAGTTTTCATTCCCTACTCTCTTCATGGAAAGTTTTGGAGTGAGATTTCCCTCAACTAAATATGTTACCTATTCGGGTTTTGAAGATTTAATTTTTGTATTACTTCATCACAGATCTAGCTTTTTCAGTTTGTATGTGAAAAAGCAGGATTATGTAAGAGTAATTTTAATTGCATATCTGTGTTAATTTTCTATGGCTTGTTTTCTGGTTTAGTTTTTTTTTTTTTTTTTTTTTTAATTTACCTTAAATAATGTAATGGAGAGATAATCTGCATGAGTTTCGGAGGGTTTAATGAATGATGTTGTTAGTTGCTGCTTATTTCATTTACATATAATGAGATCTACCTGCTGAATATGGATTTGTTACTTTTTACATTTTAATCTGAGTGTTGCAATGAGAATTAACATGAGTGGCAAGTGAAGTAACCACAACCATTTCCATTGTTTCAAATCCATTAAAGTAAATGGGAGCAGCAATCAAGCTTACATGAACACAAACTTGAGCTGAGAAAAGTTTAGTACATTCAATTTAGTCGGATCTAATAATAAAAATCCAACATTAGTAAAGGAAAATGGTTAACAAGCTGAACTAGACATAAATTATGATTACTCATTAATAATCTGCTTTTTATTCATACACAAACAGAAAGGATCTGAAATAACTAGTAAATGCCTAGCTCAACATGAGTTAACTAATACAACATTTAGCTCTCCATTTCATATTTGTAAAAAAAAAAATCTCTTCAGATAGACATATTATACGCAGCACATTACCGGTCCACCGATGCAAAAGCAAAGCTGAAAATCGAAGTGAAACAAGACATTAAAACTTGGAAGAAGGTTATGTTAATTTTTTGAGAGGAGAAATCATTGTGCTACAAGTTGTTGAAGAATCGGCTACGAATTTGTTGCGGATCTTTTAGTTTCCGTTGATGGATCACGATAATGATGAACAGTGATTTAGAGATCAGAGATTTCTGTTGGTGGATGTTGAGATATTAGGGTAAGGGTTTGGGTTACGGTTCTAGTGGTCAACTATTCTTCTTATAAGGCTTTCCGATCTGACCATTTATATTAGGGTTTAATTCTGATCATTCAATTATTGGTTAGTATGTTATCTAACGGATGACCTATATTTGATGCCTGACCGTATCCGCTGACCGACGTATCATTGATAGACGGCCGTGACCGAGACTGAGTTTTAGATAAACGTGTAGTGGCCGGAAATTAAGCCACTGATGTAAATACTCGTTACACAATACTCATTTAACTTGCTTGCTTTCCACATACAATATGAAAGATCTTTAATCAACAAATTAAATCTCGGATCTCTCACTCAATGAAAAAAAAATGCGTAGATTTCATTTTGAAAGAACCCGTACAATAAAATTGCTCCCTCAGCTTCATAAAACTCCCAGCTGCACTTAACACTACTACGTAGTAGCATTTGATGGTAACACGCTGCCCAAATTAAATCTTTTATTGGAATCTACCGATTGAGCTGTTTGTAACGTTCATTTGCAACGGGAGACCCTGTCATCCATCCATAATTGAATTTGGCACTATCTATCAACTGGTAGAAGTAAGCGATTTTAGGGCACGAGGGTTTAGCCTCCCTCCTAAAGTGTTGGTATATACTCTATAGGGTTTAGCCTCCCTCCTAGGGGTATGTTAACATTTGATTTTAAAGCAAGGTGAAAATTAATGGGTAGACATTTGGCTTTGAGTGGCAACCACTAAAGATATATTTACCCGCTTCAAATCCATGTTTCAGGCATACAGTTAGTGCATAAAAGTATTGAACCTGTTTATACATCTGCGGAGCTTGATTTTGGCGATGGGGTTTAAAGGAAGATATGTGTCTCTTGTCAGTCATGGTTTATAAGTGGTGACAATATTTTGACAGTCTAATCCTATTCGTGGTTCACAATACATATAACCAATCAAACTATATTTAGAGACCACAAAATACAACCCATATTATAAAACAAAACATGGATGCAAATAACAAACTTAAATTAGTTACAGATTACTCAATAGCTTGATTTTATATACAAACTGAAGGGATCATCAGTAATGAGGAGAAGACTAGCTAGCTAAAATGGATTAACAAATACAAAAATTAAATGTTTGAAACCGAGATCTGTAGTCTAACGGCTTCAACCGATTCAGCTGTTTGAAAAAATTTCTAGACTCTGTCGTGGTTTATCATCAACTGATAGTGGTAAAATATACCCACATCGAAGCTTGAACAAGAAGGAGAAACCAACAATTAGTTTACCGACACCGACAGCTAGTAGAAGAGAATCTAAGAAAATGGTAAAAGTCGAATAAGAGAAGATCATAGTTTTTAGAGAGGAAAAATCATTGTGTGGGGAAGATGTCGTAGATAGATGGACATGTATTTGATGTTTCTGTTTCCATTGAGGGTTTGCTGCTGTTGATTCTTAGGGTTAGGTTTTGGATTCTTTTTTTCTCTCTAGGCAGCTAGATGTTGAAGGCGGAGGAGAAACCAGGGCAACTATCCTACTTATAAGGCTTAAGATCGATCTAGCCCCTTCAAATTAGGGTTAAATTGTAGTCGTTGATTTGTTTTGGAATAGTAACATTTATGGTCACATCTTTATTTGACTTTGTGGGAAATTTTTAAGGCACATCTTTAACTCCAATTTATTTTCTGGTGCACGTCAAAGGACATTACCATAATTTTATGGCCAACAAGCTAGATCAAACTATCGCTCTCGCTATTCTAGCACCACTTTGAGAGAGGTTCGATAACACCGCAGCAAGCAAGTTCACAGCAGAGCTAGTCATATGGTGAGAACTTTGTAGTAAAGCTTGTTACCAATTATCACATGAGCTAAGTAAAGGTGTTTATTAATGTGTTTAACTTTAACCAATTATCACTTCTTACCCAAGACTATGTAGAAATATGACATTTTGATTATTGTTTGAAATGTAGAATATATAAAGACGTCTGATCGTCCTGAATTTTTGCCAGGTTGCTATATCCATTACATTGCCCATCATTAAGAATTTTAAATCTGCTATGAAGGTTCCAGTTGCACTTGGTATATATTAACCCGACTGTTGCAAATATAGGTATCAACTTCCAAATCCATACATTGCAATATGCATTTGATTCCTGCAAGTTTGATTTTGTTGGTTATCTATGCTCTTTTAGAAGTACTAGTAGTGGATTTGGTTTCATACTACCCATAAATATGTGCCTCCAATCCATAGAGCAAGAGACGGACCTGCCACTTTACAAAGCATGCTAGAGTTGTTTCACGTACTCTCCATGTTTTCTACAGATTTAGCTTTGTTTATCGGAATTAAGTCATTTTCTTCCGGAGTCCTAAACGAATGTTTCCATAATAAATTAACCTCATGAAGATGCAGTTTCTATGGCCCATATCAATTAGTCAACATATAAATCAAGTGAGACAGTGAACCTTTGGAATTTGAATTACTCTATATAACTAAAACTGCGGTAAAAAAAAAAAAAAAAAAAAAAAAAAAAGGGCCAGGCATGGTAAGGTAATAATATAAGGGGAAAAATGAGTCAGGCATCAGGCATGTGATATTGTTACAAATTAGGAAGAAATAATGTGCATGTGATATTGTTACAAATTAGTAACACAGTATGACCGCATCAGGCATGTCCAAGAGGCTAATTCCATGTTCAAAACTAGTAAAACTGTGATCAATGTTCCAAAATGAGACAATTCATCTGGGGTCAATGCATCGAGTATTCCAAGACAATGGTGTGGCTAGGTTTTGCGTTTACATCCATCCACATCAGTTAGCAAGTTTAAATGAATATTGTATTAGGTCCAAAACAAGAGATAGCATTGGCGTTTGGCATTCTTGTTGACTGAGTTCTGCGCACTGCTTTTTGCTAGTAATATTGTATTTCTCATACCCAATCAAATTAATCAGAGAAAAGAATATGAAAAACAAACCATAGATGCAAAACTTAAAATTAGTCTTACATTACGTTATAATTAGTTAATAAAGCTAAAAATGAGAACTTGGTCATGGATTTCAACTCAAGGTTACCTTTAAGTGTCCAAATGGATTCATGTCTACCACTCGTTAAGCACGTCTGGCAAAATGAGGTGGAAAACCAAAATTTTGTATTTTCTACATCTTTATTCTTTGATCTGTGTTGCTCTTGGTTTATTAACTTCCGGATCAAAGGATGCAGGCATGACTAGAACCCGTAGTTAAGTTTCAGAACTGAGCAAAATATAAATAAATCCTAAAGCCATAATTACCCAGTGTAATTTGTTAATTTCTTTGTATTGTTGTGTTTCTATGGTAAATTGTCTGATGCAAACTTGTAAGGAATTGAAGGCCTTTTAATCTTTTTCCTTGAGTTAATTCTTTATCTTCTCTATTCTTGTTGAGCATATGAATCTCACCGACTAAAAATTTAATACAGAAGTTGAAGCCATTGCGTAACTTTAGAACTCAGTTTTGACCCAAAAGCTACAACACCAGCAACCATACTGTACTATGGTTAAGGATAAAATTCATATGCCACTTTGGAATTACGTAATTTGTAAAACTTGCGTTGCCCCTTTGCTTGCTGCTTGTTGTCCTTGATTCCACATGGGAAATCCGGTCTTAGCCAGGAATTTTTCAAGGCTTATGGTTCTCTAAATGTGTGTAAGCTTTACTTGTTGATTTAATGCTAGCTACGCCCTAATTAGGCCATGCCCATCTTCTGGCGTCAACACACTAGAGTGGATATCACATTTGAAGGCATTACCATTCTAGAGTTAGCAGTAATAAGCATAAGAAGTGAAGGATATGCAAGATTTAATTAGATCTATGGTGGAGCTCTAACGGAGATGACAATGTGGTTCTGGATGGTTTTCAGCCTCACCCCAAATTGATAAAGTTGGGGATACTTCTAATCGTCCCTTTCCAGCTCCGGGTTTAAATCGTCAGAAGTGGATGGGTTCAACTTCTAATTGCCTGCTTCCATTACTAGCGGGTAATTTTGATATCCATATGATTGTATAAGAATATGATGAACCTTATTGAATTTGGTAGATGGTACAACATAAGAATTATATAAGATGCACATTTGACATGTGATTTGACTTAAGAATTTTCTGTGTTCCATTTTTTGCCTGCTGCCATGTAGAGCCCTCCATTTTTGTAAATGTATGTTGTCCTACTTCATTTGCCACGCCAAGTTCATATTCATTGTAAGTTTGGACTTGCGAACGGAGTCCAGTTTTTTCAACCCTATGCTCCTGAAACAACTCGAGATGATTTATAAATGAGATTTCTAGGGTCTTTTCATACTCCTAGGGAACAACACATAACCACCATCAAACTATTCAGAGACCAGAGTACACCACATATAGAAAACAAGCCATGGATGTATATACTAAATTAATTACAAATCATTCAATAAATTTTCACATACAAACTGAAGGGATCTTTAATCTATACAGAAACACTAGATTGCTAAAATGGATAATCTTCAAAACCCTGATATGTAGAAATTTATGGCAAAAGAGGCTGTCCATTTTAAAAAAAAAAATTCCTAGCTTAATTGAATCGGTAGATTCATCTGTTTGAAATTGAGACCCTGTCATCCATCCATAATCTGATAGCAACAAAGTTTACTGAAGAAGGAGAAACAAACAATTTGTTTACGGAGAGGCAGAACAGGTAGAAAAGGATCTATACAAATGGTAGCATTTCAAGCTAAGAATATCTTTGTTTTTTGAGAGGAGAAATCATTGTGTGGGTAAGTTGTTGCTGATGACCATGTCTGTTTGGGGTTTCTCTGCTTCCATTTATGGTTCATGAACATGAGAGTTTGCTGTTGTTGATTTTCTAGGGTTAGGTTTCAGATTTTTTTCTCTCTGGGTAGCAGCTAAATGTAGGCGGAGTAGAAGAAATGAGGCAACTATCCTACTTATATGATTTAGAGATCCATCTAGACCGTTCACATTAGGGTTAAATTTTGGCCGTTGATCTGTTTTCCGTAGTATTAGCTTTAACTGATCGACCAAATGCGAGGTTAAATCATTTGACTCGTGTAAAATAAATTTGGGACGAGGCGTCGAAGAAAAAATTTATGGTAAGCAGGGTTACGAACGTCTGGTGTTGCATTGTACACTTTTTTTCCCATTGGTTCCATAACTATCCAAGTCAAGTTACTTCGTATCATGGGCGCAAACTCTGATGGCCAACAGTAATAACAACATAGTAAATTTTTATTATTCCAGTAATGGAACGGTCTTTATGCGAGCATCTTTTGGACCTTATGGCTGGAACGAAATGAAAAGACTTTCAATAATAAGGAAAAACTCCGGAAGCCATTAATGACGAAACTCTGTTTAACCATTCAGCTCATGTAGAATTTACATTTCTTAATTATTATCCAGCTAGGAATTTGGTAATTTATAATGAAGGTTATTGAATAATCAACTGCAGTCTACATGCTAGGTTTTTGTTGGACTTGCCAACGGTAGATTGAAGGATCTTTACCGAATTCCGAATTTCAGATATGGAAGTTGATTAGGTTGACGAATAGTCATCGAGAGACAAATCCTCATTGTTAAAATCTACTTACAGTTTTGGCTCCATCACATTTAAGACTGAAAATGGAAAGCAAATATATATATCACTTAGACAATGGTTTTTGTTCTTTCAGTAGTTTCTCTTAGAATTGTCTACTTCCTCGGTAACTGGAGGTATATATATATTCAATCAGTACTCCTGTAAGAGCTTAAGGATGTTGTTGCTGTTGGAATACACGAAAACAGGCTAGAAGAGACCAGAATGCAACTTAAAGAAAACAACCCATAGATTCAGGTAACATACTTAAATTAGTCTTATATATATAATCTCAGTAACTTAATCTTCACATACAAGCTGAAAAAGGATCGGATCTTTAACAAAGATAGACAAGTAGATTAACAAATACAAAAACTAAATCTACAAAATCCAAATATGTGGTAGCATTTTACGTCCATTAAAAAATTCCTCAACTCAATTGAAATCTGCCGATTCAGCTTCTCTCCAACAAGAGACCCTGTCATCCATTCAATAATCAACTGATAAATAATCAACTGATACTAGGGAAGAGAGAGCTCTAAAAGAAGGAGAAGCCAATTCTTTCGAAACCCAGACCGACAGTAAAAGAATCTAAAAAAATATGGTTACAAATGACATTCAAAAGATCATAGTTTTTTGAGAGGAAAAATCATTGTGTGGGGAATTTGTTGCGGATGGCCATGTGTTTGATGTTCTTGCTTCCATTGATGGATCCAACATGAATAAGAGATTATGCTGTTTATGATTTTTAGGGTTAGGTTTTGGATTTTTTCCACTGCGCATTTAGATGATGGAGGCGGTAAAGAAATGAGGGCAACTATTTCTACTTATAAGGTTTAGTGATGTAGCTTAGATTAGGGTTAAATTGTAGTCGTTGATATGTTTTAGATTTAACGGCTCACACGAATTTCATGACCAACAATAATCCCTATCTGAAGTTTGATTTTAGACGGCTGTGATTTGTTTATACATGCACGCCATAGGTATGGAGAGTAAATTGTTTGACTCGTGGGAAAATTTTAGGGAACATCACTAAGGAAGTTTATGGCCTAATGTCACAGGGCATACCTGTAAGAGCACCCAAAATCAGTGCAAGCGTTGATGGCCAACAGCTATCGTTCTCACTGATCTAGTGCCACTTGGAGAGAGGTTCGATGACTGGGCGCTGCAGCATTTCTGTTTTTCAAAAACGAGCCAAGGCTACCTTGTTCGGTATGGCGATATCTACATTTAAGAAGAGTATGTCTTGTCACTTAATATATCTCATGTCCTAAACAGTCCACGGTATCGCGATATCTACATTGTGATTCAAAATCAGCATCGCAATCTAAAATCTACGTAAATCTACTTCATGAACCATAATAAGTTTTGTGGCATAAAAATCCGACCGTTACCCCTAAATCTGTCATTGGAACTAATGTTGTTGAGATTATTAGTCTCACATGGTTGGGTTATTTAAGATCCTGCGGTTTATAATCTATTAGGGCCTCTCCACTCATTGCCAATTGGTTTTGAGTTGGATGCCCGTATTCTAACATGGTATCAGAGCAGGCTATTTGTGTCGAGTCAGTTGACCGCACCTTTACTCGCTTCACCCGATTTAATTGTCCACGTGTTTGTAAGACCCGCCGAGGCTACACGTGAGGGGTCGTGTTGAGATTATTAGTCCCACATGGTTGGGTTATTTAAGATCCTGCGGTTTATAATCTATTAGGGCCTCTCCACTCATTGCCAATTGGTTTTGAGTTGGATGCCCGTATTCTAACAAATGTGAATACTTAATTTATTTGATTTTTTGTAAGTGATACTCTAACGTGAATGCTTAATAATCAATTAATCCATCTCAATAGCTGTAATTAGTTAAATTTATGTGATAGTGTGTTTCTTATTTTATAGTGCGAGTGTCCATTCAAAGTCTTCCAATAACTATAAAAAATCGGACCATTACTCCTAAATTTTACACTATTTAACTTAGTAGGTAGATGAATTTTGATTCCATCACATTAAGAACAAAAAAATGCATGTAAACTGTATATTGTTAATTTAGGTAGATTATGGTAGATTTCAAAATTATGGTAGATTATGGTAGATTTCAAAATTATGGTAGATTATGGTAGTTTTCAATACTTAGTTGGATAGACTACCGATTATGGTAGATTTCAAAATTCATCACATGAAGGATTTTAGAAAAAACTCATTTTGGGGCAACCTATAATCGGTAGGTTGTGGAACCTATTTGGCTTACGATTATGGCTACATCCAAATCACGAACCACATGGTTATGCCTGGCTCTGTACACTCAAAACCTATGAAATTTGGCAGGGGTTCGATCTGGGGCTCCTTATAATCGGTAGGTTGTTAAGTTGTATACACTACCGATTATAACAGATTTCAAAACTCATCACATGAAGGATTTTAGAAACAACTCATTTTGGGGCAACCTATAATCGGTAGATTGTGGAACCTATTTGGCTTACGATTATGGCTACATCCAAATCACGAACCATATGGTTATGCCCGGCTGTGTACACTCAAAACCAATGTAATTTGGCAAGGGTTCGATCTGGGGCTCCTTATAATCGGTAGGTTGTTAAGTTGGTAACACTACCGATTATGGTATATTTCAAATTCCCTTACATGAAGGATTTTAGAAAAAAACTCATTTTGGGGCAACCCATAATCGGATGGTTTGGTAATATATTTAACTCCCGATTAACGCTGCATCCAAAACACGAACCAAGTGGTTATGGCTAGCTCTGCACCCCTCAAAACCTATGGAATTTGGCCAAGGTTGAATATGGGGCTCCTTATAATCGGTAGTCTTACAAGTCGGATAAGCTACCGATTATAAAAGAGATTATTAGCCGAAGTATATACACAATAATCGGTAGGTATAGTTTCAATTGAACCTACCGATTCACCTTTAACCTACCGATTATGGTGTAGGCTCCCGATTATATAAGGGCATATTGGCCATTTTGAAAAATAGAAGATAAGGGGTAGCTTAGATTTGCGTTTGGGTGACCTTTTTTGTCTTTTAGTGTCGCCCCTAATTCTTTTGGGGTCGCCCCTAAAAGTGCGAGGTTAAAAAGCCAATCACATTGAATGAGCATTCCTGTGAGGAAAACAAACAAATCTCAAAGACAGTATTTTCATATCTAATGAAATGAAGGGACAAAATGGAGAAGGTACGTCAAAACATATCACAACCGTCCATCGTCAGTCAGAAGATTCTTGAGAGCCACTAAATCTAATGCTATTGAGAACAGATGAACGACTGCGATTTAACCCTAATCTCTAAAGCTTTATAAGTATAACAGTTGCCCTTGTTTCTTCACCTCCTAAAACTAGCCGCCGCGCATAGAAGGGAAACAGAATCCAAAACCTAACCCTAAAAATCAAAAGCAGTGATGATCCATCGATGGAAGCAGAAACACCAAATACATGGCCATCAACAACAACTTCGCCCCACAATGATTTTTCCTCTCAAAAAACTATGATATTTCCTCTATCATTGTCCACCATTTTTCTTTTGAATTTTTTAATAGTGGACTCTTTCTCGTAAAAAAATTGTTGGTTTCTTCTTCTCGGCTAGTTCGCACCCCGACCACTGAATTGG
This sequence comes from Papaver armeniacum, assembly GCA_023531295.1. Classification (NCBI taxonomy): domain Eukaryota; kingdom Viridiplantae; phylum Streptophyta; class Magnoliopsida; order Ranunculales; family Papaveraceae; genus Papaver; species Papaver armeniacum. The sequence goes on from JAJJWW010004985.1 coordinate 12,414, forward strand.
TGATTTCAGTTGAACAAGGAATGCGACTAAAGATATGGGTTTTGAAGATTTAATTTTTGTACTTGTTTACCGATTGATTTCAGTTATAAGTTGGTTATTTTTTTTCGTGATAGTAAACATTGGCAGTGGACAAATTATGTATCCATAATTTAGAGAAATTCTACCATCTACCGATTTTGAAACAAAACCAGCTGATCATGAGTCATAGACATGCCATCGCTGCACTTCATTCAATTTGCTTTGGTTTTCACCATGCGACTTTGTTTTTCCCACAAAATTATACTTCTTGTACCATATTGATGGAATTTCTAACAGTTGAATCTGTAGATTTCAATTGAGCCAATAATTGTTTAATGGAGAGCCTGTTTTTTTCCCCCATAAATGCTACTACAGATCTTGGTTTTTATGACTTAATTGTTGTATCTGTTACCCCAATTTAGCTAGCTAGTGATGTCCTTTTTTGAGTGGAGATCCTTTCGGTTTATATGAGCAAATCAAGTTAATGTGTAATTATAATGTAAGACAAATATAAGTTGTGCTTATTTTGCATCTATGATTTGTTTTCTACGAGTTGACCCAAGTACGCCATCTAGACAAATATATGACTTAAAAATGTCATTTCACTATGATTAACAGCTAATGTAGCAATGTCAAAAATGACAGTGAACAGATTTAACATAAACCATAAAATGGCTGCTAACATGACCACTCTGAGACACTCAATTCAGCAGCTTGGTAACACCCCAGCATTTTTTAAAAACAATGTACCAGAACTATGTCTAAGTTTCTGTTTTAAGATACAGAATTCTGCTGTCAAGAGGAATCACAATTTTCTGAGAGAAAATTATTAATGCAAGGGAAGATTCATATATAAAAGAGCTCCTCCACCAAACGTTTACACCATGAGGTAACCTAATGAGTAAAGAACCGCTGAAATTTCAGCATCACAACCAACCAATGTGACAGTTATAATATACGAGCTGAGTTTAATTCTATAAAGGTAAACTACAAACTCAATAAGTAATTCAAATAAGACA
>JAJJWW010004986.1:0-86904 GCA_023531295.1 Papaver armeniacum
CTAATTATGATTAGGAGGGTTAGATTAGGAATTAATAATTTAATTATATAAGGGGTAACCCAGCTAGGATATTTGGATCCCTATTTTGTCATTTAGCTATATCCCCCAATTACGCGTTCTTTTTATGGTCTAGCTAGTGACATTTTGTGACCTACTTCTTGTTTAGATGTTATTAACTTATTATCGCAGATGCTATTTTAGATGCTAGTATTTTCTAACCAAGTTGGTTTTGGAAGATGCAAGTTGTATGCAGTTTTGGCTGGTTATTCATCATAATTTGATTTAGAGGTCTCGTGGATGTCTTTTCTGAAATTACATAACTAAATTAACTTCGTGATTTGAGATTTATATTGGTGACGTGATAGGGAATTTGTGGTGCAAAATTCGTGAGTGACAACTAGCAAGTAGGGGACCTCAATGGCAATTAATGATCGGTGTATTGTATTTGTTTTAGGCAAGATAAAAAGTTAGATTAAAACTTTGATAATCTCATAAGAGGAGAAGTGAAAGCGCATTTGAATGCCAGAAATAAAAGTGTCTACTTCTCCATGTGAAGTTTACAAAATGTCAATTTTTCGTGAAAGTTGGAAAGCTAAACGCACTATTTAACGTTTCCTAGCTCAATAATCTGGACGATGTGCACTTCATATTGCAATCCCGTAGAGGCAGAAGCATCATAATCTCAAATTAAACTTTCCCCAAACAAAAAGATCTTTTCAGTAAGCATCACTCTCAAGCATTAGTAAGCTTTAAGTCCAATGCTTTCTTCTCTTTATTGTTTGTTTTGTCATCTACTAATAATTTATTGGGGTAGGATCCGTTGACATGATTATAATGACATAATCTTGACATTTTAGTGTCATTTTTTCTACTAACCTAACCACAATGAATTTGAAGATAATTTTTTGATGACATGTTCTTCTTATAAGTTTTACCTTCTCATTTCAAAAATGAGAGCATTAAAATATATAAGATCACCATCTACCATTTGAATATCAACCGACCGAAAATTAACGGTTGAAATTAAAATTGTGGATGGTAAAGTTTAAATATTTGGAATACTCTCACTTTCTGAGTAATATAGAGTTTTATATGAGGAACATGTCACCAAAAATATTAACTTTAAATTCATTCACGGATTTGGTTTGGTGAGAAAATGGTAACTAAATGTCGACGGATTATGTCATTATAACCATGTCAACGGATCCTTCCCCTAATTTAAATTATGATATGTGTTTGTCCTTCTTTTTGGATGTTATAATGAGAGCAAAAGTTTGTTTGTTGATAACATGAAGTGGGGAATTTTGTTTCGTCCAAGTCTTTTAGATGCCATTTTAAACCAAGTTGAGAACCACCACATTATAACTACTGTGGGGATTAACTAAACAAAGAACCGTCAAGCTAGCCGGAAGTACAATATCCCCACCACCACACAAACACCAACTTGATCTCGAAGTGTTCATAAATGGTGTTTTTTCGTTTTCTTGTTGGGTGAAACCCAAACCTACATATGCAACTTGATTTTGTCTTTGCCTATTGAATTTCCAAGACTTTCTTCACTTTTATGAGGAGGAGTTTTGAGTTGTCAATTTCTCTTTTCTTGCATTAAAACGATATTCATCAACAAAAAGATGAGTTTTAATTATAAATTGATGAAAAGTCTAAACAAATCTAGAACTAGGAATTTTAAGACAACAATCAGAAGCAAAGGAACACGAAAGCAGTTACTTTCTCTACTCACCAGTCCACTTGTATTAAGTGTTTGAAATGTGTATCTTTCTTGATCAAAAGCAGAAGAAAACAAAATAAAACATAAAAGAAGTGGTTAATTTAATCAGAGTTTGTTTGGTTAATCATTGATTTAGAGAAACATTTCAAGCCACAAGCAGCCCTGATAAGATTGTGTGTTAGGTATACTGCCGTAGGCCCATAGTGGTGTATAGTGGTGCAAATCAGATGTCATTTCTTTTACAAAACTAGTCATAAAAAACCAAGGTGACCAAACTTGTGGTACAAAAACCCCACTCAAATGTTGGATTTATTAAAACTCCATCTTAAACTAAATTGATATAAAAACCCTGATTTTAAAAATTGTTTAAAACCTCAAATTTCAAAATTGGATTCATCAAATTTTATGATGAAACCAAATTTTGGTTTCATCAAAATTTTGTTTTTTGGGGTTTTTGTGTTAATTTTGTTTTGGTTGATTTTTTTGTGGATGGATAGTGACACCTTTGGGATTATAAGCGGACCGTTTTCTTTTATCAATAAAGATACATCCATCACGGTACAAAATTATGGTGAGTGTAGAATCACTCTTCTTTTATATAGTGTGGGTGTTTTGGGAGTTCTATTTTCTTTTTTTTTTTTTTTCTTCTTCCCTCTTGGAAGTAGTGTCTTTGGGAGTTGATTCTCTTTGGGGTGTAAGAATCAGGTGTCATTTCTTTCTGGTGGAGGCTCGAGAGTCTTTATTTGTTTTTTTCTTAAAGGGCCTAATGCAAATTGAATTAAGACATGAGGTCCACACTGACAAGGTAGAGACTCCTTACAAGCACTGGCGGAACGAGAGACTAAGAGTGTGTTTCTTTTCTCCGGACTTATCTGGGTCTGACTGAAATCATCTGACTCATGTGGATCTGACTTAATGTGTTTATTTTTTTTGAGTAAGATCTGACTCATCTGACTCAAAAATATGAGTTAGTGGTTTGTCCCCATGAATCAGGGGTATTTTATTACCTGATTCAAACGGGTCCGAATAAGGGTTGGTCTCGGCTGGATCGCGAGTCGATCTCGACTCAAAAAAAAATTTATCGACTGTTCCAGGAGTTAGCGGTCGAGTCAAACCCAGACCCCGATTAGAAAAAAACAAACACACTCGAAGACCAGGGGGGCTAAAAATAATATAGCACTATGATGGGCTAAACCAAAAATATAAGACAAATTAACGAATTTTTTATGCAATTTATAAGATTTTAGGTGGGGCTAGAACCAAGGTTAGTCAACCCTTGGCTCCTCCCCGCTTACAAGGCAAAAGAAAAAGTACTAGTAATCACCAATAACCGATCATGGTATCCCAAGTACAAATAAGCGTACTCAAAAAAACAACCATCGGAATTTTTTACAGGCAAATCCCAGTTAATAGAATACATTTTACAGAAATGATGAGTCTATCTACATTTCTTTTCTAATCACCAAATAACGCCCACCAAATGCTATAGGAGTACCAATTCACAAAAATACCATAGGAATACCAATGTAGGAAATACCAATTTACATGAGTATGTACCTATTGTTTTATATGAATTTGGTACACCTCCATGTAATTTGATACCTCTCCGGCAATGTTGAGTAAATATAATGGCTTTCTAGTTGAATGTCACTCACAAACTCATTTACCATGGTACTAAATACATTAGGAAAAGAAATCCGAGACCCTAATTTAATGGAGAGCTTTATCCGTGGAACTCTGGTCACACACACACATACAAAAAACGATTTGATCTAAAATAGGTGCAAAAACAACTGTAATATATATTATATATTGGTTGATAGAAGTCATGATCCTTGTACTAATCTCAATAGTAGTACCAACTGATCATGTAGACAATTATACGTAGTTATACATAGATTGATATCCACGGGTATACTAACCTATATGTATTTAGAATTTAAAATTGATTATGTGATAGAAAATAACAATAATTTTCACAAATGGCTTAACTCTTGGCTCACTAACAGTGGCAAGATCTATCACTTAGAATTTAAAATGGCTTAACTCTTGGCTCACTAACATTGCTATCACTTAGCCTTAGGGCTGGGCTGGATGTACTGCGTCGTGGGACATGAATCAACCAAGATCTATCACTTTGACAAAATGATTTTAAATTATTTCCTTAAATATTTTACAATCAAAATAAATTTTGTCTTAATGTGGGGGCGTCGACCGGGCGCAATATATTTTATTTCCTAATTTAAACTATAATGACATATTTTTGACATTGATTTCTTTCCAAAAATCAAATTATACCGGCATAAAATCGAGTTAATGCCATAGTTGTTTTCTGTCCGTTTTACTCCTTATGCCTTGCATGGCACAAGGAATTGATTCTCCATCAATTGCATTTATCGCACCTCTCCCTTTTCTGCTATAAAAGAGACTCGAAACTTTCATTTCAATTTGTGTCCAGAAGAGCTACTCAGTGTTCTGAAAACCGGCCCGGCCATCAAACCAGTAAAATCACCGGGTTAAGGGTCGTATGGTTCAACCAGTGGTTCAACCCGGATCACCGGGTCAAACACATAAAAAGCTAGTACCAGAAACGTCTTGATGTCCATCCCATTCTGTTGCTCAAATCTCGATGATTGGCACTAAATCATAATCTTTGTTAACATTTCTTTTTCTCATCTAAGGTTAGAAACGTAAAATACATATCCTAGAAAGATATAGATGAAGATAGAAACTTTTTCTAAACTCTAAAATTTAAAACTCTCTGCTCCTCATCTTAATAATAATTCATAGATCTACTTTAATTTTGTTTTTGTATCTATCTATTGATGTTTATTGTATTTCTCATTGATAAAATCACATCCATACTCAATACTAAATCTCTCTTCCAAAGTTCCAATTCGTGTTTACTTTAACTCTGTGCTCCTTTGCAATTCATGTTTGTTTCTGAATAGTCAAAATTAAATCTCTGTTCCAATTGTGACCATCAAAATTGAAGATATATCTTAAGAAGATTTACTTTTGTGCCGAAGAAGTGCTGGTATATCCAATGACAGGTGTTTTCAAAAAAAAAAAAATCCATTGACAGGTGAAGAAGACGAGGGGGATTCATATACCGGGTCTAACCAGTTTAGACCGTTCTGGGTTATACGAGTTACCGGACAAACCGGCCGGGCCATCCGGTTTGCAAAAACTAAGCCGATTTTTAACATATTTACTGGGTCGATATCGAACCAGACCGGAAAACTGACCGGGTTGCCGGTTCTCCGGTCCGACCGGCCGGTCCGGGCCGGTTTTCAGAACATTGGAGCTACTATCCTCTTATTTTCGTCTCTCTCCCTATGTGTGGTTTTTACTTTCATTCTGTGCCATTGCTGTTGAGTTCGTAAGAGTGGGCAAGTACTATAGTGCTAACAGTTCTTGCAACGGGCAGTTTTATCCTGGATACGACTTGACCACGGGGTATAGGCATCACTCATTCTTGAGGCACTCGGTCAACTATCGTGTTAAGGACACGTGTTGAACACGTGACTCGCGTCCTCTGTTTGCTGTCCATTGAGTGTTTATTTACCTTTCAGAAATTTATTTCTAACATCTTCACATCTTCTTTTAGTGTTTTATTGTAACAGTTGCAACACTAACTTCCTAAGTTAGTTCTTTTGAATGCACTTAAAAAAAAAATAAAAATAAATAATTGATGAAAAGTCTAAACAAATCTAGAACTAAGAATTTTAAGACAACAATCAGAAGCAAAGGAACACGAAAGCAGTTACTTTCTACTCACCACTTGTATTAAGTGTTTGAAATGTGTATCTTTCTTGATCAAAAGCAGAAGAAAACAAAATAAAACATAAAAGAAGTGGTTAATTTAATCAGAGTTTGTTTGGTTAATCATTGATTTACACTGCATAGAGAAACATTTCAAGCCACAAGCAGCCCTGATAAGATTGTGCGTTAGGTATAGTGCCGTAGGCCCATAGTGGTGTATAGTGGTGCAAATCAGATGTCATTTCTCTTATCAATAAAGATACATCCATCGAAGTTTTCTCCCGCAAAACACACCGCGTGAGATAAAGAATGGCCCCATTTCTGCCCACCGATGATCCAAATGTTGAGACGGACTGTGATTGTCCGTTGATTTTCCGCTCGGGATATTTCATGGTACAAAATTGCGGTGAGTGTAGAATCACTCTACTTTTATATAGTTTGGGTGTTTTGGGGAGTTTTTTTTTTTTCTTCTTCTTCTTCTTCTTGGAAGTAGTGTCTTTGGGAGTTGATTCTCTTTGGGGTGTAATAATCAGGTGTCATTTCTTTCTGGTGGAGGCTCGAGAGTCTTTATTTGTTTTTTCTTAAAGGGCCTAATGCAAATTGAATTAAGACATGAGGTCCTCACTGACAAGGTAGAGACTCCTTACAAGCACTGGCGGAACGAGATTTCTTTTCTCCCGACTTATCTGGGTCTGACTGAAATTATCTGACTCATGTGGATCTGACTCAATATGTTTATTTTTTGAGTCAGATCTGACTCAAAAATTAGGGGTTAGGTCTGACTCAGATCGCGAGTCAAAAAAAAAACAAAAAAAAAAACAGTTATCTGACTCGTTACGAGTTAGAGGTCGAGTCAAACCCGTATCTGTCCGGAGTTAGAGGTCGAGTCAAACCCCAGATCCCGATTAGAAAAAAACAAACACACTCGAAGACCAGGGGGCTAAAATAAATATAGCACTATAGTGGGCTAAACCAAAAATATAAAACAAATTAACGAGTTTTTTTATGCAATTTATAAGATTTTAGGTGGGGCTAGAACCAAGGTTAGTCAGACCATTGGCTCCGCCCCGCTTACGAGGCAAAAGAAAAAGTACTAGTAATCACCAATAACCGATCATGGTATCCTAAGTACAAATAAGCGTACTCAAAAAACAATCATCAGGATTTTTTACAGGCAAATCCCAGTTAATAGAATACATTTTACAGAAACGATGAGTCGATCTACATTTCTTTTCTAATCACCAAATAACTTAGCATTTCTTTCACGCCAGTTCTCCAACTAAATGCTATAGGAGTACCAATTCACAAGACTACCATAGGAATACCAATGTAGGAAATACCAATTTACATGAGTATGCCCCTATCTGGAAAAATTTTATGTCTATCAAAGTTTGTTTTATATGAATTTGGTACACCTTCATGTAATTTGATACCTCTCCGGCAATGTTGAGTAAATATTGGCTTTCTAGTTGAATGTCACTCACAAACTCATTTACCACGGTACTAAATACATTAGGAAAAGAAATCTGAGACCCTAATTTAATGGAGAGCTTTATCCGTGGAACTCTGGTCTGCACAAAAAAAAAAAACGATTTGATCAAAAATAGGTGCAAAAAACAACTATAATATATATTATATATTGGTTGATAAGAAGTCACCATCCTTGTACTAATCTCAATAGTTCAGTACCAACTGATCATGTAGAGTGTAGACAATTAGGCCTCTTCCTATGCACATGCCAAAACATGGTATTTGGCATATATGCACCCACTATGGGTATGCCAAACTGCCAAACTCATATGCCAATATGTTTTTCCTGGCATATAGGCATACACGACAGAGTTTCCAGCGAGCGATAGAGTCTCGGTTGCTCGATGGTCAAAGAATCGTTCGATGGTCATTCAATCGACAACGACAGTCAAGCTATCGCTCGATACTATGATAATCGCTCATCAGATCTTCATCTAACGGCTACAATTCCCCCCCTACCGGATTTCAACCAATTCCAACCCAACTTCAAATTCATTTCACCATGCATAGTGCATAACCGAAGTGGATTTGACTACGAGAAAATAACATGGATCATGATAGCGTATTTCCACATACCTACTCAAGGTGAATTTTTAATGAAATGTAAATCGGTTTCAATCAATATTAATTTAAAAGATAGTTTCCATTAATCTAAAAAAACAAAATTACATTTCACATTTCAACTAAAAGAAAACATTTTAACTACTCATTTCCTTGTCCGTTTCCTCCCGGACCAAAGATCCAATTGCCTGCATTTTCTGGATCCATAGATTTATTCAACAAACTAGTTAAGGTGCCGGTTTGAGACTGACTTGGTGGTTGAGTCTCATCAGAATCACCATAACCTTGATAAGCAATGGGAGTACGGGGTATGGGAACATTATACAAATCTTGAAATGCGTGTGAATGATATTGTTCTTTGGAATGGTTGAAATGTTGATGAGGTTGAGGCAATTGGGGTGTACAGATTCGTTTGCCTAACTACTTCCATGTTCACACCACTTTGGAGTCAAGTATGTCGGTTTGCAAATGACTAAACATACGTGTAGGAGTTGTATCCATGACAATGTTTTCTTCAACACCTTGTCGCTTGACTTTCTAACACCATGTTTGGAGTTGAACTTTCTCGGTACCTCCTCCATATGACGACGTCTCAATCTTCTTTCACCACTTTGCTGACTTCCACGACTTTGATGACTTGAAAACTTTGTCGACTTTTATTACTTTGTCGACTTCCACCGGGACTCAATCCTCTACCAGCTCCAACACCGGGACTCAATCCTCTACCAGCTCCAACACTGGGACTCATGTCATACATCATGCTTTCCCTCAATCTTTGCATCTGTTCCAAGTGCATATTCTGAAATCCATGAAGAAGAGCATCATAATTGTTACATCGGGTCTGATACTCCAACTCGTAGCATTGACCCCGAGGTATGGATAAGTCCGAGTAGGTGCACTAGAAACAATTGGATAAGTAACAATCTCTCCAGATGTGTTGGATATAGTCTTTACTTCCCAAGAAAATGGTGGCATGTATGACGATGAACTTTGAGAAGGATATGCAAATACGTCACCCGTCTCTGGTGGAGGTTGGGAAGGAAGAAATTCATTGTCAAGTGGCAACCTACCTAAAGCTGGGAAATCCATTACCCAAACTTTGCGGTTGCATGGAAATATTTGGCTTGAAAATAGTATTAAACCAAGATAGGTACTCATTTTCGTCCATCGGCTCCTCGGATCAATTCATCATCTTCTTGCCAACGATGAACTTCTCTTATCAATTTGAAGTAATCATCTGTTGAAACATCTCGATTGGGATAATGGTTGACGAGCTATCACCGATCTCCCTTGCAATGAAGAAGGTTTATCTTTCACCATAATACCAAACACCCTTCTTAGAAATAGGGCTGTATAACACCATCCTTCTAAGGCTTAACTCTACCATTGTCTGACCTAGTTCTTCTTGGAACTCAGGTACTGCTTCATATGGCCGTGAGATAAGGTTATGGCTTGTTCTACTCAACCGCTGAATCTTATGAACAATAGCAAGTATGTTGACCATCTTCAATCGTGCAGCTTCCCAATTCTCGAATCATACTTTCGTATGATCGGAAATACATTCATATAATTCTTAAGACAAGGTTCGAAACACGGAAATATGTATACCACCAATATCGAAAATAATAACATTCAACGGGTTAATAACTTTTCCATATGAAAATGACAAATAAATACATAATGTGAAAAAGATTGGTTCTTACCTCCGAGAACTCCCGTAAAGCATTAAAACTATCTTTATCACACGTCGAATTATCACTTAGGGCAATGTAAATCTCTGATAAAATCGCAGTCCCCCAATCATATGTTGGTGCTTGCTCTAAATCTTCTAATGCTTCGAGAAACCCAATTAACACTACTGAGCTAGCATTTGAAAATAGACATTGGCCCGGTGTCCACAATACAAACAGACGTTCTAGCTCCTCAAAATGGTCGGGGATCAAATATTGATTACCAGTTTCCCTGTTTTCATTCATTCTTACAGCATAACGCTGGAAAAAACTTTTCAACCCAGACACCTTCAACCCATACGCTTTTAATTGTCTATGTGTAGGATTTCCTCCTAATTCATTTGAGTATAAAGGAAGTCTTTCTTTCCATCTATCTTCTGATAACCACTTTAGTCTATTAAATGGAATTAAGTTCCCTTGGCATGGAATTCCGGTTAACATGTATAAATCTATCGGTGTAACTCCTATTAACAATAATTATTCATAATTAGAATTTGTTGATTTTTATGAAACAAAACACATAATCTAAAAATTAAATTACTAGAAAAGACTGACTTACCGCATTCAAAGTCCTTGAAAAAGAACGTGTTTGTAGTCTTCCACCATCGTTCTAATATAACTTGAACACCTTGAGTCCTGTGGTTTCTAGGTTGTATTTGATATAGATGTTGCCAAGGATATCTTCTCACTCTCTCTTGAACAGCAGGAGGAAGTAATTGAAAAATTGTACGTAACTCAGTCCATCCACCTCTTAGATGTATAGCGTTACATCGCCCCTCATTATCAGAAAGGTGATTAGAGAATATACCTTCACCGGCTACTAGTCTAACATTATTAAACTCATAATTTGTATCCACAACAAAACTTACTCCACTGCCTGGGGTACTAGTAGATGCTTTCCCTTTTTTGTTTCTTTTTTTTCTCTCCATATTTGTTTAAGATAATCGTTTGTAACAAAAGTTTAAAGAAAATCGGTGGTTTTCGAAGGTTTTGAAGAAGAATTGAGAAGAGTTTAGAAGAGGTGGAAGTATAGTTGCAGGTATTTATAGGCGTCAGAAACTCGAACGGTGGCAATATTGATTATATCGACAGCGATATAGTGAATTTCGAGCGATATTGACAATATCGCCAGCGATAAAGTCAATATCGCTCGCTAGGGATTCGATCGCTCAGCGGTTTCCCCATAGTGGCGCAAATGGTTTGGCATGCCACCTGGCATGCCAAACACCATTTTTTTGGCATGTGCATAGGAAGAGGCCTTATACATAGATTGATATCCACGGGTATACATAGATCCTTGTACTAATCTCAATAGTTCCAACCGATCATGTAACGATCATGTAGAGTGTAGTTATACATAGATTGATATCCACGGGTATACTAACCTATATGTATTTAGAATTTAAAATTGATTATGTGATAGAAAATAACAATAATTTTCACAAATGGCTTAACTCTTGGCTCACTAACATTGGCAGGGGAGGTTATGCATTGGATTGGTCGGAAGTTTGTAGTATCATTATCAGGTATATATGGAATGATAGATGTAGCTGGATATTCAAAAAAGAGAAACAAAATAGCGCTGCTACATATCCTCAATTATAAAATACATCAATAACACAAGGAACATAAATAAACCAAATATTACTCTATTATGAAAACACTTTTTATAACCTTATGGCTGACGTAAAATCCATTCGACTGAGCATGTCTTCCTCAAATGCAACATTATCATCCTTCATTTTTTGATTCTCATCTTTTGTTTTCTTGATTTTATCTTGATATTTCAAAATCAAACCGTCTTGACTTTGAATCTTTTCATACAATTTCTTAATTAAATCAAGGATGTATTCTTATGTAATATAATATCTTTGACTTTTAATTCTCGTAGTATCCATATATAAGGGGTTTTCTCATTAAAATTGACAAAGGGGGAGATTATTGGAGCATTGCTCGGTTGAACCCACCATGAGTTGGTATGTCAAGTTTGATTTTCAAGTTTAGTTCCTAAACTCGGAGTTGCTTAATTCGATCACTAAAATCAACTTAGACTTCATCCATCACTAATTAATATCCCAGACCGTTATTTATCCAAATATGTCCATATTTAGGTTGGTAAAGAATATTTTGTAAGGCATTTATATCAGTCGAGAATAAAACTTCATTTTTTATCACATATAGTGGTTTTATCCAACCTCCATTTGTCCAATAGGAGTATATCCTCACCTATACATGACGACATGTAAAACTCAGAATAACATTATCCTAAAAGGAAAGATATGGTTAACTACAGAGTCAAGGTGTGTTTGATTGCAGAATTCACAATTCCAAGGAATCTATAATCCCAGGGGATTACAAATCCTGGTATTCTGCAAATCCTTCGTGTGTTTGGTAACTCAATTAAAATTTCTAGGATTCATACAATCCTCTTTCTTTTAAGTCCATGCAATGTTTGACATCACTCTCAGAATCTTAAAATTGTGTGTATGGAACTTTTGGATTAAAAAATATTGGTCCTTTAATCCCTGGATAAGTTTCCCGTTAAAGGAGGAGGGGTCGGGTTCCATATATGGAGGATTTGCTGGAAAAGTGATTCTAATAGAAAACATGATTTCAGGGGACTTGGTCAACATTAGATATTCTTGTCAAGCTTGGTTTGGTCATATATGATCAATTCTTAATTTTGAAAATTTGCCTGGTTCTACTTTGATAGATTTCTTGAATTTTAGGACGATGGTATATTGAAACGGTATTGCAATGGTAATGAGAATTCTAGTGTCCTCCTTTGTTTGTGTATGATGACTAGTTTATGTATACATGATAGATTTGAGGTTTGTTACATAGTGTAAATGGAGGGGTCCATGATAAAATATACTTTAGTGATTGATGGCTAAGAAGTAATATCCTTGGTGACAGTAGAATGAAAAATATTGTTGCAATGTGTTTATGTTTCTCTCTGGCTTTCACATCATGATTTTTATGAACTTGCGGTATATCAAATTATTTTTTCTAAATTGAAGCCTAGTCTTTACATTTTATAATACCTGTTGTTATATTTTAGGTGGTAATGCAATTTTTTTTATATATAGTTTATTTATATTAATAAGAGGCTACAAAAAGAAAATGCTTTAGGCCACAGAAAATGCAGGACCGATCTTGTATAATTCCACCAAATCCCATGAATCCCACCTTTAACATTGTGCATCCAAACTCACCATTTAAGAATATAGTTAAGTGTTCAAATGGGGTTGCCCAAGAAAATGAAAGCAAGAAAGTGTGAAGTTAGCCCTGATAAAGCCGGTTCCTATAGGCATGGCAAAGCCCGAGGTTTGCCACTTTTGCACCAACTATGGGAACGGTAAAGTGAGAAACAAGCCTTCGTAACTGTCAAATTTGCCACATAGCCAGGCCAGATCTAGTTTCTACCGAGCGATAGAGTCTCGACTGTTCGATGTATATTAAATCGGGTGGCGTAGACTAGACCGCCAGCGGTGTAAACAAGACCGCTCGGTGTAGTCTCGATCTCGTGCTCTAACACTTTTGTTAGAGCACTGCTCGGTTGAACTGGTGTTGATGGTGGTTTTTAGCTTAAGGTTGAAATCATAAAACACTAAACCCTAGCAGACAGTGATGTCACAACATTAAAAGTAACAAGCATTTACTAGGCACATTTACTGAAACCTTTAATGTGTTCCTAAATAATTATCGGGGTATCTTTTTCAAATTAGGGTTACGACAAGCCAAACCCTAATTCCCACGTGTGCCAATGGCAAATCATGCCATCCACACCGACCGCGCCAAAGCATGCCAACCATGCTAGCCGCACCTCTGTGCCAATGGCAAATCATGCCAGCCACACCGACAACGCCAAAGCATGCCAACCATGCTAGCCGCACCTCTGTGCCAATAGCAAATCATGCCAGCCACACCGACCGCGCCAAAGCATGCCAACCATGCTAGCCGCACCTCTGTGCCAATGGCAAATCATGCCATCCACACCGACCGCGCCAAAGCATGCCAACCATGCTAGCCGCACCTACGTGCCAATGGAAAATCATGCCACCACACCGACCAGCGCCAAAGCATGCCAACCATGCTAGCCGCACCTCTGTGCCAATGGCAAATCATGCCACCCACACCAACCGCGCCAAAGCATGCCAACCATGCTAGCCGCACCTCTGTGTCAATGGAAAATCATGCCATCCAGACCGACCGCGCCAAAGCATGCTAGCCATGCCAGCCGAACCTCCGTGCCAATGGCAAATCATGCCAGGCACACCTACTGCGCCATGCCAAACGCACCTCGCCATGGCCCATGCCGCGCCACCATACTGGCCTTTACTAAGCGTCTATCAAACGAAGGCGTGCAACAATCAATGGTTTCCCTTCAATCCCAGGAGCAAATCCTGGCCGTCTAAGGTTACCAAACGACCTTTTCCCCAAAACCCTAGCTTGGTCACGCACCTAGCCAATCTAGCCGCGCCATGCCAAACGCACTTTGCCTTGGCCCTAGCCATGCTAGTCACATCATGCCAAGCCAAACGCCCTTGCCTTGTCCCTAGCCACGCCATGCGCCTATGGCAAACCCTTGGCCCCACATGCCAAGCCAAACCAAACCTAGCCAAGCTAACCGCGTCATGCCAAACGCACTTTGCCTTGGCCCTAGCCATGCTATTCACATCATGCCAAGCCAAACGACCTTGCCTTGGCCCTAGCCACGCCATACGCTCATGGAAAATCCTTGGCCCCACATGCCAAGCAAAAATCGCACCTAGCCAAAGCTAGCCACGCACAAGGTGAACCCTTGGCCCCACATGCCAAGCCTAACCACACCCTAGCCCGCCACCCTGTTGGCCTTCCCTACGCGGCCACCAAAACGAAGGCGTGCAAAAATCAACGGTTTCCCTTCAAATCCAGGAGCAAATCCTAGCCATCCAAGGTTACCAGACGACACATGGTAACCTTTGGCCCGAAAACCTAAGTTTGGCCACGCCAAACCTTGCCATGCCAACCTAGCCGCGCCACCACGTTGGCCCTCACTACGTGGCTACCAAAACGAAGGCTTGCAACAATCAACGGTTGCCCTTCAATCCCAGGAGAAAATCCTAGCCATCCAAGGTTACCAGACGACACATGGTAACCTTTGGCCCGAAAACCTAAGTTTGGCCACGCCAATCCTTGCCATGCCAACGGCATGCCAACCTAGCCGTGCCACCACGTTGGCCCTCACTACGCGACTACCAAAACGAAGGCATGCAACAATCAGCGGTTGCCCTTCAATCCCAGGAGAAAATCCTAGCCATCCAAGGTTACCAGACGACACATGGTAACCTTTGGCCCGAAAACCTAAGTTTGGCCACGCCAAACCTTGCCATGCCAACGGCATGCCAACCTAGCCACGCCACCACGTTGGCCATCACTACGTGGATACCAAAACGAAGGCGTGCAACGATCAACGGTTGCCCCTCCTCTCAAGATGCAAAATCTCGACCGTAGAAGGTCACCAGGCTGGCAAGTTTCCCGAGCTTGACTTTCCAAGCCACAACAACACTCTACATGTTTTCGAAAACATTCGAGACATCAACACAAACTGGGGGATCCTCTTTGGGTATTGGTTTGGCTGTTTACACCGTGCGTCGTACACTACGCCCGTCATAAGGAAGTGTCATAAGGGTGAAGCGGTTAGTAAATACGGGAAGTTATGTGTGAAACGTTCATGGGACATAAAGAACATGCATTAACAACTTTATGGGACATCAATTCCATAACGTTAGCAGTTTCATGAAAACCAGTTTCATGCGTTAACCACTTTATGGAACATCAATTACATGCATACGGTTACCACCTCCTCCCATTTACTTCCCCACTCCTTAATGAGACCAGGGTACGTTTTTGCTCCGACTTGTATAAATAGGTCTTACATATTTCCATTGAACAACAGGTTCATACGGGAGATACAACACTCATAAATACTTACTTGCTAGCTCACCTTGGGAGCTCTCTCACTTTTCTGATAACAAGTTGTAGTAACCCAACTACTCTTCCAGAATCAACTATTCTGGTCTCACCACTTTCCTTGCTTCCCTCCCCAAAACCAACCCATTCTCCTCCACTTTGTGACCGAGGCAAGTCTGGAACGACCATTTCTTGGTTTAGGCCGGACTTGTACAGATTGATCTCTCGAATCTAAAGTACTCCCTTGTTTAGGGTTTAAATTGTTTCTCACCTGCACACCCTCTATTACCGAAATCATAAGAAACCATTTTCACCTACAAACAATTGGCGACCACAGTGGGAGATAGATCTATCGGCCCCAATATAAGTCTCTGAATACATTTCTCTAAACAAGGAAGGATGGTTGGTCTTTGGACTGAATCGGTGTCCTCGGATCCCACTCAGGAAAACGGCAACGTTTCAGCGCCCAACAACACGGCCAACGAAGGAGTTCCAAGGATGATTGACCTAGTACGGGTCCATGGGATTCACACCAGAAACATGGGTCCGATGAGAGATGCAATCAACTCCATACTGGATTTCCTCATCGATCTGACGGCAGAGATGAGCGGTTCGCCTGCCTCGAAACTTCGGAGTCGGGGACCGACGCACGGATGATCACTCTCAAGCCAACAGCTTCACTACCAATCAGAAACCCGTAAGCCAAGAAGCGGCCTCGCTGGTGGAAAACTTATGTGAACTATTACATCTTTCAAAGGATCAACGGATGGAGACGTTCACCGCCATCAATCGGATAACATTAAGCGTGCCCTTGGATCCTCCACGCTCGGAAATAGCAAAAACGCAGGATTCGTCTGTTAATAATATCACGTTCACCGACGACGACATGATGGCAGAGGAAGGCCATAACCGCGCCCTACACGTCACAGCTCGAATAAAAAACGTGGAATTCAAAAGGGCCCTCATCGACACATGAGCGTCCTCCAATGTTGTCACCCTTAGGACGCTCAGGACGGCCAAAGTACGACCAAGCGAGGTTACACGATAACCTACCACCATGACCGATTTCGATGGTAACCAAACCAATACATATGGGTACGTTAATTTGAATCTATCGGTAGGACTTGTCCAGTCAAAAGCAAGATTCGAGGTAATTGAAAAGGAGCCAGACTACCACATGATACTGGGGAGACCATGGCTCCACGACAACAAGATCATTCCTTCGACGTATCACCAGTTCTTGAAAACCACGCTAAACGGAGAAGTCATTCGCATCGCAGCGTCATCATCTCCCTATGCCCCAATCTGTGGCATGGAAATTTTGGAGCCAAGACAGGGGCCGCAAGTCACAACCAACAAGGCTTACCACACCCCACTGTCGAAATGGACGACCATTGAAGAGAGCGATAGTCTTACACAACCCCGCGGAGAAACTCGGCCTCACATCACACCTTCAGAAGAGAGGCGCACTCGCCTCCATCTACAGGACCAGAGTCGGGTTCCAACCAAGCGAGGACGGGCTTTCATTACGGGTCACGACGAAAAAGGTAAAACCGTATATCAACGCCGATGTTAGAAATTAACAGGGGAGACTACCACACAGTCTCTCCGCCCAATGAAATGCCAGCATGGTGACGAGCCACGAGAGGAGATACCTGATGCACCACAACAGCTACAAAACGGCACCAATTCAACCACGGACGAGCTTGAAATTGTTAATATCGGGAATGGGGAATCTCCACGACTCATCACCATAAGCTCGAATTTATATACAGACGAGCGCACAAAGTTGGTAGACCTCCTCAAAGAATATCAAGATATGTTCGCATGGACGTACGAGGAAATGCCTGGCCTGGCCGAGAAGCTGGTTACTCACCACTTACATGTGATATCCGGATCCAAGACGGTCAAGCAGACCCCAAGACAATTCCGGCATGATATTGAAGAACAGATTAAGGCGGAAGTTCAAAACTTATTGGTGGCTGGTTTCATCAAACCAATCCATCACCCCACCTGGTTGGCGAACATAGTTCCGGTAAAGAAGAAGAATGGTCAAATCAGGTACTGTGTCGATTTCAGGAATCTAAATAAATGTTGCCCTAAAGATGATTTTCCACTCCCCAACATCGACATGTTGGTATATGCCACCAGTGGACATGGCATATTTTCTTTCATGGACGGGTACATCGGCTACAACCAAATAAAGATGTACGAGCATGATGCAAGCAAGATGGCTTTTCGAACTCCTCTAGGAAACTTTTACTACACTGTGATGCCCTTCGGTTTGAAGAACGCTGGCGCCACATACCAACGCGCCATGACCACCATTTTTCACGACATGATGCACAAGCAAGTTGAGGATTATATAGATGACATAGTGGTCAAGTCAAAAACTCGGGCGGCTCACACAGGGATTCTACAGCAGGTGTTCGAAAGATGCCGCGAATACAAGCTAAAAATGAATCCGTTAAAGTGCGCTTTCGGTGTCTCCTCGGGCAAGTTCCTAGGCTTCCAAGTAACCGCTGAGGGGATCAAAGTTGACCCAACCAAAACGCAAGCCATCCTCACAATGCCACCACCGCGGAACGTGAAGGAACTTCAGAGTTTCATGGGCAAAATAAACTACATCCGTCGCTTCATACCCGGATTGGCTCAACTTATTGCTTCGTTTACCTCCTTACTAAAGAAAGGAGCAAGCTTTGTATGGACCACATTAGAACATGAAGCGTTCCGGAAGATTCAACGAACATTATCTTCCCCGGCCGTCATGAGATCACCATGCAAGGAAGACCGCTACACCTCTACACCGCTTTCAGTGACACTGCTGTTGGAGCTCTCCTCGCCAAAGAAGATGACGAAGTGATTGAATACCCCATATACTATTTCAGTCGGACTTTGAGAGACGCCGAAATCAGGTATCCCAAAGTAGAAAAGGCATGCCTAGCTTTGGTCTACTCCATCCAGAAATTTAGGCACTACCTGCTGTCCAATAAAGTGGTGCTAATATTCAAATCCGATCCTGTAAAGTTCCTCCTCTCAAAACCTTCTCTGATAGGAAGTCCGGCCAAATGGCTCCTCCAGATGTCAGAATTCGACATAATATGTGCTTCCCCAAGGGCCATCAAAGGACAGGCAGTTGCATATTTGTTGGCAGCATTTCCAGGAGAAAATGCTGTAACATTACGTGAAGACCTCCCTGGGGACTTTCCGGAAATCTCCTTCATCCAAGAGGAAACCTGGCTATTGTTTTTCGATGGCTCCGCCACCCCTAACAACGGTACGGGAGGAGCCGGCGTGGTTCTAGTATCCCCAACTGGTGAAGTTTTCTCATACTCCTTCAAGCTAGACTTCCCATGCACCAATAATTCAGCAGAGTATGAAGCCTTCCTCATTGGGTTGTCCTTGGCTAAACAAGCCGGAGCCACACGTATGGAAATAAGAGGGGACTCTAAACTACTGGTCAACCAAGTAAACGGAGTATACGCGCTGAAGGAGGTAACCTTAGCCCCATATAGAGCCGAAGCGCAAAAAGCTGCTTGAACTATTTCGCCGACGCAACAAGTAGCCCATATCGGGCGCGGCGAAGAACCAACATGCCGATCGCCTCTAGCAACGTTAGCATCGAAACTGCGATTTGAAGGCCTTGAGGAAACTCTGACTGTGAAAAGAAGGACCGTGGCTTCAACGTGGCTTTCACAACCTGAAAAAGATGAAGTTGATGACTGGAGAACACCGATTATCCAAGAGCATAGAAGTTCACTCTTTCAAGGAAAGGTCAGTCTTAAATCCTTGCGTGATTTTTTCATGCTTCGAGGGGTACTCTATCATCGAAATCCAGACGGCTCTTTGTCAAGATTCCTCGGAGAAGAGGAAGCACAACAACATCTCAATCGCATCCATGGTGAGGTCTGCGGACATACATTGGTGGTAACCCTCTATCGTCGTTTACAACGCCTTGGATATTATTGGTCGGAGATGGAGGTCCAAGCTCGGTTACTTCAAAGAACATGTTCCAACTGTCAAGCGCCGCCGCATCAATTAGAAATTTTCAACATTGGTCACACCGGGGACTGGCGGAAGCCGTACATCAGTTACCTTCACGACGGGATACTCCCCGCCAATGAGAAACAGGCATCCAAAATAAAACAAAGGTCCAAGAGGTTCGTATTCCACGAAGGGATCTTATATCGTAAAAGCTTTGGAGGGAGTCTTCTGCGATGTTTGAACGAGGTAGATGTCCCAATCATGCTGAAGGAGATGCACGAAGGAGAACACCAAGGAAAGCGGAAGTTATTTATCCAAATACACAAGAAGTACTACTGGACGACCATGGAGGACGACATAGCTATTTTCGTACAGAGGTGCAAGGAGTGTCAGGTCCACGGGAACCTTATTCATGTACCGGCAACCACCCCGCATTTGGTAAGCAGTCCATGTCCCTTTCATAGCTGGGGACTCGACATCATTGGGAAGATCAACCCACCATCCTCAAAACATCACGAGTATGTAATAACATCAACCGAATACTTTACCAAATGGGTCGAAGCCATAGCTTTACGAGGAACGAACGGAACCACGATTGTGGCATTCATTAAGGAGTACATTATTTGCCGTTTTGGCATGCCTAAACATATCGTCACCGACAATGGCACCCCTTTCGCGAATAGGCAAGTACGAGAGTTGCTCGAAGAATATGGGATTAAACAATTCTTCTTCACCGTATACTACCCTCAAGGGAACGGGCAGGCTGAAAGCACCAACAAAACTCTGATTCGAATCCTCAGTCGGACAGTGCATGATAATCCTCGAACATGGCATGAGCAACTGCCCATGGCACTGGGCGTACCGGACGTCACCAAGAAGTTCCACTGGGGTCTCTCCTTATTCTCTTGTTTATGGCGCAGACGCTATCCTCCTGGCGGAAATTAAAATCCCATCAGCCAGGATTGCCGAAGCAAGCGTAGTTCCATGGAATGAAGCTGAAGCCTTAAGTGCTAGGGTTGCGGAATTGGACACTGTAGACTCCAGGAGGGCCAAAGCGGAAGAACACGCACAGCATACAGAATGGGGTTTCAGAGCATACAACAAGACCGTGAAACCTCGAATTTTTCAAATAGGAGACTTGGTATCAAGACCGCTAAACACATCCAAAAAATGCATCCGCACCAAAATTCTCTCGCAAAATGGGAAGGTCCTTATATAGTCACGAAAGCATACAGCAGTAGGTACTACAAAGTCATTAAGGAGGACGTGGGAAAACTGGAAGCGGTCATCAACGGGAAATGGATAAAGGCATACTACGTTTGAACACCGCCTCACCCCACCGTATCACAATCACGGATAGCCATGCATTTTTCCACTTTCTTCCATACCGTATTGAGTTTTTATTTCATTCGATTGAAGCAAATCAATAAAGTTCTCTTGTTCTTTCAAAGAAAAAATAACGTAAAAAAAAAATGCTCAAAACCCAGAAAACCACTGCAAAGTCATCATACCACAACAAGAAATATCTCATTCAATCATTCAAAAATAAATAAATATATAAAGCGAAATGTTGACTGATGAAGAAGAAGGTAAAGATGAGTTTACGAAAAGCATCAGGGGAACTAAGCAACTAACAGGAATAACAAAAGGGAGGAACTAGCCCTCGAAGGATGGAGCACGAGTCCCCTTGTTCAAGGATATCTTCAAGCACTTCCCCCAACAATCTCTCGGGCAACAAAGATTCCATTCAATGGTGTTAGAAGCAGCAACCTCAACATCCCATCCCGAAGCAACCACAGCAGCAATAGTGTCCGCTTCAACGACCGGTTCAGCATACGCCACCATGACCCCTCCAATATCGCCAACGACACCTCCGGCGTCAACTCCAAAGGCTACTTCGGTCCCGTCAGACGCTCCCTCGGAGGTCTTCTCATTGACCCTTCGAATAAGATTTTTTTGATTCATCCGCATCAAAATCGAGAACCATGGCGCTTGCCTCCAAAAGCTTCACATGCTCGATTTTCCGTTGTTTTCCGAACTTCTCAACACGAAGTTCTTCCTCGATCTTCCCTATATGTTCACCGGACCAAGGAAAGTCCGAACATGCGCCTGCACTGCATGGAGATAGATGGAAGGGAGGTCCTTGATGATGTCACCAACTTCATGGAACAGAGATTCGATTCTAGCTAATGCCTCCTCATGAGAAGAGGAACGGTTTCCGCCAATTCTGAAGTCCTTCTCCGAAGAATTAAAGACATGGCTATCCCCGGAGGGTCCCATCATACACTACAAAGAATAAGGAAAATGGCCAAGTTCCATCCTATTTATACACACATAAGAAATAGGATAAAATAAAAATAAGAAGGAAACGCGAGGCGATACCTGTAAAGATGATGGACGAAGACGAATTACGCGAATGTAGAGTTCAAGATAATCTTTTATGCACAACAAGATGACGCAACCTCAAAAGGGAAAGCTTTTATACCGGCCGTGAGTTAAGGCATAATATCCGATCCTAATTAAACCTCATGCCTGGTTGTGAGAAATAATTATGGTTGGTGAGGAAGCGTGAAAGAACGTGATCGAGGCACACTAGATCGTGTTTTCCTTTCCCACCGCCAACGCTAAGCTTCGGAAGCAAAACCGTCAACATAACCAAAGCAGAAAGAGTAACGCTTTTCCTCTTTTCGCGGGCGTAACGTTTTGGGTTGAAGAGAAGAAAAACTTCATGGTCGAGTCAAATAAGGAAAGAGGCAACCAAGCCCTTGAAGAAAAATCATCAAGCAATCCGTGCCATGTCTCATCCTCACCGCTACTGGCCATCTGTGCACGCCTCCCCCCACCAAACCGCGCCTTGTCATAGTCACGCCAGGCCAAGTCATCACTCCATTTCCGCGGCCCCACCACGCCTAGCCGTCCGTGTACGTCTCGTCTTGCCAAGGCCACACTATGCGAAGCCGTCTGCTCCACTGTCGCGACCCTATCACCCACGCGCGTTCACCCTACCAAGACCACGCCACCTCTTGGCCCCTCGAGCCAAGCCGTCCACTTGCGTCTCCTTTCAAGACCACGCCCCTTTGCCTTGGAGATGTACGACCAGACCAAGCCGGTAACTTTCATCTCACCACTCCACGGTCTGCATTCCCAGTACAACTTACGAAGGGCCGCCAACACGGGAAGCCAAAACTCTCTTTACCACTCAAAAAGGTTAGTCGGATTCTCCTGACCATCTCTGCAATGATTTACACCTCGATTCTGTCCTTGTCTGTCACCATCATATGCTTACCTCGCAACAAGGTACCTGTTCCGAGCTAAGCAGGGGACTTAATGTTGATGGTGGTTTTTAGCTTAGGGTTAAAATCGTAAAACACTAAACCCTAGCAGACAGTGATTTCACAACATTTAAAGTATAAAGCATTTACTAGGCATATTTATTGAAACCTTTAATGTATTCCTAAATAATTACCGGGGTATCTTTTTCAAATTAGGGTTACGACAAGCCAAACCCTAATTCCCACGTGTGCAAATGGAAAATCATGCCAGCCACACCGACCGCGCCAAAGCATGCCAACCATGCTAGCCGCACCTCTATGCCAATGGAAAATCATGCCATCCACACCGACCGCGCCAAAGCATGCCAACCATGCTAGCCGCACCTCTGTGCCAATGGGCAAATCATGCTAGCCACACCGACCGCGCCAAAGCATGCCAACCATGCTAGCCGCACCTCTGTGCCAATGACAAATCATGCCAGCCACACCAACCGCGCCAAAGCATGCCAACCATACTAGCCGCACCTCTATGGCAATGGCAAATCATGCCAGCCACACCGACCGCGCCAAAGCATGCCAGCCATGCTAGCCGCACCTCCGTGCCAATGTCAAATCATGCCAGCCACACATACTGCGCCATGCCAAACACACCTCGCCATGGCCCATGCCGCGCCACCATACCGGCCTTCACTACGCGGCTATTAAACGAAGGCGTGCAACAATCAACGGTTGCCCTTAAATCCCAAGAGAAAATCCTGGCCGTCTAAGGTTACCAAACGACCTTTGCCCCAAAAACCTAGCTTGGTCACGCACCTAGCCAAGCTAGCCGCGCCATGCCAAGCGCACTTTGCCTTGGCCCTAGCCATGCTAGTCATATCATGACAAGCCAAACGCCCTTGCCTTGGCCTTAGCCACGCCATGCGCCTATGGCAAACCCTTGGCCCCACATGCCAAGCCAAACCAAACCTAGCCAAGCTAACCGCGTCATTCCAAACGTACTTTGCCTTGGTCCTAGCCATGCTAGTCACATCATGCCAAGCCAAACGCCCTTGCCTTCGCCCTAGCCACGCCATACGCCGATGGCAAACCCTTGGCCCCACATGCCAAGCCAAAATCGCACCTAGCCAAAGCTAGCCATGCCCAAGGCGAAACCTTGGCCCCACATGCCAAGCGTAACCACACCCTAGCCGCGCCACCTTGTTGGCCTTCCCTACGCGGCCACCAAAACGAAGGCGTGCAACAATCAACGGTTGCCCTTTAAATCCAGGAGAAAATTCTAGCCATCCAAGGTTACCAGACGACACATGGTAACCTTTGGCCCGAAAAGCTAAGTTTGGCCACGCCAAACCTTGGCATGCCAACCTAGCCACGCCACCACGTTGGCCCTCACTACGCGGCTACCAAAACGAAAGCGTGCAACAATCAACGGTTGCCCTTCAATCCCAAGAGCAAATCCTAGCCATCCAAGGTTACCAGACGACACATGGTAACCTTTGGCCCGAAAAACCTAAGTTTGGCCACGCCAAACCTTGCCATGCCAACGGCATGCCAACCTAGCCGCGCCACCACGTTGGCCCTCACTACGCGACTACCAAAATGAAGGCGTGCAACAATGAATGGTTGCCCTACAATCCCAGGAGCAAATCCTGGCCATCCAAGGTTACCAGACGACACATGGTAACCTTTGGCCCGAAAACCTAAGTTTGGCCACGCCAAACCTTGCCATGCCAACGGCATGCCAACCTAGCCACGCCACCACGTTGGCCCTCACTATGCGGCTACCAAAACGAAGGCGTGCAACGATCAACGGTTGCCCCTCCTCTCAAGATGCAAAATCTCGACCGTCGAAGGTCACCAGGCTGGCAAGTTTCCCGAGCTTGACTTTCCAAGCCACAACAACGTGCTACATGTTTTCCAAAATATTCGAGACATCAACAAAAACTGGGGGATCCTCTTTGGGTATTGGTTTAGCGGTTTACAGCGTGCGGCGTACACTACGCCCGTCATAAGAAAGTGTCATAAGGGTGAGGCGGTTAGTAAATACGGGAAGTTATGTGTGAAACGTTCATGGGACATAAAGCACATGCGTTAACAACTTTATGGGACATCAATTCCATAACGTTAGCAGTTTCATGAAAACCAGTTTCATGCATTAACCACTTTATGGAACATCAATTCCATGCATACGGTTACCACCTCCTCCCATTTACTTCCCCACTCCTTAATGAGACCAGGGTACGTTTTTGCTCCGACTTGTATAAATAGGTCTTACTTATTTCCATTGAACAACAGGTTCATACGGGAGATACAACACTCAGAAATACTTACTTGCTAGCTCACCTTGGGAGCTTTCTCACTTTTCTTCCAGAATCAACTATTCTGGTCTCACCACTTTCCTTGCTTCCCTCCCCAAAACCAACCCATTCTCCTCCACTTTGTGACCGAGGCAAGTCTGGAACGGCCATTTCTTGGTTTAGGCCGGACTTGTGCAGATTGATCTCTCGAATCTAAAGTACTCCCTTGCAGTACATTGTTTAGGGTTTAAATTGTTTCTCACCTGCACACCCGCAATTACCGAAATCAGCAGAAACCATTTTCACCTACAAACAACTGGCAAGCGTTGCTATCACAAGCTTGTTTGTTAATGTTGGTGATCAAAACTATAAGTCTTGATTTCTAGTCTACTTATAGATGTCTCGGACTAGGATAGATTTTGTAGTTGAGCATTAGACATCACGGCGTTCATCAGTGAAGACGGAATACTACTAAGGAGAGCTTGTGGAACTTCATCAACAAAAAGGTATGTGGAGACTGAAACTCATCTATCACTTGGAAAGTCTATTTCTACTTTATCTCCTATATTGAGACATAAGTCGTGTTACAATATAGTTTTCTATTATACACATTTGAGATTTCGAGCTGAGTTTAACTCGCTTACATATTTCTCGGAATATGTGTTGGCAAGCTTTCGCTTCGACCAAGTTCATCTTGATCATGTGAAAATCGCCGAGTAACATCTTATATGGTTTGTGTGATACAATCATTTGGTGTAGACTTGGAATGTTTCATTATGTGTATTTCAATAACTTGAAAATTGCATTGATGCTAATAGTGTTTGAAAACGGCTATTGTCATCCTCTAAAAAAGTTTCAATGATTGAAATAAGAGTTTAGAACACTTAACCATTATTGGATCGTGACATGTTGTGCACTCTTTCTGCTGGGATTGGTGGTATGCGTACATGTTCGCGTACTGGCGAAACCCAATTTCAATCAGGATATTTCAAGTATGCGTACCTGTTCGCGTACTTGAAGATTAAAGTTCTAAAATCGGTTTAATACATGAACTAATACATTTATATATTAAAGAATGCATTCTTTGCAAACCGTGGCTATAATTTTCATGAACTGATTCGAGTGAATCAAACCGATTTTGCTTCAATTGTGTTCTTGTATACTTCTATCATAATATAGCAATTGAACGACTCAACGACTCTTTAACTAGTTATTTGAGTCATTTGAACTAGTTATGGTTAAGATGAATAAGGTTGATATGAGAGTGTTCATATGGCTAACCATGGTTAACTATTGTTGAGCCAACATGGTGTACACGTTTAGGTACGGCTACATAAACCTAAATGAAGGTACATTTTATTTATGTGTAACAAGCTAAGTTCGATCTAACGGTTGAAAAATATTAGCTTGAAACTAATTAGGTTTTCATCTAACGGTGAATATTGAATGCTTTGTTACCAAGGTAACTTAGATTGCAAATCCTAATTTGAAAACTATATAAAGGAGAACTCTAGCAACTGGGAAACCTAATCCCCTCACCTCCTATGTGATACTAGTTGCATAAGCTAGAGTCGATTTTCCTTTAACCTTAGGTTTTTCACGAAACCCTGTAGGTTAATGACTTGAAGACTTCATTAGGATTGTGAAGCCAGACCCAACTATTTTCTTTGTAATTGCGTGATCTGAGCTTGTTGTTTCTATCGTGTTTGAGTATGATATTCTTTAAGATTGGCTCGAGATTTAATCTTCGATAGGCAAGATAAAAAGTAATCACAAACATCTTCGTCTCATCGTTTGTGATTCCACAATATCTTGTTTCGCTACCATACGACTAAGATTATTATGAGGTGATTAATATTTCTAGGGTGTTTTTCGGGAATATAAGTCCGGTATATCAATTGGTTCTTGTTCACCTTGATTTATCAAAAGACAAAACAAAACTCGTAGGTAATTCTTTGGGAGACAGAATTATCTATTCCTATAGACTTTTCCGTGTGAGATAGATTTGTTTATCGACTTTGGGTCGTAGCAACTCTTTGTTTTGGGTGAGATCAACTAACGGAATCAAGTGCGCAATATCCTGCTGGGATCAAAGACGTAAGGAGCGCAACTGTACCTTGAATCAGTGTGAGATTGATTAGGGTTCAACTACAGTCCAGTCCGAAGTTCATTGGTAGTATGCTAGTGTTTGTAGCGGCTTAATACAACGTGGTGTTCAAATCTGGACTACGTCCCGGGGTTTTTTTGCATTTGGGGTTTCCTCGTTAACAAAACTTCTGGTGTTTGTGTTATTTCTTTTCCGCATTATATTTTGTTATATAATTGAAATATCACAGATTGTGTGTTGAATCGATCAATTGGGAAATCCAACATTTGGTTGTTGATTGAAAATGATTGATCCTTGAACATTGGTCTTTGGCACCGTTCAAGTTATTTCTCTTATATTCAATCGGGCTCGCAAATTCTTATTTGGTGATTGCAGATTGAATTGAGAGATAGAGATACAAAACTCTTTAATATACTTTTCTTTAGATTGAGTCTAACTGTCTAGTTGATTCTCTTGAAAGTATATTGGAGTTTGTCTATTCAGATTTCAAAACGAATTGTTGGGTGTGGTTGTTAGACCCCCACTTTTTCAATTGGTATTAGAGCAAGCAAACACGTTAAAGACCTTATAAGTTTGTGTTTGTAGCGATCTGAATATAGACAGAAGTGTTATCTCTATAAATGCACCGCCAGATCCAGGGATTCCATAATTCTCTTCCATGACTGATTTAATAAAATATGTAGAAGAAATTCTATCTAAACCTCCACCAGGTTTAAAATCTCTAGTAGTCTTTTCGGGGCTTGAGAGTTTGTCTCTTGATATTGAGTTATTTTCCAAAAAGAGCAAGAATATCTTGATAAGATAAATCAAGTTATGATGAATAATATTAATGTTGAAGTTGACATTGATTTACTAATCAGTGAGAGCAATGCTCCTCCTCTATGTAATTCAATTAGTTGTAACAAACTAAACGAATTACAAGAGGAGTTTAAATCTCAGTCATCTGAGTATATCACCTCAAAGAATGAATCGATTCATTGCTGAATTCCTGATACTTCCTATCAAGATAATAGTATTATCTTTCTTTATGAAGATGTCAGGATATCTCTTTTTATCAAAAAAGTTTCCCTTCGCAATACTAAAAACTATCTGCAGAAACTGTTTTTTATAAGTTGGAAAACGAGAAATCAGAGAAACAAATCTTTTTGTGTTCTCTTAGAGTTCCTTAATAGACTTATAAAAACAGTTCCTTGGGTGTTTCTCAACACTTCAAGGTGTAAGAGTTGCTGGAAAGAAACTCTCTCTTGGTGTCATGGTGTGCCAGATGTTTTGGTCATTATGACCATACAAAAAAAAATATTATTCAAGGAAACGTGTCCCAAATCGCATACAAAAAAAAATATTATTTGTTGAGTTGTTACTCCAAACTCCTTGTTTAAGTTGCATTACCAAACGTGTCCCAAATTGCACACGTACGTTTCACACACTTTGAATTCGGTTCACATACGGGTTTGAATCTTGTTCCAGAGCGTACGTGAACCGGGCCTGGTCCACCGCTTGACACATTAAAAGAGGGAGAACCTCGTTTTATTCTCCTTTTCTTCACCTCTTCTGTCTGTGTACGAAGAAGAAATACCAACTGTTCACGAACACTTCTTCTCCTCCAACTCATTTCTTCATCATTTTGTATTTGGTTTTCTCCATTGAACTCAGAAGAAGCTCGTGTACGTTGGGTCAAGAATATTTTTCACTTCTATCAACGGTGTGGAAGTTCACCATTAACAATTGTTCACGAACCAAGTAAGTTTCTTTACTTTACCATGAGAAGTTCTATGAAATGTCTAGAGATTATTATGGGATAAGTGATTGATCTCTGCTCTAGCAATTGTGTTACTTGCTTTTCATGGCTTGTTGAACTGCTTATGTTGACTACAATTTACGGTTATCTGTTTAAACTTCTTATGTTGAACTTAAATTAATGTTATGGTGATGTAATAACTTTAATGGCACCTTAGCCTTGAATGATTATTTTCTTTCAATTAAATTGCTAAATGTGTTGAGTCCATAAGGAGTACAGATGAACAGGTTCAAAATTTAATTATCTCTATCATGTCGGTGTGAAAGTATTGATAAAAGATAGAATGAACTTTTGACTATAAAAGTTAAGCCTTTTTTTGTCATTATGCAAATATTGATGGAAGAAAGGATGAACTTTTGTTTACAAAGATTAAGTCTATTGTATGTCATTGTGCAAATAGTGATGAAAAATAGAATGAATCTTTGATTATTCCGCAGTATTGGTCTTTCCCTGATCCACATCTTTGTGCATATGTTGTGTTGCTCCGTAAGTTCTCTTATGTTGAGCATGGCCAATTGAATTGATCATTTTCCTTGTGGTTGATTCAATCGAGATTTTTGGATACAAATTCATGTTTCATGTGATTTGTTAATGTCCAAAGAAATCCTTCTTTTCTTGTAAAAGTAAGGTCGCTCTTGTTGTTCTTTCGGGAATAACATTTTATGAGGGAGAGTTCTTAATTGAACTTGTGCTTAATTGACAAATCTTTGTGGGGAGTGCGGCTGTGGAATATTGTAGGGGTTATCTTGTATCTTTATAAACTCAGGTGAATGCATTTAGTTTCGACTATATGATTGCATCTAAACAAGTTGATATGTTGTTCTCTTTTGGTCATGAAGTATCTCTATGAAAATTTCATGAGGATCCCACTAGTTTTCGTACCTTTGCCAATTTATATTGACAAAAAAGAGGGAGAATTAATGTGTAGTTCACACTACAAATACATACGGTTTACAAATCATTATGTATGGGGGAGTGGTTTTCATTGTGTGATGAAGTATTGACTAAGGGGGAGTGATACATATAAACATAGTATTGTTATCAAAGTTGTGATACAATTGAACTTTGATGTTGTCTAATGATACTATGACAATGTATAACAATGATTGAGAGCAACTGTTTTCTCATTGTTATTGCTACGGATCTTCAACAACTATGATGCTGAGTTGAACACATTTGGAATCATTGGAGTACTTGAAAGTGACGAAGATTTCGAGTAATGTTGAAGAACCAAGGAGATCAAGCATTTGGATGAGAAGCTACAAAGTTTATTTATTTTGTAATCCATATGTATTGATAGTTTTGTCACTAAAATTGACAAAGGAGGAGATTTTTAGAGCATTGCTCGGTCGAAATCGCAAGCGTTGCTATCTCAAGCTTGTTTGTCAATGTTAGTGATCAAAACTATAAGTCTTGATTTCTAGTCAACTTATAGATGTCTCGGACTAGGATAGATTGTGTAGTTGAGCATTATACTTCACGACGTTCATCATTGAAGACGAAGAACTACTAAGGAGAGCTTGTGGAACTTCATCAACAAAAAGGTATGTGGAGACTGAAACTGATCTATCACTTGGAAAGTCTATTTCTACTCTATCTCTTATATTGAGACATAAGTCGTGTTACGATATATTTTTCTATTTTACATATTTGAGATTTCGAGCTGAGTTTAACTCGCTTACATATTTCTCGGAATATGTGTTGGCAAGCTTTCGCTTCGACCAAGTTCATCTTGATCATGTGAAAATCGCCGAGTAACATCTTACATGGTTTGTGTGATACAATCATTTGGTGTAGACTTGGAATGTTTCATTATGTTTATTTCAATAACTTGAAAATTGCTTTGATGCTAATAGTGTGTGAAAACGGCTATTGTCATCCTCTAAGAAAGTTTCAATGATTGAAATAAGAGTTTGAACACTTAACCATTATTGGATCGTGACATGTTGTGTACTCTTGCACATATGTAATCCATGTCCGGGAACCATAGTATGTACATGTATGCGTACTTGTTAGTTTGAGAAGTCCATGAACCTAATTATGCGTAATACATGAACTAAAATCGGTTTAATACATGAACTAATATATTTATATATTAAAGAATACATTCTTTGCAAAATGTGGCTATAATGTTCATGAATTGATTCGAGTGAATCAAACCGATTTTGCTTCAATTATGTTCTTGTATACTTCTTTGAGAATATAACAATTGAACGACTCAACGACTCTTTAACTAGTTTCATTTGAGTCATTTGAACTAGTTATGGTTAAGATGAATAAGGTTGATATGGGAGTGTTCATATGGCTAACCTTGGTTAACTATTGTTGAGACAACATGGTGTACACATTTAGGTACGGCTACATAAACCTAAATGAAGGTACATTACATTTGTGTGTAACAAGTTAAGTTCTATCTAACTGTTGAAAGATATTAGCTTGAAACTAATTAGGTTTTCATCTCACGGTGAATATTGAATGATTTGTTACCAAGGTAACTTAGATTGCAAACCCTTATTTTAAAACTATATAAAGGAGAACTCTAGCAACTGGGAAACCTATTCCCCACACCTCATGTGTGATACTAGTTGCATAAGCTAGAGTCGATTCTCCTTTAACCTTAGGTTTTTCACGAAACCATGTAGGTTAACGACTTGAAGACTTCATTTGGATTGTGAAGCCAGACCCAACTATTTTCTCCATAGTTGCGTGATCTGATGTTTCTGTTTCTATCGAGTTTGAGTACGATATTCTTTAAGATTGGCTCGAGATTTAATCTCCGATAGGCAAGATAAAAAGTAATCACAAATATATTCGTCTCATCGTTTGTGATTCCACAATATCTTGATTACCACGATTATTCGAGGTGATTGATATAGGTTTTTCTTCGAGATTATAAGTCCGGTATATCAATTGGTTCATGTTCACCTTGATTTATCAAAAGACGGAACAAAACTCGTAGGTATTTCTGTGGGAGACAGATTTATCTATTCCTATAAACTTTTCTGTGTGAGAAAGATTTGTTTATCAAGTCTTGACTTTGGGTGATAGCAACTCTTGGTTTTGGGTGAGATCAACTAAGGAATTTTTCTGGGATCAAAGACGTAAGGAGCAAAAACGACCTTGAATTGAGATTGATTAGGGTTCAACCGGTATAGTTCAGTAGGCTAGTGGTTCATTTGAGGTTTTCTCGTTAACAAAACTTCTGGTGTTTGTGTTATTTCTTTTCCGCACTATATTTTGTTATATAATTGAAATATCACAGGTTGTATGTTGAATAGATCAATTGGGAAATCCAACCTTTGGTTGTTGATTGAAATTGATTGATCCTTGAACATTGGTCTTTGGTACCGTTCAAGTTATTTCTCTTATATTCAATCGGGCTCGCAAATTCCTATTTGCTGATTGCAGATTGAATTGAGAGATAGAAATACAAAACTCTTTAATATACTTTTCTTTAGATTGATTTTAACCGTCTAGTTGATTTTCTTGAAAGTATATTGGAGTTTGTCTATTCAGATTGCCAAACGAATTGTTGGGTGTGGTTGTTAGACCCCCGCTTCTTCAACTTTCATTTTAACTCACACATTCTTTACTCTTGTCTCGCATTTGTTACAATTTAAAACAAATTTCATTATCCAAATCTTCCATTTTCGCTACAATTCATTCATATTGTGTAATATTTTTAATATGTCTCAATCTAATTCTCAATTGACTAATAAAAAAAAAAGATTAGGGGTGCAAAATTTACCATAGGCAAAGATGAAAGAATTTGCAGAAACTATGTGTTCCTTACACAAGATAGTATCTATGGTGCCCAACAACAATGTACCAAGATGTGGGATAAAATATTTGTTAAATTTCGTGAAGAAACTATGAACATCAACGGTCGTGATGCAAATGGATTTTCCAGTCACTACGTTACAATCAGCTCCCAAGTTGCCATGTATGTTGCTTCTATAATGCGAGCTGCTCTTTCCCGAGGGAGCGGTCTTGTCGATGTTGATGTTGAATGAGAGTGTCGAAATGTTTGGCACCACAGGCATGGGAAAAAATTGGTTATGAAAGTTGTTATCATATTTTGAAAGTGTTGCCTAAATATAATCCAGATTTGTTAGCAAATTTGCAGAATGTACCTGCAAGTTCACCACACACTTCTTCTCCATCAACACCATCTTCACAACCATCTCAACCGTCTTCGGAGAATCCATTTTCTTCACCAGAAACCACACAACAAACAAAAATTCGAACTTGAATCTCAATGCTGCAATTAAGAGAGAACAATTAGGAAGAAACAATGCAAGAGCAGCGAGAAAAGTTGCACAAGCAGGAGAAGTAAGTGAATATTTTTTGGAAACTTTAATTGATCATCAGAGACCGAGAAAAATAAAGAGCAGTAGACCAGCAGCTCATGACTAGAGAGATAAAAAAAAAACATCGTCAAACTCAAGAGAAAATTGTATCAGACTATGACAAGAATAAGATTCTAAATGCAAACACCTCAACAATAACCCCCAAACAATTGATGGTATGGGAGATGGATATTGATAGGTTAGCATAGGAGTTGGAAGAAAAACGCAACAAGAGAAGTTTGGGAAAATAACATGAAGATGGGGATGATGAATCAGACCACGATGAAGTAGTGCCACTTAATTAATTAATATTTCAACTTTAATTTCCTTGAAAATGTAATGGTTCGATTAAGATGAATGAAGTTGTAGTAGTTTTTCATTAATTCGATTTTTTAATTATATTAAAACTTGACAACATCCATTGAAATTAAACATTACATTAAAACTCCACATCCTACCCATTTAACAAGAGAAACATCCCATTAAAACTAATATCCCATACGAGTTATAAGAAACTCCTTAAGAATTTAAAAATGCGCTTCGTATTAAAAAATAAATCCTTTCCCATCTTCGCCATTCGTCTCGAGTTTGTATTCCCAATTCAGCATTAGTGTCACCTCTAAGACGATATTGATGACAATCCTTCTCATAGATATAAAATCAACAAGTTCTTTTTTTGATAGTCATGAATCGACAAAACAAAGCAGTCTGATCTCTGTTATGAGGATTACCTGTCCCCGTGCATAAGGTTTCATGAATTTTACCCCAATAACTCATAATAGGTAAACCATTTATCCGTCATTCTTCACCTTTCTTTGGGTAGTATATTACATAGTTTCTGCAAAGAGATAAATCTTCATCTTTAGTAAAGCTAGGATCATCCATAAATTACCCAGAAAGTAGAGAATTTTTTGAGTGAAGGTGTGATTTTGAAATGGATGAAATGGTAAAATGATACATATATAAGGATTGTTGGCGATTGAGTCTAGGCCGCCAGCGATGCATTCTAGGTCGCTCGGTGTACATTAAACGCCACTTCAGTGAAAACCATAAATTTAGAACTTTCAAACAATAGCTATAAACTTGAAAATTTAAAACGATTCGAACAAACAATTAAACCTAATAAATTGAACATACAACAAACAATTTTAAAAATAAAATGATCTAACATTAATCAATACGCCCTCCGTCTCTTCCAAACTCAACCCACATATTCGCTTTGAGATCTTCCTTTAACCTGTCATACAGAGCTCTGTTCTCAATATGACTAGTCATCTGCGCATAGTTCCTTGCAGGTAATCCTCAGGTCTTAATTCAAAGCATAATTAGTCCAATCCTTATTTCAACGGGTTTCCTAAATTACCATGTTATGCATAATGATACAAGTCAGCATAGTCTTATGCATCTCACAAGCACTTAGACCACGATAAGGCCCACAAATGATGGCGAACTTCCGCTTCAGAATTCCAAAAGCCCGTTCCACATCCTTCCTCAATTCCATTTGTCTACTTTTAAAATACATGTATGAATGAACAATTTTGCCGAAAGGTGGTTGAGGGTAACATTGAACTAAAGTTGACCATTTTGGATAAATTGCATCTGTAAGATAATAACCATGAGTGTGATGATTCCCTTTGATAGTGAAATTTACACTGGACTAATTCCATATTTTAAATCTTCAAATAAAGGTGACTTGTGTAAAACATTTATGTCGTTCTGAGATCCCGGAAGACCAAAAAAAGCGTGCCATATCCAACAATCATAAGAAGCGGCATCCTCAAGGATAACTGTTGGTTTGCGTAGTGACCCTTATACTGACCGACCCAATAGGTAGGGAATCCAATCCATACCCAATGCATGCAGTCGAGACTACCCAGCATTCCTGGAAATCCCCTTTCCTGATTTTACTTTAATATTTCTCTAACATCCGTGTCACTTGGTTTTCGTAAATAGGTTGGACCAAAATGATCATTACTTCGCAAAACAACGCAAGATACATGTATGGAGTTGTTTTGCCCATACGAAGGTACTCATCATTAGAATATGGAGGTTTGCCATATCCTAGAATCCTTAAGGCCGAAGTAACCTTTTGTTAAGGGTTATGACCTCTAATATTCAGTCCATCGTACTGATAATTAAATTGAGGTTCTACCTGACAAAGCTCACCAATAATCTTTAATAACAAATGCCGGAGCAAGGGAATCGGCGGTGGAAATTTTCATCAGAGAACACATAGTCGGGAAGAAAATAATCGTGCATCAGCTTTTCGTGCCATTCATCCCGATGCCGGTACATATATCTTCTTGTGAATACTACTTTTGGATCTGGATCTCTAGGCATAAGCCCCGATGAATATAGCTGCAGAAAAGTGTTGCTTAGTTCTCTATCTTCATCTGACTTATCATCGATTTATCGCAATGCTTGAACGAACATTCGTTGTTGTTCTTCAAATCCATCCATATGAATACACACCTCTTCGTGAAAAGAATCCATTGATAGAAACTAAAAATTAAACAGAGGATTGAGGTACAAAAAAGTAGGTTGACAATGTTAATAAAAAAATGGGTGTGATTAAATTGAATTTATAGCGAAACTCAATCGTCGTCGATGGGAAATAGCCATTAGTATATTATTATTTAGTGGTCGAAACTCAATCGTTGTCGATGGAGTCTTGACCGACCGACAGAGACTTACTTTTATCATAGTGGTTCGATCAGTTTACCAGGACAGGCATGGCAAATGAGTGGGTTAACCACCCATAGGAACCGGCCAAAGTAAGTGGGACGAAGAATAGTTATAGCCGTTGTACTGTTGTCTACTTCGGAATAGTTTAGATTTCAAAACATTTCGTAGTTCTTCATAAACCCTAAACTTAAAAATCCGAAGGTTTTTTTTATCGATTTCTCCACTTCGTATGTTGGGACCTTAGTCCAACATCGTAATGATCCAAAACCAATTTCCTGATAAATTATAGAAGTAATTTATTCAGTGGAGATTTACAGCCAGCCATGGCATCATCAATTGCTGCTTCTTCAATAAGAAGAACTAGATCAAACCATCATTTGTCATCCATAGATATCTTACTGAAATTGACAAGAATTGGATTCGCTCAAGGTAGAGGTGGATTACGTAGTATATACAGCAGTAGCAGTACTGATCATCGTCTAGAAGCTCCATCGCCATCAATTTTACAAGGAAGAATCTGAGATAGGGTCTCACTGTATTACTTTTGAAGCAGGGGGATGATAAAGGAGTCTCCTTTTGGAACCATTTCTTCAGTTCGGACGACATCTACTTTTAATTATAAGAAATGTGGATCACCATTTTATCGAAACGTTATTAATGAGGATGAAGTAGAAAGCACCACTGTCAAATCCACTATTTCCTCTGCTCCTCTTGGTTTAGTTTCTGAATCTTTTCCCCTAAATGTATGTTTCAATTTCGTTTTCTGATTGGATTTTTCATATTTTCCTGCATTTGGTTTTGTTAATTATCTTGTCTTTTTCATTCTGAAAATTCAGTGTGTTCTTCTCATGGGTTTCTTGCCTTTTATTAATGAGGTTGATTATCAAAGAAGGCAGTTTTCGAGTAAGAAGATTCTAGGCACACAATTTCCCCGGAGAGGTGAGGCTGCCGATTTTGTCAGCAGGCCTATTAGACCACTTATTGCCTCTGGCTTCAACCATGAGGTCAAGGTATGTATGTCTGTGTGCGCGTGTTTTATGTTCAAACATTTTCTTTGAAATTGGATGCAACTAGATTTGACCTCTAAGGATGTTCAACAAAAATATATTACTTACTACCTCTTTGTTCCTTCTTCCTTATCAGGTAAATGCAACAGTTCTTGGGTATGATGAACAGCAGGATACAGATATTATGGCTGCTAATGCCACGTCTGCTGCTCTTATGCTATCGGATATTCCCTGGGCTGGACCCATTGGGGTTGTGCGTGTAGGGATGATATTTGGAGACTTTGTTATTAATCCTGCAATGGATGAGCTGAAACTAAGTGATCTAGACTTGGTTTATGCCTGCACCCAAGATAAAACCTTAATGGTGGACGTTCAGGCTCAAGAGGTTTCAGAGAGAGATCTAAAAGCCGCATTACAACTAGCACATTCTGAGGTTCGTCACAGGGCTAAGTAAACTCCTCATTGGCTCTGAAATTCTCATCATTGGATTTGACATAGTTGGTGACCTTGACTGTGCAGGCTGTAAAGTATCTCGACCCTCAAAGAAGATTGGCTTCTAAAGCTGGGAGGCGCAAGGATTACAAGTTAGCGATGCTAGCTCCAAGGAAAGACAAAAAGGTTGAGAGCTTGGCGGAAGCACTGATTGGAGCTGTTCTTACACTGAAACCAAGTTACGGAAGGTGCATTTTTCTTTGTTGTCGTCTTTTATCTCTTTTCCACACGATTCTCATAATATTTTACCTTCTTTGGCAGTACTTCTCCTTTTCTTAGTCTTCTTTGAATTATGAAAATTAGTGATAACATACTATGAATACCGTGTATATTGAGTTTACGGAGAATCCCCTATAACCATGGGAAAATAGCCAGAATTGAAAATATAGGATGGACCCCTGCCTTATGTCCCTGTTTGGTAGTTGAGATTCTCTTTTAAACATGTGTTAACGCCATTGAAGTGTTAGCTTTTGTCACATTGATTGATTTCCAGTCTGAGGAGCATGAAAAGGCACTGGGTAAGATTACCCGAGATGTAGAAGAATATTGGAGGAGGAAGAATATGATGTGGATTGCATAGATGGTCTTCCAAAGATGATTGATACCCTGACGAAAAAGGGTAGTTTGTAGGTGTTATCATGAAAATCAATTGTACCAGTATTTCTGTATCTTCTAATCAATTATACGAGTAAAACATATATCTATAGATAAAATCTGAGCACCATGTTTCTGTAATTACTTTTGCTCTCATCTAAGAGACCCATCATTCCATTCTTAGGTGCAGTTATAAATTTTAGATATGCTTCCTTGTGATTATTGGATCTGCTTGCTCTCACCTTCTTCAGCACTTAGGTAATCTCCATGTGAGTCACTCAAGTAGTTTCAGGCCGTCTTACAAGGTTTGTCGTCCCTATGTAATTGTCTTTTTAGTGTTGATGCTAAGATGAATCTGAGGGTATCATATAACTTCAGTGCTGGATTCTCCTTTTCTTGCACTACAAATACAATAGTGAGATGTTACGGTGAAATAAGATTCATTTGGATGTTAATATGTGTGTGGTCCTTCTTGCATACTATTTTCAGGAGCCAATGTTAGGAGAATGTGATTTCATACTATGTTTATGGAAGTGGCAGTTTGTCAGTTACTGGTAGGTTATTCATCGGCTGAGTTCTTGTTAGGCATAGAGTTATTGAAGTCCTTAATGCTGACAGATTGATCATTAAATGTATTCGTGGTTTCTTTGGAGCATAGGACATAACATCATCTTTGGCATTCAGAATTTGTTTGTTTTATGGAATTCGTCTCCTACCTAGTTGTATATATATACCAGAGCACTCGCAGGTTCCTTGTAGCATATTGTTAGAACTCACTCACTATACTTTGTTATCAGGTTTTCCTCAACAGGATTATTAAGAAAGGTAGTAGAGTTGATGGGAGGCGTCCTGATGAAGTTCGGCCCCTATGTTTCAAGTCCATTAACCGGACAGAATTGAATGGATCATCTCTTTTTGCTATAGGAGATACTCAGGTCATTGTTTATATTCTTCTCATGTTTTTGTTGCCGTTCTGTGTGTCAATAGCTTATGCGCGCAAGAAATTTTAAATTTAGCAAATGCTCGTCTGTATCCATAATTGCAGGTTCAATGCGTGGTCACTCAAAGAAGCCCTATATATGGTGAAGCTCGGTTCATGGATACTTGGCCAACTGGTGAACCCGAATATGACTACATGGTTCGACCTTTTTTGATCAATGGAGAAGGGAAAGAAGGTTGGTGGGGTAGTTTCCAAGTCAAGGTTGTAGGTTTTTTGAAGCTCTATTTTAAGAACCAATATGTAGCTTCATGCTTGGTGATAGATTCCCGGTAGCAATAATCAGGTTTTACTACTTGATTAATTTATGACATCTTTCCTGGGGTGATTTACTTGAATTGCAGAATCGCCAGACCCAAAGTAACAAGCATTGCATATCACCTTAATATCGAGCATCAGGATGTCATAGATAGTCTTTATTGAAGTTCTCGAGTGTAGTTTCCATTTTATTTATCTCGCTGCTTTTGTGCTGTTTAAACATGAAAACCAAAAAAACAATTAGGGAGTTACATATTTACTTATCATTTTCATCTTCATCTCCTCACATGTTTGTAGGTCCTCTTATAGAGAGAGCTCTGGTAATTCCACTACCTAAAGAAGTTTCTTTCCCCTACATCATTCGTGTGAACACAGAAGTCAAAGATTCTGACGGTTCAACCTCTATGGCCACTGTTTGTGCAGGTATGCTGTCTCTCCTTTTCTTGACTTTGTCAGTGGACCGATTTTGAGACCATTTGAGCTTCTTCATAGTAGCTGATAGCTCTTGGTTTACCTTGTGATATGCTCATTTAAATTGGTTGTGACAGATACTTCTACAGAATATCATGTAAGTATCTGATGCATAGTTTGTATCACTGCACTCATACTCAGTTAGGTGTGAGATAATAGGACCAAAATGTAGTTTTAAATAGGAGAAAGAATGGAGTAGAAGGTTCTGAACATGATAATACATTGTCTAAAATAATAATTTGTGGGTGGATTTTAGCGACTAGGTGAATTTGAAACTGGATTTGTGTTGTCCACTCCTACAAATACTATTTGCTTTGATTTTAAGGGATGAAAGAGGACACTATATGTCTTCTTAAAGTTTGTCCGATGTCCAACAGTCCAAACATGTTATCAGTAGCCAAACTTAATCGTGGGTCCGAATGACCACACTTAGGAGCTATCAAAAATTAGGGTTTTAGGTGAAAAATATCCATACCCTTTAAGTAAGTGCGTCATTATCATGGAACTGATACCCATCAACTGTTACTTTTATGAGTTGTATTATATTGTCTAGTAAAAGTAAGACTTATATGGGGTTTTAGTCCTCGGTGTCAGGTGACTCTACTTTGTTAACTACATTCTGTAAGGTACTTAATCCATACAGCCTAATGTACTTGGATGTTGTCTGTAGGTAGTATTGCCTTAATGGAAGCATCAAAGAGCTAGTCAGGCGTTTCACGTAGTCTAGTGTCAATGATTAGGGCCTGGAATTTTGAATACCCAATTGGAGTATGATAGTTTACCACACATGTTGCAGGCATTTCAGTCGGTGTATTCATGTCCCAATTGCTTAAATTGTTTTATATTTTCTAGGCTTGGGTGTATGACCACTTTCCGAGCTTGAGACCTCCCCTACCGAATGGTTACTGAAGTTGATCCATTTGATGGAAAAATTAGTGATTACCACATTCTAACAAGTTTATTTTCAAAAAAATAGATCCGTTAGATAATAAAAAACCAAATTGTTATATATATATATATGCTTATCCTCCTCAATAGAAGTTACACTCTCCACATGAATCATCTCTTACCATAAACTAGATTATGGCTCCAAACCACAATTTACGTTGGAAGAAGATTTATGTATTTGCCGTAACTTTGTTCTATGCTATCCAAAAAGAGGAGAAGAACGCGCCCGATGTGGTTTTGTGAGTACAAGTTATTTGAGAACTCTTTGAAAATCAAATGCAAAACCTAATAACCGCGATGGAATAATGTTGTATATTCGATATGGAACTATTCGGGATAACGTTCAAGAATTTATGGCATTAGTTCGTTGCCCATTCAAGAATGGAGACGATGGAAAAGGTCGAGTTTTCAATACTTACCTCATTTCAACACTAAAGACTTCTATCGCACTCGTAAAGCCTGGATATTAGTATCCTTTTAAGTCGCATCAAAGAAAATGAGTTGTAATGTCATTTATATTTATAATGGTTTAATGGTTGTAATGTTGGTTTAGACATGATATTGTCACTTTTAATATATTAAATAGAATACTTCATATATTATCTAATTAAATAGACATGATATTGTCACTTTTAATCATATCACATTTAGTCAAAATACCAAAATACAAATTATAAAATGGGCTTCATTCAAGACTTGAAAACATTTAAGCATCCTCTTCATCATCGGTCATAACTACGAAGCTTAGGCATAGACAACATTATGGCCTTCCATAATTCAATCCTTTTCTCAAATGATTGCACCAAGTCTTGGGGAGTTCACCGTCACAACCAAATTCCCTCCACAATGGAGGTAATGGACTTCCTTCATGCAATGGAGGCCAATGTAATGATTTCCTTCCACGTGCCCATGACAACGGTTTTTTTATTGACAAGTCTTCGTCAAACGGTATTCTTGTTGGTGCAAATGTAGTGCTCATGTCTCGGG
Source organism: Papaver armeniacum (assembly GCA_023531295.1). Lineage (NCBI taxonomy): Eukaryota > Viridiplantae > Streptophyta > Magnoliopsida > Ranunculales > Papaveraceae > Papaver > Papaver armeniacum. Next base: position 41,514 of record JAJJWW010004986.1, read on the forward strand.
AGATTAAATGAATGACGCAATTGAATGCGTTCAGTAGTTAGCCACATATAGGCATGCGCATCCAATATTGGCTTGTCAAACATATATTACCAGTTTAACCTTCCATTTCCTGAAGCTCTCATTTAACACCTCATCGGTTTCGTTTCTTTCAACTCTCATCATCGGCTTATAGAAGTCATGGTAACCACGTAGTTCCATTAAGCATTTTTGCCTTACGTAAGTAACTTGGTCACAATCCCACCCTATCGCGTCTTCAAATGGTCCAAGTTGATCTACGAAGTGGTAACCACAATTCCCATCACCATGAACATCCTCGTAGCCTTGATATAACCACGAATATAGTGGGAAAAACGAAGTAATATTCATAGAGAATGTAATGGTTCTGGCTATATCGACCATTAGCGTCTCTAGGTGGTGGTTTAGGCACTCCTTTAAGATGAATCGTCTCCTTCTCATTCTTATTTTCAACCATCGGACTCTTTCCATTGTTCCTTGCTAATTGTTTAACACCAACTTTACCAATAAGTCTTTTTATTGAATTATCTTGGGAGGAAACCTCGATTCGACATTGGAACTTGACCTTTAACTCCATCATCTTTTTTTCCACTTTCTTTACGACCATTTCCTTGAACAACAACTTTGCTTCTTTCTTGTTGTTTAGAGCGAAATCTTAGGACCTTTTCCTTTAACATCAATTTTGCTTGTTGCACTTTCTTGACTAGGAAGCTGATACATTTTTGTTGTACATTTCGACAACTTGGTTCTCCTTTATCCGCTTGACCTCTTTTTCGTTTGTTTCTACCTTGAACATCATCCTCTTCCATCTCATCCTCCGCTTCATATTCCTTTCAACCATTCATAACCACAAGGATCTGTTTTCTTTGATTCTTCTTCCAATTCTCTTGCTTTTTATTTCCTACGTGCCCTTTTTTTGGTAGGAGGCCTCCCTTTACCCTTCCCCTTTGGTGGTTCCTTGATGTCATACCTAAATTGCGGATATACGAAATCTCTCAAGTTACTCAACCATATTTGCCTTTGGCCTTGGCTTAGTGTAGTATATTTCTCGGCTAGAGCTTTTCCAATCTGATCGAAACGTTCCTCCAAATTGTGGATCAAAAAACGGAATGTTAATTGTTGCCAAAAGGGATCAATATCTTGAATCGGGATCACTTTGTCTTGATATGTGGCTATAACATGCCGACATGGGAGTCCCAAACTTGTCATGTTTGGACAAACACACTCTTCTTCATAATCCCCCAATTCATAATGTTGTACTTCATACATTATCTTCTCAAACCGTAAACTTGATGTGTAATTCCCTTAGCCACTCATTGTCCAACCATTTAGTGTGTTGTTTAGTTCGGCTTTTTTCAAAGGTCTATCGTGATCACGGAGGAAATACGAAGAATGCATGGCTTCAAATAACGTAACTAACCCACCATTACAACTATGAAGTTTCTTCTTGATAGGTTGTGAGATGACTCCGCGTACTTGTAGCTTGGTTGTCATAGTGCCTATGTTGGTTAGTGAACGAAATACTGAACTTCTCTTTGTGAGGATCAACCAATTATCAAACAAATACTTCACAACACTTGGATAACCACTTTTCCAATTGCTCTATCTTCATATTCATCCACGGTGATAGAATGCTCTCCACTCCGTTTTGAAACTTTCCCCATTTTAGTTCCGCCAACTTGTCATCGTTCTTAAATTTCTCTTTAGCCTCTTCTTGTTTATGTCTGTAGTGCCTTTATTCTATCCATTTCGCTTTTTTCGGGTTGGACGGACAAGGTACATGCATTAGTTTCAATACTTTTCCACAAATGGAATGTGCAAAGAAGGTTATGAGCTTAGGAAAACCCTCCTTATTGCATTCAGTGTATCCCTCACGTAGAATCTATGTTGTGGACCATAGTAAGTGAGACCTCAGACCTATGTATAAAAAACTTACAGTAAAGAAAAGAAGGTGGTTATGCTGTCGGTGGATGTGTCTCAAAACGTTTATTTGGTTCGTGGAAAAATTCTGAATGACCACACTTAGGAGCATATCTGTTACCCTTTAAGTAAGTGCGTCATTATCATGGAACTGATACCCATCAACTGTTACTTTTATGAGTTGTATTATATTGTCTAGTAAAAGTAAGACTTATATGGGGTTTTAGTCCTCTAGTTTGGGTGTCAGGTGACTCTATTTTGATCAACAAAAACCTAATGGGAACTTTGTTAACTACAGATTTGTGATCCATTTGATGGAAAAATTATGTTGTCTGATTACCACATTCTAACAGATTTGGTTAGTGATTACCACATTCTAACAGACTTGTCGGTGAGTGTTCTGACTACCCTTTTTTGTCCCTGTGACATGCATTTGTGCTACTGTATGTTGCTTTTCCATTTTGGATATAAGTAAACACGATTTTTCAGCTTTTTTAATAATCTTAAGAATATAATTTGCTTGGGGTGGGCATCTTCTGCTCTTTTATTTTATTTATAATTATAATTTACTTGTTGCAAGTCTAGGTACCTACCAAGGTGTAATTGCAATTTTTTAACATTTTGTTTGTTTGGGATTTATGTAGAGTTTGGAAGAGCATCTCGGGGATGTGATTTTCAATGTTGCAGGTATGCGGAAAGGAGTAACTGCAGCTCAATTGGTTGTAAATCATGCTGGGGTTCCTCTAGATATCATATGCCAGTGCTTAGGACCCTCATTTAAAGGTCGCCATCGTATCCTTAACCATATGGAACAAGAGATCAACGCTCCCCGTTCTTCTCATCTCGACGATTGGGATAGGGTCGACTCAGATCTAGGTTTGATTTATTTTTTGTCCATCTGGTTATCATGTTATATATTACAACTGTCTTTTGGATTTGATACTACTGTCACGGTTGCTGGTTGCAGTTGTGTTCGAGCTCACCGCTGATTCCCTTGAACGATTGGTGGGTCCTGATGGAGCTCAAAAGAGAGAATTTGAACGTGAAACAGGTATATCCTTCAGAATTGCCCTGCTCTAGAATTCATGTGAAAGGGAAATGAGATGCTTTCCTAGAAGGCTCGTGGACTGTGGTTGTAAAACAGCAAGGGAGAATTACATGCAGGACCCACTAAATCCATGTTTTTTTTTACTTTTTGCCATGTTCTTGCAAATTTTCAGAGTTTTAACCATGTTATATTATTCGTTTGTTGTTATACTTGTGATCCCAGGAGGGCGAATTGTATGTATCGTTGACGGTCGGGTTACCATAGCTGTGAAGAATGAAACAGGTCTTAGAGAAGTCAGGAAAAAGGTACTTACGGATGACCTGAATTGCGATGATCTAGTCATATCAATTTCTTACCTTTTTATTAGTGCCAGCAGTATCAAATAATGTGTACCGTACGACTCTTAATCTAGTTGCATCCCCTTTCGATGCTTATTAAATTATTCACATCTGACCTCACTTCTATTTGATGCTCTAAAACCTGTGTGCCTTAGGTTGATTCTATTATTTCAAGTGAGGTTGAAGTTGGAGGGATTTATGATGGTATTGTAAAGGCAATCAAAGATTTTGGTGCTCTGGTGGATTTTAATGGTGGTAGACGTCGAGGCCTGTTTCCAATTACTGAGTTGTCAAGGGAGCAGGTATGCTAAATATACATGGTTCTTCTATTAAAATACGTACATTGTCGTGCAGTTACAGTTGTTTGTGTTACGTTTTATGGTGAATTTGTGATCTTCTGGAGTTGTGGTTGGAGTTGTTAAGAATGGTAACTGAAGCTATAACATTACCCACATGCATGTTATGACAATGGATGTTCTTCAAATAAATTTTCAGGTCTCCCAAGTCTCTGATGTGGTATCAGTAGGCCAGCATCTTCGTCTCAAGTGCATTCATCAGGACGATCCGGCTTTTTCAATACTATCACTAAGGGCAATGGAACAGTAAATGTAGAAATATAAATTTGCCGGGTAATATGGTCTGGGTTGCAAGTTGTTTGGTGGCTATGCATCCAGCATGTAACTCCTATGTAACTTGAGTCTGAAGAATGACATGGATTTGCGGCGAAGAACTGGTGGACCAGGCAATATCCCTAAACATCATGTCTATCATCTGTGAAGGAATCAACACAATCTCTTTGCAGAAGACTGGGCGAATGTGTCAAACATGTAACGACTTTTTATGTGATTTTTTTCTTTTTCTTTTTATAAGCTAACTAGGTATCACCCCGGCCTACGGCCGGGGCTCAACCTCTATCGACTCTTTTTATGTTGTTTAGACGTCCAATTTGTATCCTCAACATGCAAATCAGGCGGAGCACACGGAGCCAGTACTTAAATAGTCATGTTATAATATCGTATTTGGTTAATTAGTTGTAGTCGGGATTGGGAACAACCTAGTGTTTAGCTAGAGCATGTGGTTTCGGTATTTTGTTGGTCGGGTAAAATTATCAGGTTATAATATGGTCGTTTAGTTAGTTGGGTCATGAAGTCGGGATCATATGGAACCTAGTGTTTACCCAGGGCATGTGGTTCTGGTATTTTATTGGTCAGATCAAATTAGTCGGAGCCCAAAAATCTCAGTCATGGATTAGAAAATCTAGAGTCCAGCGAAGTATGCATATTAAAATTGGTTGTGATTTGGCTGAAATATAGAAATAAAGCGTATACTTGGTCGAACCAAGTTAGCCGGGGCCGCTTAAATTATCTTGGAAATTAATGTTGTGGAAATTGAATTATTGTCCCTCCTTCTGATGGGCCTTCACAAATATCCCTAATAGACTTTACAAATGTCCCTAATGGCATAATTGAAATTTTTTCTAAAAACCTAATTATTATAATTCCTTATTTAGCCTTTCCCATCTCTTCTTTTTCTTCAGAGAACAAAATCTCTTTCTTCTTCGCATCGCTCCGCCACCATCTTCTCCATCGTCTCCCACCACCACCAAAATCCCTATCGACGCCACCACAACTAGCACCACCACATCTATTACGTCCACCACTAGTATCAACAGATCTATCACGTTTTTTTTTTGATTTCAACTGATTTCATACAGATTCAAAAATCGATTTGAGTTTTTGGTTTTCGATTTTTGGTGATTTCGAGTTTGGTTCAGGATTTAATTGAACTATTGTCAACAAATGACTTCTTCTTCTTCTTCTTCTTCTTCTAAAAACTAAATTTGAAATAAGATTCAAATAAATTGAGATCTGATTTAAAATCAGAGAAGTAATTAATAATAATGATGGTGGTAGTGTGGCGGCGATCATGAGGAGGTATGTATTTGAATCTATTTACGTTTTTGTTTTGAGATCTGAAATCGCAGCTAGTGAAAGAATGGGTATGTGTTTTTGTATAGTGAATTGCTTCGCTAATGAATGTCGAATGGATTAGAGATAAATAGATGTATGTTAGGGTGCAATTGAGTTGATTCACAATTAGATGAATGTTAGGGCAGTGGTGTTTGTTGAAGCTGAAATAAGAGCAAGTAGAGGATGATGTTTGTGGCTACTACAATGAAGGAGTTGAAGTTGTTGTTGTTTATGAAGCTACAGGTGATTATCAATTGTTGTTGTTTATATGTTTTATGGGATCAATCTATCTCTGCATGGATAAACATCCATTGTTGATCCAACTACTGTGGATAAACATCCACTGTTGATCCAACTGAAATGTATAAACATCCATTGTTGATCCAACGGAAATGGATAAAATACTGTTGGATTTTGGTTCTGGTTGTTTTGGTGTTGGTGGTGGTCTTTGAAATGTGTGATTTGTTAGTAGCGGTAATGGTGGAGAGGTACGAATGAGAAATTAGTCATGGAAATAGTAGTATAATGGTGGTTACGGTTGTTTGTAGTTGTCGAGATTGGTTTTGAAGTCATTCTTGGAGTCGTTGGTGTTTATGAAGCTACATGTAATGATCGGGTAATGAAATATGGTGGTTATATGGGTTGAAGCAGCGGTGATATTGGATCAACTATGGTTGTTGATCCATATATTTTGGATCAACTATGGTTGTTGATCCATCTATATGGGATCAACTCCGTTGTTGATCCTTTGAACTCATGCTTTGTAGTTTAAATGATGTAAATTTCTTCCAAGGTTGAACTTGTGGTGCAATGGTAGCATGACTGACTCCATGTCAGATGATGCGTGTTCGACTCACGCCAAGTTCACTCCATTTTACATGGATCAACTATCATTATTGATCCAATTTTACATGGATCAACTTCCATTGTTGATCCAATTTTAGTGGATCAACAATGGAAGTTTATCCACTAAATTGGATCAACTTCTACCGTTGATTCTTTTTTGATCAAATCTTTGTTGGTTTATTTTTATTTGGATCAACTACTATTGTTGATCCAAAAATATCTAAACCAGCCGGCGCGGCGGCGGTGGCGCGGCGGCGGCGGTGGCGGTGGTGGTGGCGGCGGCGATGACGGACTAGTGGTGGAGGAGGACTGTTGGTGGTGTAATGGTGGTGGTGGAGGACTAGTGGTGGTGTAATGGTGGCGGTGAAGGAGTGGTGGTGGAATATTAGTGGTGGTGGCGGTTGGTAGGTGGTGGTTGTTGAACGGTGGTGGTGGAATGGTAGTGGTGGTGGTGCTAGTGGTGGTGGTGAAGTAGTAGAGGAAGAAATTTGTTGTATTTTGAAATAAAGAAAAATATTAGTATAGAGTTGAGGGTAGTAAGGTAATCTAATATTAAATGGATAAGGTTATAAAAAAAGTAGGGACATATTTATTATTGTATAAGGACATATTTATTGAGTGTCAAAAGTAGGGACATATAAATAATGTACCCTGTAATGTTTAGCACTAAGGTCAGCCGTTTTGAATTAAGAAATTAAATTAGATTATGAAATCTAATTATATTTGGAAACTTTTCCACGACAATCCTCTAAATTTAGGATTAATAGCCTAGGTTAGCTTTATTCCGGGCCACGACGTAATTTCAACCACTCAAAATAATAAAATCTCAGTTGCATACACAACAAATGGACGGGTTTGTACACCTCATGAATTAACGATCCCCGCCGGAATGGTATAAATCAAGGGTCGTCTCAGCCCCAAGACAGACACCCTACTTTGGTTATTAAGAATTAAAGTATAGGTTGTTGAGTTCGCTCTTGAATTCGTAGTGCAAAAATGTCTAGCGTGATTGAGAGAGTTTGCAATTTTGAAGTGCGTGACTGGAGGACTCTACCCACTGTATTAGTAGCTGATCCACAATCCATCAACAAACTATTATAGGACGAAATCCTGTAGACAAATAAACATGACATAAAAGAAGTTCTTTACTACCCGTCATGGGATACAACAATAAATTCAACAATTACGATTCTAACAATTGTTCTCATTATGATAGATATATATACACCCATTTGCTTGAATTGATAAATATTACCTTCTTCTTTCTTAATTTGATTTCTTCGCTAAAATTAAAACAACAAAATAGACTCGATGGGATTTGAAAAAATACCAGCACATCACGCGCACCATTTGTAGGACCGTATCCATAATCCACATTTAGAACACTCATTGAAAGGCCAGCCCGGCGATGAACGACCGTATCCATAATCGACAATTAGAACATTCATGGGAAAGCCATTGAGAGCAGAAGAAGTAATGGATGTAATATGAGGAATTCGACTGAGGCGGTGGATACAGAAGATGTACCTATACTCTGGAACTGAAAATATTATGGGTCGGGAAAGATTCGAGACATATAAGAGTTGGGGTTAGACGGGATCAACGCAAAATCTTCGTTACATGTATAGAAACCTAACTGGAATATAGACATGGTTAACTAATATTTCCTGTTAATATTACTATGGAAAAATGCCACGCATGGCGAGTATGTCGGGCAGAGACATGGTTAGCATCAATATAGAGGGCCAAGGCATAAACTGTTGATTTTACTACCTGTAGTTTGTTAACTGTTGATTTTGGTTTTGACATGACAGAGAAAACAAACTATTGTTTTGATTTTGACGTACTGATATTATTACCTGTAGTTTTGACGTATTTGGTGTTAGTTTAACTGAGGAATCAAATTCACATAAGGAAATACTTAACTTGGAAAAATCCGAGAGTTAGGAAACTGTTTTGGTATAGACCGGCCTCGTACTATACCCGATGGTTAGTTATTTAAAGTCAGGGTTCTTCCGGTCAGAGCCAGGATTAGTCTAATTAAGATGGGCCAAGGCATAATCTAAACCGTCTAATTAAAGGCACCCGACTAATCTCATCCGTCCTTTGGCCTATCATAAGCCACCTCCAATCCCATCCATCCCTTGGCCCAACTGTCTAATCTTATCCGTCCTTTGGCTTATCATAAGACAAAGGCAACGTTTTTTTATACTATTGATATATAGATAGAGAACTTAACCAAGTTTGCAGATACCTGAGGGCTGCACAGAAACTGTGGCAGTTCTAGAATTCAAAACCGATCAGTCCACGGCTCGGTGGCAGTTAACGCTTTAGAGCCGACTGATCAAACCGAAATTGACCGTTAAATTATAAATGAATAGTTGGGCCGACCGAGCGAAGCAATGGAGGACCTTTATATGGTCACTTTTTTGTAAATAGTAAGTGATTAATTGACACAAAAAGATTGGATTTTGGTGTCCCAAATTGATTTCAATCAACAATGAAATGCCAAAAGAGCCCCTCCATGTTTCCATTTCTCACTAAAACTACCGTAAATACGACACAAAATGAAGGGTAATGGCGTAAATTTCACGGGCAGAAAAAAGGACACGGAGGTTGGAAATGGTTTAATTGTTGAGGGGCAGTTTAGTAAAACCAAGGTAAAATGACCCAAAGGTTGCGGGTTCGAATCCCGGCCACCTTTTTTTTTTTTTTTTTTTTTTTGGTTTTTTTCCTTAAACCGATAGGGGAGATCAAGACAGAGAATAATTACAACTCAATGGGCAAGAACTTCAATCTGTTCCTTTCTTTCTTCTTCTTCCTCCTCCTCTCGATTTCTCCTCTCGAAGGAGGCGCTGCTGTTTGAGAGTTAGAGATGCAGATAAATTCATAGAAATTCATGGGAGATGTTGGAGGTTGTGAGGAATTCGGATGTTGAATTTCAAGAAGGAAGGGATTTGATGATGGTAGAATTGATATGGGTTTGATGGAAATGAGGAATCTGAAGCTGAGAAGTGAAATTCTAGCTAACATGGTGAATTTGAAGATGAACATGAACCTGGATCTAGAAAAGAATACAAGGAAGCTGATAAGAGTGGAATGGAGAGATGATGAAGCTGCTGTTAAGAAATTAGCTATGGATAAGAGAATTTAGGGGTCCTGAAACTGCAATTAGGGCATGATGTTGTTGCTGATAGTTTGTGGTAATTGATGGAGATAATAGGTGGAGATTCATGGGAATTCTGAAGTTCAGAAAGTTTAGAAGAATGGGTTCTGTTCGAATTGGATCTGGGATTTGAGTTTGAGTTGCAGGGAATGAATTTGAGTTGTGAATTGATAGTATGAATTGCAGGGGCTAATTGGGTTTGCAAAGATGATACTGTTAAGTGGTGCCGGTAAAGATGCAGTTGGAATGGTAAATGGTTGAGGGTGCTGTTGTTGTTGGTTTGCAAGCAGCTGCAGCTGCAGCAATGGGTGTTATGGAGTTTATGTTGTAGTTTGGGGGTGATTTACAAGATATGTTGCAGCTGAACTGAAGTGGGAGTTGCAGTGGTAGTTGATTTCTTTATTCAAGTTGGTGATATTCTTAAAAAGGGATTTGAGTTTAATATCAGTGAAGGCAACGATGGCTAATTTCGCGGCAACATCAAGTGGGCTCCCGCAGTAATGGGTTTAGCTTGGCAGCGACGAGAAAAGGATTTTTTGTACTGGAATTGATTGAGAAATGGAGGTGTATATGCTGGATAATTTGAATTGGTTATGCTCGAGGATTTTGGTTCAAAGTGCTGCGACAGATTAATGGAGATGAGTTGAGAAGATACAGATGATGGAGGAACGGGATAAAAGGGTGGTGTTCTGGTATCTGGAGTTGGGGTCTATGGTGAATTTCTTTTTTGAACTTGTGGTGTTCGATTGAGAGCAGTAGGCAGCGAACATAGGGAACTTAGTGGAGTTATGTGTTGGTTGAATGGTCGTGATTAAATGGTAGCTGGAGAGAAAGCTATAGCCGTGAACGGAAGATGGGAGCAAACAAATTGCCCGAGATGCTGTGGTTGAAGGGAATCACAGATGCACTTTGGGATTGTTGATGTGGTTTGGAAATTGAATTTATTTAAGAAATTTTGTGCTTGTTGTGCAATCGGTGGAGGTGATTGATCGAAATGGAAGATCGAGAAGGAAATGAGAACGGGAAGAGGCTTAGATGGTCATGGAACATCATTTGGCTGCAGATCTCTTACTGGTGGTGGCTAGATAGATAGAAGATGGAATCAAGCTTGGGTTAGTGGTGGTATGTAATGTGCACCCTTGAATTAGTGATTGTCTATATGTGGCTAACATTTCTACGAGGCTACTGTGATCGTTGGGTGAAGATGAGATGATGTGATTTAAGTGGTAGTTCTACAATGGTCAAATGAGTGGGGGACAATGATACCAGAATATGAGTTTAAGAGATGTCGCTGCTGCCATTGAGTGGATGGGTTTTGCTTGAGAAGTATGTGCTGTAATCTGCAATTGAAGAACAAGGAGAAGAGGATGAAGCTGTTAACTGAGAACAACAAGAAGTTGGTGCTGCAGTGAAGAATGGATTAGATGTATGCTAGGATTTGTTACAGGGAATCGAAGTAAAGGCCTAAAAAATGGTCTGAGAATTGCCCGGAAAACGGACAAAACTCTGTCGGATTTTCATGCCAACGATTCAACTCAGAACCTGTGACCGATCCACTTCACTAAGTAAGATCCTGTAAGCCCGAGTAAGGCAACTAACTCGGCCGACTCTCTCTGCCTTGACTCTTTACTAACTGGAGACCTTTAGTTTGACAGTTAAATATAATGGATCAGTGACGGAATAATCCACTTTTCCTGAAACATAGCGAAAGTATCAATTTTCCTAAAACGGGGTGAAAGTATCACTTTTCCTGAAACTGGGCGAAAATATCACATTTTCTGCGAAAGTAGTCACAGACAAATATCTTTAGATTTTTCTTCGGTCGGCCCTCCCACCGTGGCAACGGTTGTACTAGTATGGCCACTTTTTTGTAAATTGTAAGTCATCAATTGACACAAAAAGATTGGATTTTGGTGTCCCAAATTGATTTCAATCAACAATGAAATACCAAAAGAGCCCCTCCATGTTTCTATTTCTCACTAAAACTACCGTAAATATGACACAAAATGAAGGGTAATGGAGTAAATTTCACGGACAGAAAAAAAGGACACGGAGGTTGGAAATGGTTTAATTGTTTAGGGGCAGTTTAGTAAAATCCTAAGGTAAAGTGACTTAAAGGTTGCAGGATCGAATCCGGCCACCTACTTCTCTTTTTTTCCTTCTTTTTTTCTTCCTTCTTCTTTCTTCTTCAGCCATGAAACCAGATCTAATTCCTCTTTCAAGTTAAATCTATTCAATTCGTGTCAAACTTGAAAAACCTAAATCATCATTAACAGTAGCTGTTCTTGAAGAAGAATTCTGAAAAGAAGGGAAAAGTTTGAGCAGAATCAATATCAGTAAACCAATCTGAAGATTAAATCATCGAAAGCGATTTGAAAGGTAAGATTGATTTATTATTATCATTTTAATTTGATTGCGACTCTTGATTTAGTCGATATGGAAACCTAATTTCAGAACAAAAAAATAATTAAGGTATAAAACCTAATTTTATAGATACGAATCAAAACCCCTAGACTAAATTTTAGAATCTCAGAAGCTAGGGCTTGAGATGATAAAGTGCCGATGTTAATTGAAACGAGAAGAATTGATGGATCTAATGATCGAGGTGGTGGTGATTAGGGCTTGAAGGAATTGGGGGTTTTGCTTTCGGTTGTGAAATAATGAATGAATGGGTCTGTGATTGATGAAGGAGATGGTGTTGATGCCGAGAAGAAGCTGGTTGATCTTCTTTGGGAGTGTATTAAATCAGTTGGATTTCTTTCTGAAGAATTAGGGTCCGCAGGAGTTGAACTGATATGGTTGAATCTAGAGGAGATGGGTTGAGAAGCTAAGAAGAAATTGGTGTTACTGTTACCATGGGTTGAGAACCAATCGATAAATTCAAGGGAATTAGAAGGTGGTACTGGTTGATTGAGTTGCTGAGATAGGTGATTAGGTTCTGATAGAGGAATTGTTGAGGATTAATGGAGAATTTAGGGTGTGTTGAAGATGAATTTGGTGGTTGTTCTTCCATGATTAAGTCAGAGAAGAAAAACTCAAATCTCAGATGGAAATGGAAATGGATTTAGGGGATTTCTCCATCTGCCATGTATTTTCATAGATCATGCTAAAACTTTGATAAACTGTAAATGTGATTTTACTGTAAAATTAGGTGTTGTACAGTGTTTGAAAATAGAGACATACATATGTTTAGAATATGGAAGAAAAACTTATAGTGGCAGTGGTTGGGAGGGCTCACATGGATGGAATTGAACTATTATGGAAACATGCAGAGGACGACGATGCTGATTAGCTTCTACTCGCAGCATCAGAAAATGGGTGTCTGCAAACAGGGTAATCTCATCGTCGCCTTTTGTAACTTTCTTTCTTTTTTACTATTTCAGATAATTGCTAAATTGACACCAAGCATAAACCGTGTTGTTCAGCTGAACTTCATTTTCATGTATCTCATCTCAGAGAGATTAAAGTGCTTGTGCAGTTTCGCTGTCCTGTCATATTAGTTATCCTTATTGGTAATTTCTGTGTATGTGGGAGAATAAGTAGGTGGTCCAAAGTTACTGCAATTTGTGTCAGATATCTGCTGAACATAGGGATGTTTAGCTGCACTCCCATTTGCTTCGTGGTGCCATATGTTGTATCTTACAGATTGACCATACAATACAACTTGAATGCTTTTCTGGAAATATTATGCTGACATTTTATTGGTTTTCATTTATTTTTTCTTCTCTTTTTCTTCCAGTTACTATAGATACAATACCTAAGAATGGTGAGAATGAAACAATATGGACATGTGAGTATTGTGAACAAACAGCTGAACTCGAGTTGCAGCAAGGTGTGCAAGTAACCAGTTGAAAAGAAGTAATTGAAGATAGGTCAAACAGTGTAAATAAATTAAAATACCGAGTTGAAGGATCCTATGTGGAGGTAACACTGCTTCTGTTTTCGTCTTTCCTTCTCATGTAGTATCTGGTATGTTGCAACTTGCAACTGTGGTTTTGTATTGTTAAACACAATACCTAGTCTATGTAGTAGTGTTGGTCAATTAGCTTCCACTGCTTCCATTGGTATGAGATGTTCTGTAGCAAATTTAACAAATTTGTTTCTTTGAAGTAAGTGTTGTATGCGTCTACTATTTTTGTACTCATCCAAACTGAATCTCACTTTCACCCTAAAATGTTCGATGGCTATGATTTTTGTAACATTAGGTGAATGGAGTAAGCAAAAGTTTAGATGCGGATAAGGAGGAAAGGATTTACGCCTGCTACTTGAATTCACTGGATTTATGGATCCTGGCATAAAGCCAAAAAGAAGGGAGATGATTTATAATATTTTTCTCGAATACCAGAAGAAGAAATTACTAAGTGATGAGTTTGATTTGGCTGACTTTGTGATTGACCTTCACCGTCCGCTGAAAACTGGGTGTTACAAGGGTGAGGAAATGGATTTTGTGTAAATTGATGAAGTGCAGGATCTCACCGTGAGACAGATTGGTCTTTTTAAATATCTTTGCAGAATTTTTGTGGATGGATTTGTTTTTTTTTTTGGTGATACTGGACAAGTGATTGCCGGTGGGGTACAAGTGATTGTTCTACAACGAGTTTATTTTGGGGTTGACTTGCAAAAGACATGGATTTTAGGATGCAAGATCTTTGTTCTACAACGAGTTTATTTTGGGTTCAGGAAGTGATGGCATGGGAAATGCAAAAGACATGGATATTTATGAGTAAGTTGAACCTTTTGCCGGTTGATAGTAAAATTAAACCGTAAACTAAACCTTTTTCTTAAGTTGTTTTGCTAAGTTATGCACTGTTCTAGGAGTATCGACATTATGTTTGTTGACTTGCTTATTAGACTGTTGCTTGCTAAAAATATGATCAGAAGGGCGTAGAATCTTATGTATATCGCGCTTTTTTGTTAAAAATGGTATTTTTCTTTCTAATTCTTAAACTATCGGAGTTAGCACCAAAGTTACATTTTATAGCTTGCTCTCCCCCGGGAGGAGCCAACTTGTAAAGGTTTAGTGCTCTTTCAGTTTTGATTAATAGTCGCTATCCTGTTATGAATGAAGAGGAAAAATTGAAATTAAAATTCTTTAATAAAATGTTTACAAAAAGAGGAGCCAATCATACGACCGTTTCTTGCACTATTTTGATTGGGCCGACAAGCGAAGCGAGGGAAGACATTTATATGGCCATCTTTTTGTAAATTGTGAGTGATCAATCGACGCTGGAAGATTAAATTTGGTGTCTCAAACCTTTTTCAATCAACAATGAAATGTCAAAAAAGCCCCTCCGTATTTCAATTTCTTACTGAAAGTACTGTAAATATAACACAAATGAAGGGTAATCGCGTAAATTTATCAGACAAAAACAGGGCGAAAGTATCACTTTTTCTGAAACGGGACGAACGTATCACTTTCTCTGAAACGGAGCGAAAGTATCATTTTTTCTGAATCGGAGCGAAAGTATAACTTTTTCTTAAAAGGATCAAAAGTATCACTTTTTCTGAAAAGGAGCGAAAGTATCACTTTTTCTGAAACGGGGCGAAATTAGTCGCAGACAAACCCCATCTTCGGGTTTTTTTTCGGTCGGCCCTCCCACCGTGGCAACGGTTATACTAGTATACTTAACATATAAAGGAGACTTCTTAGGGAATTTTTTTCTTCTTTTTTTATTTGATTTTTGGGTAATCTGCTGGAGGCCCTCATAGGGAATTATGTATTCAATAAGTTTCTTTTGTTACGAGGTGTTATCTGTATGTTCTTGGGCTTGCAACACAACATGAATTACAACTAGTCTTGCTTTTCACTTTTCTCACTGCGCAAGCAAGAAGTTAGCCCTGTTGTTCAGCAAAACCAGGAATTTGGCATCCAAAATGAAGATTTTCCTGCTTTACCTGGCTTTAAAGGTATTTCCTATTCTCAAGAACACAATGGTGGTTTGTACTTTGTTGTTTATGTCGCTATATGATCTTGCATCATTTTGACATATATATTGTTAGTTATGCCGTTCCGTGGAGACTTGTTTTCCATATCTGTCTGGCTTTAAAGTTTTGACATAAGTCTAAGACATAGCTAGACTAGAGCTGTCGTCAGTGTAGAAGTTTCCAATTGGATAAAGGTAGAGTGAGAACTGTCATAACAAATTAAGTTAAGTTGCTGGTTCTTACCAATTCTGGTTCATTCCGTATTTACCATGTTGGATCACTCATCTGGTTTGCGGCATCAGCCATTAAACCAATGATGGATGGTCAAGCAGACTGGTCCACGACTACCTTTGCTTATAAAATTTTGTTCTGATTTTCACTTCTCACTTACAGATGGGAAGGTCTGCAGGATTTAGCCTGGGAGGTACATACATATCTCACCACCAACAACAACCACAACATTTTCCATCAGTGAGTAGCGTTGGTGTATCTTTTGGCCATGCACATAATCAAGATCTTCTTCATTTGCACGGACGGCTCTGATTTATACCCAACTTTTGGTAGTTTCCATTCAGAGGTTTGTCTTTGTTCCCATCACTAACTTATTGCAGAGTAAATTGGAATCTTGTCCTTCTGGGTTCACTTTTATGTACATTTAGTTTCTTATTCTCTGTGTTCTACACTTTTCTGCTATCGAAAGCCACAACAATGTTGCACCATCTGTCAGCTAAATGAAATTAATCTAGGCATCATGTAAACGGAAATCAAATAGAAGTTTCAGTTACATCCAAGATGATCACCTTACTTCTTTCTTATTATGCTCATGATTGTGGTGTTGCCATTGATGATGATGATGAGAATGGACGATTATCTCCAATTCTTTTAGTTCACGTGATCTTTGGATTTGGCAAATGGGTGTCTATAATGGGATTTATGTGTTTTTGCTGATTCTAATAGTGCCTTTTTTTTTTTTTTTTGATCGGGTGCATTTTCTAATAGTGCCTTGTGCATATGCATCTCAGGCTACAATTGATTGAAGAAACATTATACATGTCTGAGGCCAGTCAATAAAGATTAGTGTTTTTGGTCGTGTTCAAAGATTAGGGATGTAATATGTTCCTGCTGTCATCGTTGTTTGTAATTAATGGTGGTGTTTCGGAAATAAGATTTGATTTAATCTTAGTTAAATCTAAATGAATTATATTGAATTTTTAAGGTGATTTTCATTTTTCAAACCCATTTTTGATTTTTAAGGTGTTCCCTTTTCTGCTTAGTTAATATATTTCCCTTCATAAAAAAAAAAAAAAAAATTACACCCATTTCAACGGATAGTGAAGATGTTGTGCAAGCTGCAAGATTGGGCGGACGCTTTTGCAGACCAAGTGAAATTGGGGAAACGGTCCAGTTTTTATATATCTTATATGGTAACAATTTGATTGGACAATAACGCGGGGATAGCTCAGTTGGGAGAGCGTGAGACTGAAGATCTTAAGGTCGGGTGTTCGATCCACCCTCACCGCATTTTTTTTCTTAATTCTCTTTTTGCATTTTTTTTTCTTTTTTTTAACCTCCCATGAGTCCTAGCCTCCTAGCCATACATACTACCTTCTTCCCTCGTTTTAAACTGCACCTTAATCTTATTATTCAAGAAAACAAGTTTAACCTCATGTTTAGATGTAATGATGGCAGTTCGGTGGCTGTTTGTATTGCCGAAACCGACTCTAGTAGTTTGGTTGTCGGAGGTGTTGGATGCCCATCCTTCCCTTTCGCACAGTATCTTTCTCATCAGCCAACTCAAATAATGGGATCTTGTTTAGGATTACTATTGGTCTCCTCCCTCTATCTTCATCTACTTGTTACTACCAACCAAAGGAAATCATCTACGCCAACACCGGGTCAGGTGATTTGCACATGTTGTTGCTGGTCCATCCGAGTCTTCTCATAAGGCTCATTTTTATAGAAAAGCTGTGGGGAGTTTTTATTTTTCTTTTGAAGGTCGGAATCTATCTATTCTATTCATTTAGAAATAGAACTTACATATTTGGAATATCATAATGGGTTTTATCTCTATCTTCAAGTTACTACCAAGCAATTTGGTGCACATGTTGCGATCATAACCAAAGAGCAAAGAGTCTTATCTCATTTAGAACTTACATATTTGGAATATCATAATGGGTTTTATCTCCTAAGAGCAACTGCAGTGGTGCGATCATAACCAAAGAGCAAAGAGCAAAAAAAAAAAACCAAAATTTGGGTTTAGTCCGTGTTGTAACGCAGTGGAGGGAGACTAAAATTTGGTCAGGCGCCCCAATCAGGCGTAATGGTAAGTTCCGCCCCATTTTTTTTTTTTAATTATTATTCGGGCGTAACTTTGAGTTACGCCCCAATCATGCGTAACTCTTGATTGCGCCCCAAATTTTTTTTTTTTTTTTTTTGAAGAACCATAAAAATAAATACCAAGTCTTTTTTCTTTATAGTCAACAAGTTATTAGGTTTAGATATAATTATTCGGTATGTTCATGAGTAAAAATATCTATAAATATTTAGATTTTATGTATAAATTTTAAATATGTAGATTTTGTATAAAAAAATAAATGTAAGATAATAACAAGTATCCCCTCATTGAGTATCTAAGAGGTATCCCAGAGTATCCCCTATCCTTTTTGTAATTAAAAAAATGTGGCACTTTAAATGGACTATCTGATACGTATCCTCAGGTATCCCCAAGTATCCGATACTAATACGGCGCAGATACGGATACGTCACGAATTTTGAAGTATCCGTGCTTCATAGATTACGACTGGTATTCATCATCTTTTTCTTAATATTTTTTGTTCTTGGTTGAAATTCGATCATGAGGATGTACATGATGATGATTATCCTTTACGAATCTTATTTCTATTTTTTAAGAGACCTTACTGTCTAGTAATCAATGACATGGTTTGTTAGAGCATTGCTCGGTTGAACCCGCCAAACGTTAGTACCTCAAGTTTGGTTATCATATTTTATTTCCAAAACTCAAGGTCGCTTGATTAAAAAGATTATTGGATTCAACTTCGTTATGTTAGACTAGGAAGTATAAAAATATTAAGACAAACAAACTTGTGTTACTTTGAAGAACCTGAAGATATATCGGCATCAACGAACATATCACCCTTTTGTTCAAGATTAAGACAAACAAGACTTTTACATTAAGAAAAACAAGACTTGTCTTGTTTCCATTTATATTTACGTTGCTTTCAAGACTTTTATATTGAAAACATAACATGAGAAGTTATATATATGAACCCCAGTATTGGAGACTTGATCATTTTATTATTATCAAAATGTCTAGGAAGAATATACAAGTAAGTTGTATTACAACTTATTAGGTATATTGAATTACAAAGTATAACGTTTATCTTTTGAACTTCGTAATTACGATATAAACACTATCTTTTTTAACTTATTACTAGATTGTGTTATCAACTTTAGGTTGATTCCAAGCCTAGAAAACTATGTATCACTATATGAGTTTAAGGAAGTAAACTTAGGAAACTTGTTTCATAGTTGAAAGGAGTCAATGAGATTGGTGGTCCGATTTCTTTTAGGGATCTATAGCGGGACCGATCCCTGCCTTGGGGATCTATAGCAGGACTGATCCATATTGGGGATCTCTTGCAGGACCGGTCACAATAGAAAAACGTATTCCTGGTTTTCATATATACTTTAGAGTTTGTGTGAATATCAGAATATGAGTTGCGATTTAGGGAAGTTCAAGATGTTAAAATTATGAGTAACTTGAACACATGCTAAATCTTATTCTTCACTGTTCAAATATATTCCTTGATACTCAAGGTGAGGTCCCAAACCGAAATATTTGAGAATCTTTTATGAGGGTTATCAAATTTACTTATATGTTTTATTTTCCCAGTAAATAAAACATATCTCTGTAAGATATATTAGTAAAGTACACTTGTATGAGTTGTCATCCATGAGGGATTTCGGTATATCAGTTGATATTAGCTAGAATTAAACAAAACCAAAAATTGGTGTTTATTGCGTATCTTTTGATATTTTTGGTTATGAAAATTCCTTGGTGTCTAAACCACCTTGGTATATATAGTGAAGTTTGTTCTTCTTTCAAACTTATCCAGATACTCGCACTTCATTTTGTAGTCAGGGTGATAGCCGATTAATAGTATTACTTGTAATACTATTCTGGAGAGGAGAGTAACCTAATTAGGCAAAATCTCTTACATCCGCTCTTTAAAGTCTTTTGTGAGATCAAAAAGCATCTAAAAGTAGCGTTGGTGGGCGAAAAAGCGGGGTCTAATAACCTCACCCAATATTTCGTTTAGGCAATCTGTATGGACAAACTACAATATAATTCCAAGAGAATCAACTAGACAGTCAGACTCAATCAATGGAAATACATCCAAGAGTTGTATCTCTGTTTCACAATGTAATCAGCAAATCAAACAGATAGAAATCCGCGAGCCTGATTATTATGTGAAACAACTTGAACGGTACCAAATACCAATGTTCAAGTGTCAATCAATTTATATCAACAATCAATGGTTGGATTATCTATTGATTGAACTACGCACAACCTGTGATATTTCAATTATATAGAAAATATAATGCGGAAAAGAAATAACACAGACACCAGAAATTTTGTTAACGAGGAAACCACAAATGCAGAAAAACCTCGAGACCTAGTCCATATTTGAACACCACATTGTATTAATCCGCTACAGACTCTAGCCTACTACAAGTTAACTTCGTACTAGAATGTAGTTGAGCCCTAACCAATCTCACACTGATCAAGGTACAGTTGCGCTCCTTACGTCTCTGAATCCCAGCAGGACTCTACGCACTTGATTCCCTTAACTGATCTCACCCACAATTAAGAGTTGCTACGACCCACAATCGAAGACTTGATAAACCAATCTGTCTCACACAGAAAAGTCTATTGAGATAGATAAATCTGTCTCCCACAGATATACCTATGAGTTTTTTTTCCGTATTTTGATAAATCAAGGTGAACATGAATCAATTGATATACTGGACTTATATTCCTGAAGAACAACCTAGAAATATCAATCACCTCACAATAATCTTAATCGTATGGTAGCGAAACAAGATATTGTGGAATCACGAACTATGAGACGAAGATGTTTGTGACTACTTTTTATCTTGCCTATCAGAGATTAAATCTCGAGCAAATCTTAGAGAAGATAGTACTCAATCATGATAGAAAACATCAAGATCAGAACATACAACTACAGAGAAAATAGTTGGGTCTGGCTTCACAATCCCATTGAAGTCTTCAAGTCGTTAACCTACATGGTTTTGGAAAAACTTAAGGTTAAAGGAGAATCGACTCTAGTCGCAACTAGTATCACACATGAGGTGTGGGGATTAGGTTTCCCAATTGCTAGAGTTCTCCTTTACGTAGTCTTCAAATCAGGGTATTTAATCAATGTTACCTTGGTAACAAAGTATTCAATATTCACCGTTAGATGAAAACCTGATTAGACTCAAGATAATATCTTTCAATCGTTAGATCGTACTTAGCTTGTTACACACAAATGAAAAGTGACTTCATTTAGATATGGGTAACCATACCTAAACGTGTACACCTTTGTTGGCTCAATAATAGTTAACCGAAGTTAGCAATATGAACACTTTCATATCAACCATATTCATCTTAACCATAAATAGTTCAAATGACTCAAATGAAACTAGTTCTAGAGTTGTTCAATTGTTTATATTCTCATAGAAGTATACAAGACACAATTGAAACAAAAGCGATTTTGATTCACGAGAATCAAGTCATGAACATTATAACCATAGTTTGCAAAAGATTGCATTCCTTAATATATATATATGTATTAGTTCATGAATAAACCGATTTTAGAACATAATCCACTCAAGTATGCAAACGTGTACGCATACCTTAGTGGCCAGACTAAGTTTGGGTTCGCCAGTACGCGAACTGGTACGTATACCACAAACCCAGTTAAAGTCCTGGAACTTGAACCTCACGCCAGTACGCATACCGTTATGCGTACTGAGTTCACGGACCTTGACTAAACCAAACAGTACGCATACGGGTATGCATAGCATGGTTCCTGGACTTGGATTACACATATGCAAGTACGTATATTGTGCTTATATCCAATTGTTCTAAACTCTTATTTCAACCATTGAAACATTCTCGGAAGACAACAATAGCTGTCTCACACAAACTATTAGCTTCAAAGCAATTTTCAAGTGATCGAATGATCAATACAAAACATTCCGAGTCTATATCAAATGACTCTCTCACACAATTCATGTAAGATGTTACCAGGCGATTTTCACATGATCATCTTTTGACTTTCGTCAAGACTATAAGATGAACTTGGTTAATGCGAAAGCTTACCAACACATATTTCGAGAAATATGTATGCGAGTTAAACTCAGCTCGAAATATCAAATGTGTATAATTGAAGTCTACATAGCTATACGACTTTTGTCTCAAATAGGAGATCGAGTAGATAGACTTTTGAGTGATAGATGAGTTCAAGTCTTCACATACCTTTTGTTGATGAAGTTCCACAAGATCCCCTTAGTAGTTCTTCGTCTTCAATCGATGAACGTCGTGAAGTCTAATGCTCAACTACACTTTCTATCCAAATCCGAGACTTAGCTATAAGTAGACTAGAAATCAAGACTTAGAGTTTTGACAACTAAACTTGACAACAAGCTTAAGATAACAACGCTTGCGAGTTCGACCGAGTAGTGCTCTAACAATCTCCCCCGTTTTCAATTTTAGTGACAAAACTATCAATACATATGGAATACAAAATAAATAAACTTTGTAGCTCTTAAAGGGGGGTAACTGTTAAATTTCATGTTTAATAAAAACAAATATAACTACATTTAAGAGTCCTTATGCGACTAACTTGTGCACAAACACAAATTACGAAGAAATAACTACATAAAAAAAAAATAAAAAAAAAAAGCCATATCGAATAATTAAGATTTGTTGGTTTGTCAGCATATACAAGAACCCATTAATGGTATGATCTGTTTAATCAAAAAAAATAGAAAGAAAAGATACTGATGTTGACGATGAAGTTAAAGAGAATCATGTTGCTTGTCTATACAATGTCATTACCAAAGAAGAAACACCTTGGATCAAATCAACTTACTTATAGCACAAGTAGAGAAATTGTGTGACTTATCTAAATTAGATGTATGTCGTACTTATGAATTTTGAATGGTCCTTCAACCAAGGAATACAAAGTTATTTGTATGCTGGGCATATCTGAATGTGAGCTCCAAAAATTTGAAGGGTACGAGAAGTACACATTATACTGAGATGAAGATGATGAAGGGTACTGGTGGAATTACAAAATGCGCGAGGTGTTGACTCTAGGCGACGACACTGCTTGGAAAGGGTACTGGGGTTTACAAAAATTTACCAAATTTGTTAGCCCATGGAAAAATATATATATTGAGCAACTATTTTAATTTAAAGTTTTATTTGTTTGTTGCTGCTTGGTTACAACTAGCCTATTTATAGGAGATTACAATAGAAGTGTAAATACTTGACATTAACATTAACATTTACCACGTTATGTCGTTAATTAATATAAAAACGTTATGCATGAGTTTTGTAATTTGGTAGAAGATTTTCTATACAATAACTCTAAATAACTTATGCACAAACCTGTAAATTTAATTGCAAATTACTATGTTTTTAGCATACGCAATAACAAAAAGCTTCGAACGAAAAAAAAAAAAAAAAACAAAACAAAATACCAGTTCAAAAAGAAATAAGAAAAAGAACTAATTTTCCTCAAAAACTACCTACTAAATCTGTAGATTTCAAGGTCTCACGGAAATTGTTCAAATCGTATAAAAATAAATATAAAAGCATCAATCAATGGAATAAGAAAAACACCTTCAGAATAATGGAGAAAATCATTTCACTTCAAAAATTATAAGTTGCCTACAATTTTTTTTTGACGGTTACTTTTTGAGTACACTATTTTATAATTGGGATATTGTGATTGGTAATTACTAACTATTAATATTGTTTCCATTTTCTTGTCAATTGTCACTTTTTATGGTGGCCACTTCTCTTTTTAATGTAACTTGTCTTTTTTTACTTTAAAAAAAAACGAAAAAAAATGTATTTCAAAATAAAACTCTCTTATTTGATTGTGTTCCACATCATTTAGCTATTTTTTTTTTTTTTTTTATATTTACCGATTGCACTTGCATTCGGGGGCAAGATGGATAAGTTGTAATTATGATACTCAGATTGAAGTGCCAGCAAGTGCCACTATTTTCTTAAGAGGACCTGAACTGGTAAAAGTCAACTTTGTATTTTTTATCTTTTTCAAATTGATAATTCATATTGTTGCTTTTTTCATATATTATAATCATATGCGGGTGTTTGTGGGCGAAAAACCGTTTCTGCCGATTTTGGTAATTTTGGGTGTGTGGGTGAGAAACAAATCTAAACCCTAAAAAATGTACTGCACGGGAGTACTTTTGATTCGAGAGATCAATCTGTACAATCCTGTCCTAAACCAAGAAATGGCCGTTCCAGGCTTGCTTCGATCACAAAGTGAAGGAGAAGGGTTGGTCTTAGGGAGGGAAGCGAAGAAATTGTTTGAGACCAGAGTAGTTGATTCTGGAAATGTGGGTGTTTCGTGACTTGTATCAGAAAGTTGAACTGGCTAGCTGAATGAAAAGCTATCATATGATTTCTGGATGTTGTATTGTTCTCCTGACCAAAAACTTGTTGTTTGGTGGAAATAGGTGAGACCTATTTATACAAGTCATAGTGAACCGTACCCTGGGCTCGTAGGAAGTGGAAACGATTGAGTGGTGGAAGAAAATAGTAATGTGTCACTGTTAGACGTTATGCTTCCATGATGAGGGAAGTGAATTCTTGTAACCGCCAGTCATTACGCTTCCATGATGAAGGAAATGAATTGTTTACACCGTTACTTTTCACCACCACTAATTATCCCACTTCATGAAATTTTCTTGTAACGAGCGCTTTGCACGCCGCACGCTGTGAACCGCCAGACCAATACCCTGATGAGCATCCCCCAGTTTATGACATATTTTGATGTCTCGAGTGTTTTCGTGGAAAACATGTAGCACTTTGCTACGTGTGGCAAGTTAAAATCGAGAGTCTTTCCGCGGGTAAATAACATGTGATGCTAGGCTCATTTTGGCTTGTCGCTTAAAACTTGTCGCGAGCTTACCGGTTTGGTGGCGAACTTCGATGGCCGAGATTGCATCTTATGAATAAGGGTAGCCATTGATTGTGGCTACCTTGTGTTGGTGCCTAACAATGGCGTAGTGGCATTGCGGCATGACTTGTGCATGCCAGTGGCACGATGGTGCAAGTGGCGCCTGTCGTAGCCATGGTCGTTGGGTTTAGGAGGTTGGTCACCTAAGAGTTTCCACAAGTCCACCAGTTCAGTAGCGAACTTGGATGGCTGAGATTGCATCTCATGAAGAAGGATGGTCATTGATTACGGCCACATCATGTTGTATAGCGAAGTGGCGTGAGCCACATGCTAATGGCATGCCAGTGGCGTAGCCATGGCATATCGGCATGCCAATGGCGTAGCCGTGGCATAGCGGTATGTCGGTGATGTGGGGGTATGGCCAAAGCTAAAAATTGGCTCCGTGGCCAAAGTTAGGGTTTGGCGCCGTGGAAGAATTAGGGTTTGGCGTGGCCAAGGTGCCGTGGAAGAATTAGGGATTGGCGTGGCCAAGGCTTGGTTTTGGCGCCATGGAAGGATTAGAAGTGGGGCCGGCAAGCATGGTCCCAGCCACAACTTGTGTGCGTGTGGCGAGTTTAAAGCGACCTGATTGGTCGAGAAAAATAGGGTTGGGGCGTGGCTAATGGCGCTAGCTGGCCTAAGGCATAGCCACGCCTCTCTTTGTTGCTGCGGCTCCCTGTTTTCTTATTTTGGGCGAGGTTCTGCATCTTCTAATCCATGGCGGATTAATTACTTAGGCTTAATTTTGACAAGCAAGGTCTAGTACATTGCGCGAGGCATGAAACCCTAACTTCTGTAAGTTAGTCAGGACGATTGATTGAGTTCTATGTGTTGACACAGATTTGTTTTAAGTTCATTGCCAGAGAGCAGCATGCTTTTCTGATTCGAATACCTTATGCAAAGACCTTATCCTTGATACTTGGAGATTCGTGCTACTCTGCTGTGAGTGAACACAAATCGTCATGCCATATCAACATTAAGGGTTCAGCCGGAGAACATAGCATAGAAGGCATTCGGAGGAACTTATATTAAGTGAATATACGCGAGGCGCCGAAATTCACAGAACATCTGGGATGGTTGCTACATTCACCAGTCTGGATAAATTTCATGTAAGTGTATTGATCGGATCAATAAGTATGCCAGTGGAGAGCTTAGCACACGTGGCTCTGTTTCCTTGCAGAGTGACGTCACATCAGATGCAAGGTTTTATGATTTTAACCCTAATCTAAAAACCACCATCAACATTAAGTCCCCTGCTTAGCTCGGAACAGTGGCATTGTTGCGGGGTAAGCATGAGATGGTGACAAACGAGGATAAAATCGAAACAACAAGTCATGAAGAGATTGTCAGGAAGATTTGGCTAACCTTTGTCAGGAGGCACGAAGAATCTGCGATCCTTGCATCGGCGGCTTCGCATAAATTTGGTTTGGCCATGGGTTGCTGGACTCAGCACTGCGACTTTGGCTACTAATCAGAGGTGGCGCTGCAACTTGGTCCGAGGAACGGTGAATGTTGCTATCCGGCTAGGTTACGGAATGCATGGAGATGGCGTTGTCCTGAACGTCAAAGATGGCGCTTCCTTGGCTGGTGGAGATGGCGCTGCTTTGAACGGCCAATATGGCGCCACTTGGACTGGCTACGAAAAGGTGGATGACGTGGCTAGCTTGGAAGGGCCGATGGAGAGGCTAGCTTGGAAGGGCCGATGACGAGGCTAGCTTGGAAGGGACAATGGCATGACTAGCTTGGAAGGGTCGATGGCGAGGCTAGTTTGGAAGGGCCTATGGCGAGGCTAGCTTGGAAGGGCCAATGGAATGGCTCGCTTGGAAGGGCCAATGGCGTGGCTCGCTTGGAAAGGCCAATGGAGCGTTGGCTTGCTTGGAAAGGCAAATAGAGCGTTGGTCTTGGGACGCTGAGAGGATGGCGCTGGTTAGGGCTCGGCTGCAACGTGGAGATGGCGCTGGATAGGAGCGGACTCTTGGGGCTTGAACGCGGACTGTTGGCGTTGGCGTGGAGAGGTAGAGATGTCTGTTTGGGAGCGAACTGTTTGGCATTGTCTTGTCCGCGGAATGGTGGCGCCATGGAGCGTTGCCTTCGTGGGCCCGGTTGCCTTTTTTTCGTGCATAGCTTAAACAATAAACCTTCCTCCACTCTAATTCCAAAAGTGTTGTGCTTATAAAAGGAAACCTTCTTCCACCCAAACTCCAAAGTAATATGTATATAAAAGGGGTCACACATCTTTTATTTTTTTTTTGTAATATTGGCTTTGTTTTCACGTCTCCGCGTTAGCAGCAAAGCAGAGGAGTTGGCGAGCGTACTCCAGGTATGTGCTCCAACGTTTCTCCTCCGTTTTTTTTTTTTTTTTTTTTTTGATGTAAACCATAGCCATAGACATATCCTCCATAAACCCGTAGAAATACTTTTGTATGAATGATTCTTCTATGCTAGCAGTATCGTAGTAATATTATCCGTCACATTGATAGTAAAGAGGCCAATTATTATACAAAGTAGGCGCGCATGGATGGGCGGCTTCCATTAGTTCTTCTCCCATGAAAACCTAGCTTTTAGGGTTTTCCTTTTCCTCTCGTGGCCGTGTGCACAATTTTCGTGTCCATGCGTGACTTGGCCGAGGTCATACTTTCCGCGGCTTCACACGTTCCCCGCAGCATTGTCTAGTTTCGGCCAAGGGTGTACTTTTCGTGACGTCACGTGTATCTCATTGAGTAGACATCAGTCCCCATTCCCTTTAGCCGTGAGTGCCATGACATGTGTCCAAAGGAGAAATTTCCGTAGCAAATGTGTTGTTGACTCTTGATTGTGGTAATTTTTGATAAAATCTTCATGTATGCTTTTCTTCAAAATAGTAATTTTTTGCTTTGCTTCATTGTAGTTACTTCAAAAGCATAAGGAATTTTGTTAAGATGTCACCTGAAAGTAGTTCTGCCGCGTTGAGAAGTGTCAACAACTCCAAACCGAACACAGATGATGAGTTCTTTACGAAGTCTTCTACGATTACAAGGACCCATCCCAAATTCGTGGAAACTCTTCTGACTGATTCAGAGAATGATGGAGAAGTTCAGTCGGTCACTCCAGGACGCATAATGAGGTTTTGCCTTCAGAAGAAAGAGTATCCAGCTTCTCTCATAGATTTCAAAATCTGTCATAGTCCATTGAGCTCTTATGATAAGTTGATGAAATTTATGATGAGCCGCGACCATGTAAAGTCCAACTTAACTGAGGCGTAAATCATGCATGCTGTCATGGCATCTGCGGTACTTCAAATCAGAAAAGATGTTGCAGGCTTGATTACTTTCATCTCCAGATGGTGCCCGGGAACTCACACGGCTATATTTAGATGGGGTGAGATGACTATTTCTTTGGAAAGCGTAGCCGTTCTGTTGAGTCTTCCAATAATTGGGAAACTTGATGTTGTCTTGTCTGAGGAAGAAGAAAAAATACACGCCGCTTTGGTCACGAAAGCAGTGGAATATGTTCGAAAGAATGAGGAAAGGTGTTTCTATAATTGGTGATAGTGGCGCTGATGGTTTCAGTCCGTGGAATGGTGGAAATGGCACTTGGAAGGCTTGCTGGCTGGATCACGGAATGCTGGAGTGTTGGAGAGTTGGCTTGACCACAGAGTGTTGGTGCCATGAAGCGTTGTAGGTTGAGCGACTGGTGTTCCTCGTGCTGGCGCGGCTGCTAGTTCGGTCATGGAGTGGAGATATTGGCACACTACTTTTTCGGCCATAGAGCATGAGTGTGGTGCGCCCAGTCATCTATTCCCGTTCATGGAGCAAGGAGGAATCCTTCTTCTATTCAAAACATAAAAACTTTGTTCGTATGGAAAGCGTTTGGGCGTTTGTTAGCGGTGGAAAGGCAATCCATGAGAACTCAAGGTAGGTGCTCTCGTATGTAGCCACCCAACAGTACCATCAATATTCTCCAGAATGTGTAATAAGGTTTTAACTCCAGAAGAATGAGTATCTTGGAGATTGTGGTTGCGTTGTTAGTCCATCCTTGACTTTAGGTTATCTGGTGCCTGGACTTTCTGATTGCGATGATGATATGATGTGGATGCTTTCATGGTCGAAATCTTCTGGAGCCATTGGGTGAAGTAGACGAGTTGAGATCATTCCATTGTCGATATGCTGTTATCAAGTCTTTAAGGACTTCGTTCTAAACGACATCCTTTGAACCATCTTCTGAATCTTGCATGGAATGAGATGCGGTGATCAGTCCCCAGTTATACTTGTGTTAGATCCGATGGCGTGGCCGGATATGTGAATGTTTCTCTGTGGCGTACTTTTGGGGTCTTTGATGCCCGTGTACGGCTTCATGTTGAGAAATTCTTGCAGCTCGTAAAACTTTGACAGTGATGATGTTGAAATCGTAAATAACCTGGTTGAGGGAAGTGAAGGCATCCCATTCTGGTAGTCCCCATGTGTAATTAGCTAAACCTATTTTCTCGTGGAAGATGTGCTCCCGCTGCATTCACTGGTAAGGTGGTGACTGCGTTTAAGCTTCTAAACATGAAGGGCTTCAGTCCCCAAGTGTAGCCGACTTTAATTGTATCGCCTTGAATCCACGCCTATTGGATTTGATACAATCTTATCATACTCTCCTGGATGTGATGCTGGGATGCTTGGAATATCACATGGACAAAACATTATGGATAACGAAGAGGTAGAAGTGATGGAGTTATGTCGTTAATCGTGGCTCCCTCTGTCTCTTCAAGAAAAATGTTTCATCCGCGTTTCTGGAGTTATCTCATGAATGCTTGATTGTTGTCGGGGATGGACCGTGATGAGCAGTCCCCAGTCGCACTTCTCTTTGGTTACTGAAGTTGTTTTCTCTGAGTAGGCTTGGGATCCGCCGCGGCCTCGTAAAGTGTTGCAGGCGCCTTCTGGGCGGAGAGATGATGATATCTTACGCTACACCTCTGAAGAGTAGATGACCTTGTCGTGGCTATGACTCTTTGGTTGACCGTGTCTACTTTGTAGCGGTTGTTGTTATGGTAAACCTCTGGCTGGTATCAACAAATGAGTAGCAATAGTTTTTGGCAGTATATGTGATCCGAAGTGACTACATTGTCGTGGAAACAAAATGGGTTGGCAGGAATTGCATGAGCGTCCATGGAAGCAAAGGGATTGGTTGGATGCGTAAGCGAGTAAACTTTCCACGACCACGGGCTTTGGAGAGATGGATCAAAAAGTGGCCACAACTATGAACCTTGGATTGTTGTGATCGCGAGCCTTGACAAGGAGGAGTGGCGACTTCTGGAGAGAACGTTGAAGCGGCTCTTGGAACGAAACATTGAAGCGGAGCAGCTTCTGGAGATAACATTGAAGCGGAGCGGCTTCTGGAGATAACATTGAAGCGGCTCTTGGAGTGAAACGTTGAAGCGGAGCAGCTTCTGGAGTTGAGACGTTGAAGCGGCTCCAATAGTACTGGTCGGCTCCATAGGAAGAATTCGCCGTGGAAGAATTAGGGCTTGGCGTGGCCAAGGTGTGGTGGACAAATTAGGGCTTGGCGTGTCCAAGGCTTGGTTTTGGTGTCGTGGAAGGATTAGAAGTGGGCCGGCAAGCATGGGCCCAGCCACAACTTATGTGCGTGTGGCGAGTTTAAAGCGACCTGATTGGTCGAGAGAAATATGGTCGGGGCGTGGCTAATGGCGCTAGCTGGCCTAAGGCACAGCCACGCCTCTCTTTACTGTTGCGACTCCCTGTTTTCTTATTCTGGGCAAGGTTCTGCACCTGTTAATCCATGACGGATTAATTACTTAGGCTTATTTTGACAAGGAAGGTTTGGTACATTGGGCGAGGCGCGAAACCCTAACTTCTATAAGTTAGTCAGGACGATTGATTGAGTTCTATGTGTTGACACTGAGTTCTTTTAAGTTCATTTCCAGAGAGAAGCGTGGTTTTCTGATTCGAATACCTTATGCAAAGACCTTATCCTTGATACTTAGAGATTCGTGCTACTCTGCTGCGAGTGAACACAAATCTTCATGCCATATCAACACTTAGGGTTCAGCCGGAGAACATAGCATAGAAGGCATTCGGATGAACTTATATTAAGTGAATATACGCGAGGGACCGAAATTCACAGAACATCTGGGATGGTTGCTACATTCGCCAGTCTGGATAGATTTCATGTAAGTGTATTGAGCGGCTCAATAAGTATGCCAGTGGAGAGCTTAGCACACGTGGCTCTGTTTCCTTGCATAGTGACGTCACATCAGATGCAAGGTTTTACGATTTTAACCCTAATCTAAAAACCACCATCAACAACGGGGTTTTAAGAAACTTGAACTTCATTTGTTTCATTTTAGGGTGAACATATTTCATTAGCGCAACAAATTAAACAAGAAATGTACACCTTTCAGTAGTTCATAATAACCTTAGGTGAGGAACAAGCAAATAAAATCATGTCAAAGTCGATATTTTAAATCTCTTAATTAGAAACAATAATTTTATATATTACTATCTAGAAACGTATTTATAGTCCAAGTTCCGTATTTTCCATGGGGTAACAGTTTTAACCAACTTTTAGTTTCATTCTAAAATAAGAACTGAAGATACTGAGCATTCTGCATTCATTCTAAGTATTTGAGTTCGTTCCTTATAGTTGATAGTTAACAAAATTTCAGAATGATTGTTAATTCACCCTTAAGTTGGATTTCTTTTTGTTGCTTAGATATAATGTTTATTCACTTCACTTTCCTGAAACACAAAGTCTGGTATTTTATCCTCTCCAGAGAGATTGATAATCTCTGATAAGTTGTTGTTGTTGTTTCAAAAACCTTCATTCGATTCTTCCATGAAAATATATGTTTTACTCCTCTCAAGACTTTTTTTTTGTGTGTGTTTGTACTTTGCGTTCCGAAACTGGATTTAAAGGGACTTGTATGACTAAATTAGATAGTACACGCGGGTGAAGTTACCCAAACCAGAAAGGGAAGGCCAAGAATTTGTTATTTTAGATGCCTCTGGTTCCATATTGAAAATTGCCTTTGGTGTTGTTATTTTGGATTAGAATGTCCAAGAGAGACGTTTTTCTTACGGATGTTCGGGTAACGTGTATTCTAATTCACAACAAATGGAAGCCTTCGCTATCCGTACATTTTTAGAGAACGTAGATATAAACGAGTTTCCGAATTTTGAAATATGCGGTGACAACAGTGAAGTTATGAGTTTGATTAATGGTGGGATGAAAAGCAAAGCTGATGAGAAGAGCCTCAACATTGAGAAGAAGAAAAGCGTCACTGATGAGGTCTTAGATTTACTGGTTGTAGATATTTTGGAGTTGGCAACCAGGCATTGTGATTCCAGTCCTGATTGTTTGATAGAGTTTAGAGATATTGCGCGTGAACAAAACTATATCCCGGACAGATTGTCCCATACGGGGCATGAGTTGGAAGTAGGTGAAAGTGTCGGTTCTGAAACTTGTGATGCTTGGACGGTTAATTTTTTTAGTGCCAAGTATAAAATCATAATTTTCACCTTCAAATATTGGAACATGGTCTTGAGAATAATTGAAAAGGTTTGTGTTAGAACTTGAAGTCATATTTGGCTATGACAACAAATTTGTTGGCACAATGAAAAATATTTAATATATTGAGAAACTATTTTAACTTCAAGTTTATTTATTTTTTGTTGCTTGGTTAAAACTCTTGCAACCAACCTATTTATAGGAGATTACATTAGTAGCATAATACTTGATATTAACACTTACTATGTCAATTCACAATATAAAAACGTTATGCATGAGTTTTGTAACTCTTGTAGAAAATAATTCTAGACTATATATAAATCTACATAACTTATATATGAACCTATAAGTTTAATTTCAAATCTTTATGTTTCTAATATAAACAACAACAAAAAGCTTCGATGGAAGGAAAAAAACAACCAAAAAAATCCTAGAAATTTAACTGTAACGTAGAAGAAATCAACTCAAAAAAACATATAGTCATTTTCAAAAAAAATCCAAATTTTTTTTTACAAAAAATTCAATTTTCCTTAATAACTACCTACTAAAATCAGTAGATTCAGAGACTCATAGAATTGATAAAATCATACAAAAACAAAATATAAAAATCAATCCATGGATTAATGAAACACCTTCTTAGTAATCGAAAAAAAAAAAAACAATTCACTTAAAACTAGATACAGTAAGAGATTCAGACCTAGATTTAGAAACCTTGAAGAAATTAACCACTAACTCGAAGCTTCAACGACTCCAAATAAACTAGTAAAAGCAAATAATACAACAAGAAGAAAAATTAAAATACGATACTAACAATTTATTCTCCGAATATTAAAAATGATAATGATGTGTCGTTAGAAAAAAAAATCTTCAATTCAATTTCCCTTTACATACTTATACAGAAAAAGAAACTGAAACACATGTATGATATTTTCTCCTTTTCATAGAGATTGATCTCTGATATTTTATTTACACAGAATTTTTGCTTGTCGTTTATATATATTTTGTGTTTGTACTTTCTCTCAGAAACACGTGATTTTCTTCGAAGGGACTTGTTGGGGAATGAAAGGCAAAGAACCCAATTTAGCTTTATAAAAAACATGTTTGGCGCCCATGCCCAAGGAAATAATGGTAATCATACAATCTACTGGCTTGGATAGAAAATATTTGCATAAATATGTGCTAAGTAAAGTGTTTTATCTTTTGTATACTCGGAGTTGCTTGAGTTGATCACTAAAATCAACTTAGACCTCATATGTCACTTAATATCCCGAACCGTTATTTATCATACTATCTCCAAATTTAGCTTGGTAAAAATCTTTTGCAAGACATTCGTATCAATCAAGAATAAAATTCGTTTTTTTATCACATATAGTGGTTTTATCCGACCTCAATTCTTCCAACATCCCTCACCTATACATGACGACATCTAAGACTCGGAATAACGTTGTCCTAGGGGAAAACTATGGTTAACTAAAGAGTTATGGTTTATTTGATTGCAGATCTCAAAATTTCAAGGAATCTATAACCCTATGGGATTACAAATCCCTATATTCATGCGAATCTTTTGTGTGTTTGGCAACTCAGTTAAAATTCTAGGATTCATATAATTCCCTTTATTTTAAAGTCCATGTAATGTTTGACATTACTCTCGGAATCTTAAAATGGTATATATGGAAGTTTAGGATTAAAAAATACGGAGTCCTTAAATTCCTATATAAGTTTCCCAATAAGGGAGGAGGAGTCGGACTCCATATGGAGGATTTGCTGGAAAAATGATTCACGTTAAAAATATGATTCCATGGGATTTGGTCAACTGAATATACCGAAGGATACGTAATTTCATGGTTGTCCCCCAAGCTAAAGAAACCAAAGCATTGCTTGAGGCCACAAGTTAGACGGTCATTAAAAAAAATTGATTCAAATGTTATTTTTGTTTCTTATTTAATCATATTTCTTTAATTCTTTTGATTATTCTATTTGTACATGCATTTGGATTTTTGGATAAATCCTAGGCTGATTAGTGATGTTGGGTTTTGAATTTTAGAATCTTTGTAAATCATGAAAATTGCTCATTCCATCTTGTTAGAACTGATTAGTCTCTTTCTTTATTGACGGAAAATAGATGTTTATATATCTGTACGTAATGGCGTAATAAATAAAGTTAGGGACTTTAGGGATCTCAAGCAGTTGCCAAAATCCTTCAACACTATCATCATCTCCCACCCAAACTCTATCTGGAATCTTATTTGTGAAATCAACTTCGACTAACACACTAGCATAAAAACCAAAATCAATAGAGAAAGTGGTTTTATATACCTGAATTGGTTTTCCAAAAGCTTTCGCCATCGCCAAAAAGTTTTCCTCAGTCCAATACTCCAAGCAAAGCCTTGGAAATTTAATACAAACCTTATCTAATGAAGTTATTTGATTTTTCGGGTTAAATCTCGGCTCCCAATCCCTTACTTGCAAGACTTGATTCGCCACTTTCCAAGAACCTCCTGCACAGATTCTAGTCTTATCTATTTCATTGTCTAGATTGATAACAAAAAAACCTCCCGATAGGAATGAGTTTGACATCACCTGTAACATTTCATAGCTTTAACAACTACAC
Source organism: Papaver armeniacum (assembly GCA_023531295.1). Lineage (NCBI taxonomy): Eukaryota > Viridiplantae > Streptophyta > Magnoliopsida > Ranunculales > Papaveraceae > Papaver > Papaver armeniacum. Next base: position 76,125 of record JAJJWW010004986.1, read on the forward strand.
TTTGGCTTCTTCTAGTTTAATTTGATTTAAGTCTAGTCTCCCAATGAGACTGAATTTCCACTGAGATAAACCATTTTTGTACATACTGAAAAAGCGGGAGTCTAACAACCACACCCAATATTTCTCATAGCAATATGTATGAACTAAATCCAATATATTTTCAAAAGAATCAACTAGACAGACAAACTCAATCTTAAGAAAAGTAAATCAAAGAGTTATATCTCAATTTCCCAATTCAATGTGCAATCAAACAAATAGGAATTTGCGAGCCCTAGTGAATATAAGAAATAACTTGGACGGTATCAAAAACCAATATCCAACTGTCAATAAATTTAATCAACAACCAAAGGTTTGATTCTCAATTGATTGAACTTACGCACAACCTGTGATATTTCAATCATATAAAAAATATAATGCGAAAAGAAATAACACAGACACCAGAAGTTTTGTTAACGAGGAAATCGCAAATACAGAAAAACCCGGGGACCTAGTCCAGATTTGAAGACCACAATGTATTAAGCCGCTACAGACACTAGCCTACCCCGAGTTAACTTCAGACTGCAATGTAGTTGAGCCCTAACCAATCTCACACTGATCAAGGTATAGTTGCGGTCCTTATGCCTCTAGAACCACGCTGGATTCTATGCACTTGATTCCCTTAGGTGATCTCACCCACAACTAAGAGTTGCTACGACCCAAAGTCAAAGACTTGATAAACCAATCTGTCTCACACAGAAAAGTCTATTGAGATAGATAAATCTGCTCCCACAGATATACCAATGAGTTTTGTTCCGTATTTTGATAAATCAAGGTGAACATGAACCAATTGATATACCAGACTTATATTCCCGAATAACAACCTAGAAATATCAATCACCTTACAATAATCTTAATCGTATGGTAGCGAAACAAGATATTGTGGAATCACAAGCGATGAGACGAAGATGTTTGTGACTACTTTTTATCTTGCCTATCGGAGATTAAATCTCGAGTCAATCTTAGAGAAGATAGTACTCAATCACGATAGAAATAAACAAGATCAAAACAAGCAACTATAGAGAAAATAGTTGGGTCTGGCTTCACAATCCAAATGAAATCTTCAAGTCATTAACCTACAGGGTTTTGGAAAAAAACTAAAGTTAAAAGAGAATCGAGTCTAGTCGCGACTAGTATCACACAGGATGTGTGGGGATTAGGTTTCCCAGTTGATAGAGTTCTCCTTTATATAGTCTTCAAATCAGGGTTTGCAATCAATGTTACCTTGGTAACAAAGCATTCAATATTCACCGTTAGATGAAAACCTGATTAGACTCAAGCTAATATCTTTCAACCGTTAAATCAAACTTAGCTTGTTACACACAAATGAAAAGTGACTTCATTTAGATATGGGTAACCGTACCTAAACGTGTACACCTTTGTTGGCTCAAAAATAGTTAACCGAAGTTAGCCACACTACACCAAATTCCTGGAATCGTAACAGCAATTCGTAACGGCTTATGGGCCGTTACGAATTTCCCGTTACAAATGCCCGTTACAAAAAATTCGTAACAGGCTCAAGCCGTTACTAATTTTTTAAAAATTAGTAACGAGGTTTAAGTACATTCTGAATTTTTTTAGGCGTGCGATCACATGCTTGGTCACACCAGGATCGTAACACCTGGAGTTTGTGAGTGTGCCATTCACACGCGTACCGTTATGTTTCCACCCAAATTTAAAAACACTAGAGGATATTTCCTACCAACGTGTGCGATTCACATGCGTGATATGGGTATACCCTAATGAAAGCAGATCGAATTTTCAGTTTTCATTTTTCATTTTTCTCTCTTCGCTCTCAGCCTCTCTTCTCTTCTCTTCTGCTCTCAGCCTCTCTTCTTTTAAGATCATCATAAAAACCTCAATCATCACAAAAACTTCTCAGCTGAATCGATTAACAAATTGGGTATGTGTTTTATCGTCTGATTTTAAGGTTTTTTTATTGTCTCGATTTTAGGTTTTATCTTAGATTCGATTTTGGGTTTTTTCATCTTAATCTGTGAATATGTTAATCGATTTTGGGTTTCATTTGCTAAATTTGATAATATAATCTCTGAATATGATAATTTCTATATTGATATATTGTTTTAATTTCTATTTTAGGGTTTGAAAGTATGAACTGATTTTAGTTTATGTTAATTTCTATTTTAGGGTTTGTAAGTATGAACTGATTTTAGGTTTGTTTTTCTAACATGGGTGTCTATTTTATGATTTCAGGGTGTGTTGTTGCTCCCCAGGATTTGAACTTTGAAGAGCTGGTCCAAAGCTATGTTGTTTATGGCCATTTTCCATGAGTTCTCGCTTCTTCTGGCTTCTCGATGATCCTGTTTTGTTGCTGATCCTAACCACTCAACAAACAAATGGTCTTTAAGTTTATAATGAGGGTAACTATGTTTATAACTGTTAATCCATGTTTACATTATTTTGATGCATTCACGTTTATAACTGCCTTGGTAATTAGGTGTCACCTAATTCAGAAAAAGACAAAGGCGCAGAGGACTATGTATGAGGATTAAAAACTCGAGTAGAAATCGAGCAATAGGGTAAGGAAATAGAGAATGCAATGGCTGAATTGGGGAGGTTACTTATCGATGAAGCATCAAGGGATTGGCTGGTGATTTTTATTTTGTTGGTTGAGGATTTCTTTAGCTCATGCTTATGAAAATAATTTACTGATTTGCAATGTCTTCCCTAAGATCATGCTTATCCTTGGTTTCTCATGTGTTCTGTTACCTTAGGGATTGGTTGGTGAAATTTCTTAGTTCCTTCTATATGTAGATTAAATGCATGTGATTTATTTGCACAGAGATTCGGATATGGAGATACTTCTCAAATTCTCTTTGAACTCGAAAAGGAAATTGTTTATATGGTTTGTAGTGTTGATAATGCAAGATTTCTGGTCTAATGTTTTTCCTTAGTTGGTCTGGCCTCAAACCTTACTTGTTCTAATGTTGACAATGTTTTTCTTTTGGCAGTGATTTTTGGGGACATGAGTTGCTGAGATTGAAACTAAATGAACATTGCAAGGAAGTGCATCACCAGCAGCAGCGCAACATCATCTGCTCCTTCTAGAGTGTATATGATGATATTACAGTTGAGATTGGTTGATGTGTAGAGTGTATGGATGCTTAGAATGAGCAGGTTTAAAATGTGTTCATGGTTTGTGTGTAAAACTTTAGGGGGAAAAAGTAAAGGCAAAAGGCGTTATTTACCACAAAAGAATTCCGTGGCTTATGCACTATTGATTGACCTTTATGAGTAAGTACCAAAGGTCTCATTTTATTTGATATTCTTATGTTTATTTGGTTGTTTGTTCTGTTGTAAACTTGTGTAACAATGGTTTCCTTGAATGATTTTTCGTGTGTCTCAGAAGAACTTCGGATGGAGCAGTACTCAATTCATGAAGAAACAAGAACTCATTGATGCTTCTTGAGGCGGTGGACTGTCAAGGACGTTGATTATGTATGTAGTAACGTATTGGTGTTATCTGCTCGCGAGTGCCTATCAAAAACCATCCCTTTGTCTAGATGTTCGGTTGATTGCAATGATTTGGGCCATGCTCAAGAGATGCCAGAGCAACAGTCATTCCTGACGTAATTCGCTGTTATGGCAGGTTAATTTCCTCTTTCCTTTCTCACTGTTGGTGCAAGCCCTGTAGTTAATACATAATCTTATCTCTCCTAAATGTATTTAAAAAATCAGAGTGACAGAAAATATGATAATTGTTTCCTTGTTTGCATCTCAGGTTCATATGATGATACAATTATTGATCAACTCAGAGAAAGATGGTGTTCTTTGCCCCATCCCTCAGTACCCATTGTACTTTGCCTCAATTGCTCTGCATGGTGGTTCTCTTGTATGTTTCTAAATGCACGTCATGGAATTATCTTCTTTAAAAGTTGAAGTATTAACACAGTTGTGCTACTCAAGTACTCTCATGATAAACTAGTAATGGCGAAATTGGTTTCTTGCAGGTGCCTTACTATCTCGATGAGGCTACCGGTTGGGGATTGGAATTTTCTGAACTTAAGAAACAGTTGGAAGATGCCAAGTCAAAAGGCATCATAGTTCGATCCTTGGTAGTGATAAATACAGGCCATCCAACTGGTCAGGTATAACAACAACAATCAATTGCTTCCATACAATTATCTTTTTTAAGCTAGTCCAAGCAGAAACCCTCTTGAGAGATTGTTCTGCCTTTACTCATTTTCTGACGTTTGTTACAAGTTTCTTAAAGATTCCATTACATTCTTATAGGTTCTCGCAGAGGAAAACCAGCGGGCAATTGTAGAATTCTGTAAGAAGGAAAATTTGGTTCTTCTCACAGATGAGGTAACTATTTAGTAGGACTTAGGTGCTTTCTTACGCTCAAAAATGGATTCTAATCTCTTGAACTTGTTAACGCATTAGAAAATTTTAAACGCTGGAATTGAACTAACACCTTGAATCTTGTACGAAACGATTTTCCAAAGTTCCTTAAGAATATGAATTCAGCTCTACCTCATAGTTTCGATCAATTAAATTGTTTATTCAGCATAAATTTCAAGCCTAACAGGACATTACAGAAATAGGAGTTCGTAAGTGGCTTGCTAACTTGAGTTATTTACAGGTATACCAAGAAAATATTTTTGTTGAGGACAAGAGTTTCCACTCATTCAAGAAGGTTGCTAGATCAATGGGTTATGGCGAGAACGACATCTCATTAGTATCTTTCCAGTCAGTTTCTAAAGGTATGTGGTCTCTCATGTTATAAATCGGAAAAGAAAATGAAATAATTTAAGTTCCAGAACTGAAAACTCTTGTTTTCATGCCAGGTTATCAAGGCGAGTGCGGAAAGAGAGGTGGTTATATGGAGGTTCTTGGTTTTGATCCTGAAGTGAGAGAACTGATTTACAAGGTAGTGAATATTTACTGAGACTTTAGTATGGAGCGCGTTCTTTGTATGGAGATATTCAACAAGCCACCTATGAGGTAAGTTTTTTCTAGTTCTGGTGTAGTTGGCATATTTTTTTTTCACACTTGGCAGAAAGTGAACTGCCGGGCCTTCCCAATGGTAGGCTAGGAAAGATGCCTACGACTATGTCTACTGCAAGTGCACAGGCCTATTGGAGGCAAGGGCAAGCACAGGTCGATCCCACAGAGAAGTGGTGTGTATGTGACTGATCTAAAGGCCTCTTCTAATTGATTTCTATCAAGTGACAAAGATGTTTTGAGTTGTCGATGCGACTGAATGGGATAATAGTGATTCTAAGGAAGTTAAAACAGATTGTAAACAATTAGGGAAAGAGCACTAGGGCGGTGAATCCACCACCTGATCCTATGCTAAGGCAATTTCTAACCAAACTATATTCTTGATTCATTCCAGGGAAGAATACCATGGATAAAGTATTGGCTAATCTCACACACTCCCCCTAGTATAGAGTGTCTTCTTACAGTACACTCTATCACAGGTTCATGTGCTCAATTAGCTAATTCAATATTTTTAAAACAATGAAGCATGACAAGAACACAACATGAAGATGAATTACTTAGCATATTATCAGGGGTTTCAACAACACCCTAGTTAAGAAACTTAGAACATAATTCAAATGGTTAAAACATAAATCAAACTATAGTTGGTGCTCTGGCTAGCCCAGGCATAAACTCTAACATACACCCAAGAACCCTATTTATACATGCCATTCAAAAACCCTAAATTTCTCCCAAAACAGAAAATAATTGAACACCCTCTTACCTAAAAACCTAATCAATTGTCTCCTCTGCTTGTGCGGCTCTGAGAACTCCTTACTCACGATTTTCCCTTGATTTGATGTAACCCTAACCTAGTTCTTCCTATCTCGGACTTAGCTTCTAGGGAAGAAGCTATGAGTGAGAGAGAGAAGCTAGGGGGAGAAGGTGGTGCGGTTGGTGGTTGTGGTGTCAGGGAAGAAGATGTGGGTGGTGAGGTGGTGGCTCTGTAACAGGTATGGGTGAAGGAGGTGGAGAGAATGGTTTTCTCTGATTCAAGTAGTGGGAGAGGAAAGAGAAATGGAAGAAGAGAAATGGGTTTGGTCGATGGGGTATAGGTGTAGGTGGATGTGGTGTGAAGCGGTTGCAGTGAGAAATAGATGAGAAGGATGGAGCGAGCGTTGGATGCAGCTGGGTGAGATCTGAACGGCTCAGGGAGAATCGGGTTGTTTTGGTGTTGAGAGGGAGCAGCAAGAAATGATGTGAGGAAGGCAGCGAGCGTTGGATGCAGATGGGCGAGATCTCACGGTTCGGAAGAGACGGGCTCGGATCCGGGTCGTGGGTCAAGTCTTGGATAGCTCGGGCCCATGTCTTGTAGATGGGTTGCTCCTTGTTGGGTTGCAACTGTTGCGCGCGCGGGCTTTGGCTTTCTGCTCCATAGACGCTTGCCTCCAATTTTCTGCGCTTTGGGCTCCTCCGATTCTCCGAACTTTATTTATTACCTAAAAACACAAAATTAATTAGTACAAATATTTATTCTTGAAAACAAAGAAAATACGAATGGGATAATATCGATTTCTGAGCACAAAAGATGAGTTAAATGCCAATAAATAGGTGTAGAAATATGCAATATTTGGCACTCATCACCCAACAATCTCTGTCAATAGCTACTGCGAAGCATCACAAATGATACATCCTTCCAAGTAAATGCATTTATCCCTGGTCCAGAAGCATCTATACTTCTTATCTGTTTTTGAGCCATTTACCTAAGTTTTTGAATCTGTTGTGCAGTTGGGGAGACCATGCATGTTTTCAGGTAATATCATGTTATCCTAACTAAAGAATTCATGTAAGTTGTGGTCTGCTTGGGTTCGATGTCGTAAGTTGCTGCTCCACCTCTCTTACTACACGGCAAGCAAATAACCTCATAATTTCTCCCTCTAGTTTTGTTGTGCATATTTCCGACATCTAAATAGATATTTTTGTGTTTGCAGGTTAATTGAATTGATGCTCTGTTGCAAGTTTGGAGCGTAAATGTTGGAGAACAAAGGCGATCATTAGGTTGGAGAGCAGATGCAAGTTTTGTAAGTTTCTATGTGTTTCTAAGTTAGATGAGTTTGTGAACATAAGAATTTCTATGAACTCGATACTTAGTATCCCCCTAGTATTTCATACTTAACAAAAATTTTGATACTTAGAAGAATTTAAGTTCTTTTTGTATTAAGCTATTTGAATGTGATAAGAATTGATTGAATGTGAGATGAATTTGATTGAAGAAAATATTGTTGATTGTGGAGGATGAAATGAAAGGTGTATGCGGGTAGTTTTTTGGAATTAGGCTTAATTCCATGAGAAAATGAATCTGCAGGTCAGCCTTGACCAGGTCAAAATTGGTCAAGATCGACCAATTTTGACCAAGTCAAGGTTGACCTAGCGATGAATTTTTTTGTTACAAAAAGTTCGTAACGGCTCGAAGTCATTTACAACATCCTGTTAAAAAAAATTCGTGAACGGCCCCGAGTATTTACCACGTGGCAAATTCAGTAGCGGCTCAAGCACATTACGAGGGCCGATACAAAAAAATCGTAACGGCCACAAAGCCGTTACAAAAAAATGTAACACCAGGTTTGCAACGAAGGGCGAGGGCCGTTACAACCCGTTTTTGTAACGGCCTGGTTCTGTTTCTAATCCCAGAATTTGGTGTAGTGCCATACTAACACTTTCATATCAACCATATTCATATTAACCATAACTAGTTCAAATGACTCAAATGAAACTAGTTCTAGAATTGTTTAATTGTTTATATTCTCATAGAAGTATACAAGACACAATTGAAGCAAAATCGATTTTGATTCACTCGAATCAATTCACGAAGATTATAGCCACGGTTTGCAAAAGATTGCATTCCTTATTACATAAATGTATTAGTTCATGAAAAAATCGATTTTAGAACATAACCTACTCAAGTATGCAAACGCGTACGCATACCTAAGTGGCCGGAATAAGTTTGGGTTCGCCAGTACGCGAACTCGTACGCATACCACCAAACTCAGTAAAGTCCCGGAACTTGAACCTCACGCCAGTAGCGTACTGTTATGCGTACTAAGTTCCCAGACCTCTACTAAACCAATTAGTACGCATACAGGTATATGCATACCATGGTTCCCGGACTTGGATTACACATATGCAAGTACGCATATTGTGCTTATATCCAATTGTTATAAACTCTCATTTCAAACATTGAAACATTCTTAAAAGACGAAAATAGCTTTCTCACACAAACTATTAGCTTGAAAGCAATTTTCAAGTGTTCGAATGATCAATAGGAAACATTCCGAGTCTACATCAAATGACTGTCTCACACAAATCATGTAAGATGTTACCAGGTGATTTTTTCATGATCATCTTTTGACTTTCGTCAAGAATATAAGATGAACTTGGTTATAGCGAAAGCTTACCAACACATATTTCGAGAAATATGTAAGCGAGTTAAACTCAGCTCGAAATACCAAATGTGTATAATTGAAGTCTCTGCGACTTTTGTCTCAAATAGGAGATAAAGTAGATAGACTTTTGAGTGATGGATGAGTTCAAGTCTCCACATACCGTTTGTTGATGAAGTTCCACAAGCTCGTCTTAGTAGTTCTTCGTCTTCAATCGATGAACGCCGTGAAGTCTAATGCTCACCTACACTTACTATCCCTATCCGAGACTTAGCTATAAGTAGACTATAAATCAAGACTTATAGTTTTGGAAACTAAACTTGACAAACAAGCTTGTGATAGCAACGCTTTGAGAGTTCGATGAAAGCGAGGTTAGCTTTAACAATCTCCCCCTTTGTCAATTTTAGTGACAAAACTATCAATACATATGGGATTACAAAATAAATAAACTTTGTAGCTTCTCATCCAAATGCTTGATCTCCTTGGTTCTTCAACATTACTCGAAATCTTCGTCACTTACAAGTACTCCAGTGATTTTGAATCTGTTTAATTCAGCATCTTAGTTTTTGAATATCCGTAGCTATAACAATGACAAAATAGTTGCTCCCAATCATTGTTATACAGTGTCATAGTATTATTACACAGCATCAAAGTCCAATTGTATCACAACTTTGACAACAATACTATGGTGATATGTATCACTCCCCCTTAGTCAATACTTCATCTCACATGAAAACCACTCCCTAATATAATGATCCGTAAACCATATGTATTTCTAGTGTGAACTACACATTAATTTTCCCCCTTTTTGTCAATATAAATTGGCAAAGGTACGAAAACTAGTGGGATCCTAATGAAATTCTCTTGGAGATTCTTCATGACTAAAAGAAAACATATCAACTTTGTTAAGATGCAGTCATATAGCTGAAACTAAATGCATGCATTAAGGAGTTAATAGAGATACAAGAAAACTCGTACAATATTCCATAGCCGCATTCCCCACAAAGATTTGACAATTAAGCACAAGTTCAATTAAGAACTCCCCCACATAAAATGTCATTCTCGAAAAAACAACAAGAGCGACCTTACTTTCACAAGAAAAGAAGGATTTATTTGGACATTAACAAATCACATGAAATATGAATTTGTATCCGAAATACTCAATTAAATTAACCAAAAGAGAACCCATGATCAATTTAATCCGAAATGCTTACATAAGAGAACTTACGGAGCCGCACAGTACTTACACAAAGATGTGGATCAGTGGAAGACCAATACTGTGGAATATTCAAAGATTTATTCTATTTTTCATCAGTATTTGTATAAATACATGTAATAGACTTAATCTTTGCAATCAAAAGTTCATCCTATCTTCCATCAATATTTGCATAATGACACAATGGGCTTAACTTTTGAGCATATATGGGACAATCATAGTTCACAGACGCAAACACACATATCCCATAGCAAGTTGCATTATATAAAACCATAAAAATTTATACTGCAAAATCGTCTTCCAAATAAACTTTAGAATTTAAATGAATAAATCTTAAAACATTGCAAGATGAAAATCGTTGGCAATATCTATGTGTACTAACAATAATGGCTATTCCAAACCCTAGTTATCCTTCTTAAAACACAAGAATAAATTCTCATAAGAAGTTTCCTAGAAAGATAAAATGATATGAGATTTTAAATCATTTCTTTTGTTGATGAAATCCTTCACCATACATCTGAAGTTATTATCAAAATGACAAAAAGTGACAAGAGGCAGGTTAGAGGAAGAACCTTCTTAAATCATTTGTAAATCCCTCTTCTTCTTCCTTCAGAAACGATTCCTTCACAAAGATACACATTAACTGCTATTGCATCCCTTTTTTGTGGTACCTCTAGTTACAAGAGCCATGAAATCGTATCTTTCAAAGAAAAGAGAAGTGAAGGGAATTTTGATCACAAATTAATATAAATAGGCAAATGGACATCCAGGACCCTAGAAGAACTTTGAGAAGAGTCTTTTACGGTAAGTGATCCATTATCTATTTTAACTAAGAAGATATTTTTTTAACATAATTTTTTTTTTTTAACAATTATACAAAACTTAAGCAACCTTGATGTAATCCTCATTTTCAAGTTAAAGATGAGGATGTAGACGTCCACTAGAATTTGGCAGATTCTTGAGTGTCGAATGCTCACATCTTTTATCAATAGTGACTTATCAAGGTTTGTTGTATAAACGGACTTCTTACCTTGTCTGAATATTGTTCTTTTAGAATTGCCTTGTCTTGGGAGGGAACCCTGTTGATTACCAAAGGCCGATTCATTCTTTGCATGTCATTTTGAAGTTTGGCAATCCTTTT